>CM060682.1:151570232-152170232 GCA_030686995.1 Artemisia argyi | reverse complement strand
TAAGGGTGGGACCCGAAGAAATAGTGGGTTCCTGTTGGTTAGAAATGCAAATATTTGACAATTTAGGAATCCATTTAAAATTTGGTTTGTATTGTAACCAACGTTGCCAATTACAACTAGTTTTTGCTTTGTTCTTAGTGAATGTACTAGCTTTGGGCGGGTTCCTAGAATTGTTGATTGCTGCTTGTGGGTTGACTACAACATCTTTAGAAACTGTAGCAGGCGTTTTTCTTAAGGTAGACTTAGAAACATTAGTGGACCTAGAAGAAGAGCCAAATCTACGTTTCTTTTTGCGGTGTAAGAGATTATTAGCTACACATTTGGTATGATCACCAGATAACACACTTTTACGACAAAACACACAAGATGCATTAATATTCAAAACATTTGAAGGTTCAGCATTCGTTACATTAAGATTTGGATTACAATTTGCCAGATTAGAATCTAAATCAGATGCAACATTAGTTTTATTCGAGTTCCTAAGGTGATCTTCTACTTCTTGCACTTCTAGTGTTCCACTTTTATGTTGCGAGAGCCTACTCTTTTTAGTCTTCTTAACTCTTTTTGGCTTTGGGCTTCTAACGCTCTTAAGGGAAACTAGACCTGTGGAAGTGGAAGAGCTAACATTAGAACTCTTAATATGCTTACCCTTATCTGTTATGTCTATTTGAAACATTCCTGGTGCAATCACAGTTGTGTCAATGAACTTTCCTTTTTGAAGTAGCTTAATTATCTCTTTCAAATCAATGATGATGTGTTTTTTGTCCTGAATATCAGACTCAAGTAAACCATTGCAATAACGAATGTCATCGCGGTTTTGTTGCCATTCGGCGTTTTCAATTTTTAACTCCGCAATTTCATTTTTATGTAGACGACATTTGTTTTTACGAGACTCATGATTGGCACATAATTGCAATTCAGTTTCAATACTTTGAGCTTGACACCAATCAATCTTATGTTTAAGTTAACAAATTTCGTTTGAAAGTTTGTTTATCACATCATCACTGTTTTGACGCAATGTTTCATTTTGATGTTTCAATGATTCATTTTGTGACCTCAACGAAACAAGTTCAGCACAGTATTCAACAAATAATTCAGTATTGCTGGAAAAATGGAGTTCATTCATGAGAGAACTATAAAAATCAGCCTGAAGAAGTTGTTCCAAGAGTCGATCAGTATCTTCTTTCAAAAATCGATTTTTGCTTTGTTGAACCAAAATTGAATTTTCATTAAGAGCGAAAATTTCTTTCATATCTTTAACTTCCTTTTGGAGTTCCTGTTCCCAACGAGTAGCACAATAACGCAAATTTTGAACTAAAGGCAGAATTTGTTTTTGAAAAATATCTCGCTTTTCCCGCTCGTAAGCTGATTGAAAAGTATGAACTATAATTTCAGAATGTTGTTCAATGACGTTTTCCAAAGTATCGATGCCTTTCATGAATGTTTGAAAATAGTCTAAAACTTTACAGCGTGTTGGTAATGGTGTCACATGACCAGAAGAAGGTAATGGACCATTTACTTGTGCCACGGGTTTGACAGGAGCTCCATTGGAAGATGAAACATAAGACTCAGTAACATACCATGATTTCTCTGGTATTTCTCTTGATGGAACAAAAGATTTTGAAATGTGAGGAGCTTTTGAGTAATCATATGGTTTGCAAAATTCAACATGACTCATTTTTTATCGACTCTGCTCTTCAAGTTCGTATTCTTCCTCAGTATCATGTACAATAACACGCACAACATTGTTATCCATCAATTGGTCCATACTGTACAGCTTAGGATTTGTTTTGAACACAGTGCGAAGAAAAGAGGATCTGTAATAGCCGAGGCCAAAACCTTTACCTGGTCTTAGTTTTAACGAAAACTTTTGAATTATCGTTACAGATTCCCCATGTTTATAAACGATGTTTTGAAAAGCTTTGATTTGACTTTCGAGAGCGATGTTATCGTCAAGTAAAGAGCTTTCTTTTTCACGTTTTTGCACTTTATGTTCATAAAATTCCTGTTTGCAAGTTATCACCTCTTTACGTGTTTTTGAAAGTTCCTGTTGGAGTTGAACAACTTGTTTTTGAAGATCATGTTTTTCATTTTCCAGTTTGGAAACGATTTTACCGTTTGACTCAACAATGTCATACATTTGGTTTTGAAGATTTTGTTCTTTGACATATGGTTCTTGAAATGACTTTTCAAAACTTTGTTCACGATGAACGACATATTGAAAGCTTGAAAGTTGCTTTTTATAACATTCAATGTCCTTTTTTAACTTGGCATTTTCTGTCAAAACTTCAGTTTGCACGTCCGTTATGTGATTAGAAAGAAGTTGATTATTAAGTTGTATGGCCATAACTGTACAGTCAGGAGCTGGATCAGAAGGAGGTTCATGTTGTTCACTAAAGTCATTTTCGTCTTGCGCAATAGTATCATCAAATGAGACGACAGTGTCATCATCATATAGTTCATCCTCTTGAGAAGAGAAAAATGTTTCAGAAGGAACAACTTGCGCCTGATCTGATTCAGAAACATAGGGTGATGCATTAATATGTATGGAGCTTATGGTTATGTCATTTACCTGAGACAAGCCATCAGTGGAGAACACTGGGCCTGAATCATTAAACTGATGTTCCTGCATGTTGGCCATAAGCATCACAGTTGCATTGGCTTCAAGATCTTCCATTTCATCATCATTGTAAGCATTAGCAAAGAAATTGTTCTCTTGAGCATTGAAACTTCCTTCCCTTTCATCTTTGAGAGCCATAAGTAATGCCTGCTTGTGAAACTGACTACCTTTTCTTGGGTGAGGGCATGCAGTTGCAATATGACCTTTTTCGTTGCAGTTGTAGCACCATATCGCATTCCCAGAGACTGTGTTGTTACTAGCAGCATTGTCATTACTTCGCTGAGGAGCACCTGGATTGTTTCTGAATCCCCCATTGTTGTTTACTCTTTGTCCATATCCAGAATTTCCAGTATACCCACCTGAACGTCCTGAATTACGATTCTGAATCTCAACTCGACCATCTTGAATGACAGCTTGGTTTCTTGTATTTGATGAAGAACGAAGACGGTTGTTGGTTTTGTTGGAGAATTTGCTAAAAGCACGAGCAACAAGAGCAAGTCCTTGATTCAACGTATTGATGTCATCATCATCATCTTCAAACTGATTAGAGTAATACATGCTATCATTGTTGTCATATGGAGCAAATTGATGAGAAGCGTGTTGAGAAGCAGGAGGATGCTGGTGACTGAAATAATTCTGTTCCTGATTAGACATCGGAGGATGTGAAGCAGGAGTTTGAGCAACGAGTGCAAGGGGATTAGATGTAGGTGGTGATGTGTATCCTCCTCGGGCGAGTTTGTCTTTTTCAACTTCAGACTCATAGTGCTTAAGATAGTCGTACAACAATCCATATGGATCCCTGTGAAGATTCTTGGCTTGTCTCACAAATGTCACATACTTTTACCACTCATGACCCAGACTACTAACAAACTTTGTATTGACAGCGATTCTTGGAAGAGTTATATCATGTCTCTCTAAATCATTGACGACATTAGTGAAATGATGAAAGTAAGACTCAAGAGATTCCCCTGGTTCGATCACGATGTTAGTGTATTCCAAGTAAAGTTTAGATTCCATGTCTTCCTTGTTCAGTTGTGTGCCTTGCATCAGTAGATGGACGTGTTCCCGCATAGCTTTTGCAGCTGTTTGAGCATCAACACTTCTGAATATGATATTTGGTATTCCTTGAAGTATGTAAGACATAGCAATTTCATCTGCTTCACGATGGTGTTTTTGTTCCTCAGTAAGTTGAGACTCAGGAACACGCACAGCAGTTGGAGCTACCGGAGGATCAGCCTGTAGGTCACCGCCAACGTAGTTAACAGGCCAAGGAAATGGTCCTTCAAGGATAACTTGTTTCATGTACTTGCCATTGGGTTTCTTGAGATCAATAAACCTTAAGAATCGACTTGCCCATTGAACATAATTACCCGGTGTTAGCATTGGTGTGGTGTCAGGAGAGCCTGCTTCGTGTCTGGATTGTTGAGTTGAAATGACTTCACACATCCTGTCAAACCAGTGAGTAGGTTTTGGTGGAAGTTGGCTTTGTGGTTGTGACACCGGATAAGATTGTTGTATCGGAACCATTTGTTGCATGTAGTTATTTTGTTGTGAGTAAACCGGTTGATGATAATATTGTGGTGATTGTTGATACTGTTGCTGTTGCTGATGTTGCTGATGATACTGTTGATACTGATGTTGCTGAGGATTGTTAAAGTTGTAGTACGGTGGTTGAGACATTATGAAACACTTGTGTGAAAAGATGGATCTTTTAGAAGGTATAGATCTGCCAAATCTCGAAAAGTAAGCCTAAGTAGATGTTTTCGAAACTTTGTCACAGAACTGGAGATTGCGAAAACTTAAATCTTGCAGTGATTTCGAAATTGGATCTAAAGGGATTGCGAAATTGATAACTTAGGGATTTTGAAATAAGTATTCTCGAAACTAAGTTTAATTTCGAAAAACTTCAGATTTCGAAAAAAAACTAAGAACAGTTTTCGAAAAACCTTATGATTTCGAAAAAATACAATTTCGAAAAGCACACACACACACTTTCGAAATTATACAATTTCGAAAGTAAACCAAAAGTCGAAGTACTTTTCTTCCTTATACAAGAGAGAAAAGACTGAGTTCACGATCCATAAGTCAAAAGAAAGCAAAATCACTCGATTTCGAAACTCTGGCAGTGATGGATTTCGACACTTTGCAAAAACTTTGTGTTTCAATGAAAGCAATCCAAAAATGAGTTTGTAGTGCAAGATTTTTGTACTTCAAGTTGTAAAATGATGAAATATTGAAGAAAGTTATAAACTTGACAATGATTTTCAAAAATTTGTAAATTTTCGAAAAATAGTACAAAATTGCAAATCGTAATTTTGAAGAAAAAGTTGATACTTTTGTGTTTGAAATGATTTGTAGCACAAATTTGTAAGCAAATATGTGATAAAAACCAAAAGAACAAACAAAAAAGTACAAGTTTTAATAAAAAAGAACGACTAAAATAAAGTTTATGGATCGAATTTCAAATAGAAACACAACTACACCTTCATATGGCGAATGATACCACTTGTTAGGTCACCATATTGATTTCACACAAACAAGAATGAGATAGATATAAGGATGGGATGAATATTTGAATAAGAGAATGATAAGAGCAAGAGTTTCCTTATGATTTCAAATAAACAACCAAGTTTTACAATGGCCTAAGACTTCTATTTATAGGTGAGGAGCTAGGGCAACACTCCTAGTCCTCCTTTCTTGGATTTCGTATGGGCTTTAAGGCCCATGGACTCATTGTCTTAAGCCTAGTAAACTAATAACATAACATAAATGAAAGTAACTAGTAACTTATGCAACCTATTATTACAAATGACCGAGACTTGATAAAATAGTAAAAACTATGATCCCAACAAAACGTTTCAAAGATGAGTTGCCTTACACTGTTCGGAGGAATCCATTGTATCAACGTCTTGTCCGCTATCCAGTGAATGTACAAACGTTCCCTGAGCCCATCCTTTATATGGCTGGTATAGTTGATCACTGGGAGGGTTCTCCGTTGAATCCTGAAATAGAATGTGGTGGACAAAGTATGTATATTATCATTTAAATATATTAAATAACTTGTCTGATGATATTTATCTTTTCTTTTCTGTTTGCAGAAATGGCTTTCCGATTTTTTTTTTCTGGTGGTGCGAAGGAGGTGAGTTTCCTGCCAAAGGATCCTAATGAGGTCAGCTACGGAGTTGGCTCACCCTCCGTTTCAGTCAATAACCAAGAGGGTGATGCTGAAATGATTGAGCCCATAGCTTCTGTCCAACCAACCAAGCCTTCGAAGTCATCGAAACCCGTGGATATGGAGGGGACTTTTCAGTTGGTAGAGAATGTCGATGACTCTGATGATCCACCTTCGGGGGATGAGCAGGTAACCATCCTTGGTACTGCGTCTGGGATTGCTGACAAGGTGCGAAATAGGAAAAGTTCAAGTGCTAAACCTATTAAGGCTACTCTAAAAAGGAAGTTGATATTGCCAACCCCTCCCCCCCAAGAATACTAGGCAGAAGGGGCAGCTTTCCACCCAAAAGGTTGTTGAGATGGACGAGGACATTCATGGTAAGCCCATGTTTGTTTGTTTGACAAGATTATAATTATATCTATCTCACAATTGTATGCCATACATGTCTTTCCAATACCAAGGAATTACCCAACTCTCTAGCCTGTCATCATCTTGTTGAGCACTTCACTCCAGCTAGTTGGAGGAGTACTTTGACCAACATGCCCATCGAGGAACTGTGTGATCTTCACGACAAAAGCTATATAAGGCAGGTCGTGTTGGACAATCACTTGAATGCTCGAACAAGGGAGGTGGTGCGTACCCTTGAGACTGCTAGGGAGAAGATGGATGCCATTCTGGCAAGGGAAAAGAAGAAGGATCAAGAATTTGCTGCAATTCAGTCCAAGTGTGAGGAGGCTTTAAAAGATCTTGAAAAGAATCCCATTGTGCAAGAACTCCGTTCCGATATCCATGATCTGGAGAAGGAATTGAAAGAAGTTCAAACAGAATGTAAGAAACTTCGAAAGGAGGAGGCTAATATTGCAGGGTATAAGGAGGAGATTGCTGAGTTAGAATCTAAGTGTGAGGGCTTTGAAGAGGAGAGGCTTAAACTGGGTGAACACTTGGCTTTAGGCGTAAGTATAAGGTTCTTAGGAAAGATAGGGCTGCGGTGGTCTCAAAAGTAGTTCCTTATATAGCAATGGAGCTATATCACAGCGACGAGGTAGGGAAAGTGATTGCAGATCTTGTGAATGTTGTTATCTATCACGGGAAATGCACCACATTGGAGGAGATTGCAGCAACTGGTAAGCCTGTGGATTTGTCGAAGGTACCTTACTACAGTTTCACCCACGAGGCCGAATATGACAATGCTAGCAATGAATGTCAATTAGGAATGATTATGATCTAATAAAACTTCACGGGAGGCATTTAGGATAGAAAAGTGGAATAATTCTATAAAGGGTTTTTCTAACTTGTGCCCTAGGGGCACAAGTTAATCACACCAAAAGTACATAATGGCCCACGAAAAAGTATACAGGGATCCATATAAAAGTACAGACAGGTGTACTTTTATGTGGGTCCCTGTGTACTTTTGATGTACTTTTGGGGTGCTTAACTTGTGCCCCTAAGGCACAAGTTAGAAAAACCCTTCTGTAAAACTTACTCGATATATATCACCTAAGTGACCCGTATGTAACAAGTAACTCTTTCGAAGTTGTCGTGTTTACAATATGTTATCATCAAATCTCCTTGTAAAGTTGTCGTATATAACTGTTACACAAAATGAACCATATCATCACAACACGAATTAATCATCTTTTATAGATGGACACTTTTATATATTTTCGAAAAGCTTTTTTCCAACTTTTTTTTTGTGAGTGTTAAGATTTACGCTCTGAAAAATCACATGTGATTTATAAAATCAACGTTGATGTGTTATTTAAAAAATCACATGTGATTTTATGTGAATTGTGATCTCACACGTGATTTTAAAAGAACAAATCACATGTGATTTTTCATCCATAAGTTTCAGCACTAAAAAGGACTTCAAAAAAAAGTTTGTCAAAAATATATAGAAGTGCCCGTATATTGAATAATAATAATAAAAAAATTCTCATTACGATGGCGTATTTTTCGTCGTTTAACAATTTGGCGTTTGCAAGATATTTTAGTTTTTATTAAAAAAAAAGAGAAAAAAAAATATTTTAGTTTGCAAGAAAATCGTGGCATTTAATCACGTGCCTAGCAATTAATCGCCGATTAATCAGTCGTCAAATCAGATTTTTGCAACACTAACTATAACCCACTTTAATAGATTGAAAATAAAAGATAAAAAGGTTAATTCATAAACGGTGTTATAAATGGGGCGGGGGAGAGGGGATGTGGTGCTGAAACGTCGCGCCATTGTAAATTCCACGTTGGAAATGGTGTAGTCGGGTGTGACCATAACATTCGCTCTTATAAAATAAATTCAAAAAAGTTTAATATATTACTTTTTATTTTAACCATCAACTAATGTTTAACGAATTTTATTCTTTATCAATTTTACATCAAGTACATGTATGTTTTTATACTTTGTTTAGAAATCTTTTATAGTGAATATTTTGGTAAATAAACGCAACAAGTCAACATTGCTTTATCAAGAAGTATCATTTTCCAATGAAAATTAAGATTTAGCATTTAGGAAATTAAGGTTGTTGATTTTGGTAAATAAACGCAACAATCTCATACCACCTATTTTACATTAAACATGATTTTAGGTGTTTTGGTGATGATGATGAGGAAGTTCCCAAGATCGATTATGCAACAATCACAAAGAAAGAGTTATGATGTCAATTAGGAATGATTATGATCTAATAAAAACTTCACGGGAGGCATTTAGGATAGAAAAGTGGAATAATTTTATAAAACTTACTCGATTTATATCACCTAAGTGACCCGTTTATAACAAGTAACTCTTTCGAAGTTGTCATGTTTACAATATGTTATCATCAAATCTCTTTGTAAAGTTGTCGTATATAACCGTTAATCTTTACACAAAATGAATCATATCATCACGACAAGAATGAAATCATCTTTTATAGATGGACCTTTTTATATATTTTCGACAAGCTTTTTTCCGGCTTTTTTTTGTGTGAGTGTTAAGATTTACGCTCTGAAAAATCACATGTGATTTGTATAATCAACGTTGATGTGTTATTTAAAAAATCACATGTGATTTCGTGTGAATTGTGAACTCACACGTGATTTTAAAAGAACAAATCACATGTGATTTTTCATGCACAAATATCAGCACTCAAAAAGACTTTAAAAAAAAGTTGTCAAAAGTATATAGAAGTGCCTGTATACTGAATAATAAAAAAAATTCTCATCACGATGGCATATTTTTCTTCGTTTAACAATTTAGCGTTTGCAAGATATTTTAGTTTTTATTTTTTTATTTTTTTAAAAAAAGAGAGAAAAAAAAATATTTTAGTTTGCAAGAAAATCGTGGCGGTTAATCCCCTGCCTAGCGATTAATCGGCCGCCAAAGCCGATTTTTGCAACACTGACTATAACCTACTTTAATAGATTGAAAATAAAAGATAAAAATGTTAATTCATAAACGGCGTTGTGTC
The DNA here is from genome assembly GCA_030686995.1 of Artemisia argyi. Lineage (NCBI taxonomy): Eukaryota > Viridiplantae > Streptophyta > Magnoliopsida > Asterales > Asteraceae > Artemisia > Artemisia argyi. The sequence continues at coordinate 152,161,003 of CM060682.1, read as the reverse complement.
AGTGTACACAAGCCATAAATGGGGCGGGAGAGGAGGGGCTGTGGCGCTGGAACATCGCGCCATTATGAATGTCACGTTGGAAATGGTGTAACCGGGTATGATCATACCGTTCGCTCTTATAAAGTAAATTCAAAAGAGTTTAATATATTACTTTTATTTTAACTAATAACTAATCTTTAACGAATTTTATTCTTTATCAATTTTACATAAAGTATATGTATGTTTTTATAATTTGTTTAGAAATCTTTTATAGTGAATATTTTGGTAAATAAACGCAACAAGTCAGGGTACTGGCAGCCATGCCGTTGGGCCAGCGGTTTGCCCCCAAACCGCCGGGGAACACCGCCGCCACCCCAGCGGTTTGGGTGGGCGGTTTGGTTCAGCGGCAATGTTTACTGCTGCGGTTTGGTGGATTATTTTTCGAACGTTTGAAACAAAAGTGAACGTTGGGCATTGAAAGTTGTGATCCGAACGTTGGCTTGAAAAAAAAAAAAAAAAAAAAAAAAAAAAAAAAAAAAAAAAAATCCTATAAATACTATACTATATCACATACATATTTCATACTTTTATCATCTCTATATCTAAAAAATCATCCTATGGATGGCCTACGGATTTTTAGAATAATTATGTTTTTTTTTTCAAGTATTGTGTAATTTTCTTTTTAAAGTATTATGTATTTTTATTTTAATTATTAATGAAATATTATGTTTTTATTAAATTATTTATTTATGAAAAAAAAAAAAAAAAAAAAAAAAAAAAAAGTGGTTTGGGAGGTATGAAAAAAGTATGGTTGCCACTAAAAAGGGGTTGGGAGGTATGTAAAAAGTGTGGGTGAGGTGGAATGATATTATTGGTTGGTTGGGAGGTATGGATTTTTTTGGGAGGTATGGTTGCCACCACCCTCAACATTGCTTTATCAAGAAGTATCATTTTCCAATGAAAATTACTAAGATTTAGGGGCCGTTTGGTTCGTAGTATGTTTTAAAAGGAATTGTAATTTGTAAAAAAATTGTAATTCAAAAAGTTAGAATGTGTTGTAATTGTAATGTGTTTGAATTGTAATTTATGTATTCTGTCACAGTATTTGTTGGGTCTCAACATAATATAATTAAAAAAAGTAGAATAAAAAAACCTTAATAATAATAATAATAATAATAATAATAATAATAATAATAATAATAATAATAATTTAATATCATTATTATTATTTTAATAATATTATTAAAATATTAAAATAATAATAATTATTATTATTATTATTAAAATATAATAATAATAATAACAATAATAATAATAATTTTAATATTTAATATTTTAATAATAATATTAAAATAATAATAATATTATTATTATTATTTTATTATTAGATAAATATTACACAGTATTATTTTAATATTTATATTAAATATCTATTTTTATTATTATATTATTATTTTATTTTATTATTTATTTATTATTATTTTTATATAAATATTATTATTTTTATATTATTATGATTATTATTATTATATAAATATTATTATTTTAATATTTACATAATTTTTATTATTATTATTATTATTTTTATTATTATATAGATATTACACAGTATTATTTTAAAACTTATATTAAATATTTATAATTATTATATTATTACTTTATTTTATTATTTATTTAGTTATTATTGTTATTATATAAATATTTTTATAATAAATATTTATTATTATAATATTAATAAATATTATTACGTAGTATATTATTATTATATAAATATTATTATTTTAATATTTATATAAAAATAAAAATAATAATAATAATAATAATAATAATAATATTATTATTATTATTATTATTATTATTATTATTATTATCATTATTATTATTATTATTATTATTAAATTTTGAATTACAACGTAATTCAAAACTTTCTACCCAACATTCTTTGTAATCTAAATTCTTTCATTTGATGTAACTGTAATAACTGAATTACAATTACAACGCAAAGCAAACAACCTACGTAATGTAATCTGAATTACAATTACATCTATTCTATGAACCAAACAGCCAACGTAACGTAATCTGAATTACAATTACAACCAATTAAGCCATATTACGGCGAACCAAACACCCCTCTAGCATTTAGGAAATTAAGGTTGGTGAGTTTTATTGGTGAAAGAAAACTTTGGGTATTGGAGTTTGTTTGTTGTGAAACACGTGTGATCGACTTCTTGACTATTGTCACCCGCAAGACTATGTCAATGGAAGTGTATGGATACATCTACTCATCGGCTAGTTTATTCGGATAAGATGCATTTAGTCGTTGGGAGAGAAGGAACAAAACATTAATTGTGTTTTTATTTCTTTTCACATATTACAAGCAATGCCACATTGTTTGTCAAATCACATAAATAGACTATCTAGTGGGTGAATTAAAGTTTCTCCTTCAATGGATTACTTTCGCAATTGCGTGGTTTTTAAAAAAAAAAAGAAAAAAAAAAAGTAATTTTTAATTGTAACACAATAATACGGATAGTTCTTATTTGTTAGATTGTTAGTTATAAAATTATTGTTGTGACTTAATCTAGAATACTTATTACTCGTTTGTTATCATATGCAAGATGATTATGGCTATGCTTGGCGCATAGCTGTTTGAAGCTTTTTGGGGTGATGAGCGGTGAGTAATAATTTTTTTGATTTTTTGTGTTCGTTTTTGCAAAGAGCGGTAAGCTTTGCTATTTTTTTTTTAGAAAAACTCATTTTTTCCAATACTTCTTTAATAAGCTGTGAGCAGTGAGTAATGAGCTATGACTACAGCTCACAACTATTTTTACCAAAAATAGCCTATGAATTTGAGATAGGCATTCGTGACTACCATGCATTTGTGACTTTTTTATGTTTAAAAGTCATAAAAATTTAAGTTTACACATTTAGTAATTATGTTAGTCTTGTTATGAAATTAATATATAGAAATTAATTTATTAAAGTTGCAGCAACCATTTTAATATTCATGAAAAATTAATTGTGCTACAACCTGAACTTGTAAAATTCACTAAACTTTAAACATGTAACTAAAAATTCAAATGGCCAAAAATCAAGAATTGTACACCCGAACTTTTTCTTTATAGAAATTCAATGCCGAATCACAACATTTTCATTAACTTGTAGTTGCTATATTAACTTGTGGTCTTGAATATTTGAAATTTTGAACCAATATATGCAAACCATATACAATCTTATACCACCTATTTTACATATGGTTTTCGGTGTTTTGGTGATAATGAGGAAGCTCTCAAGATCGATTATGCAACAATCACAAAGAAAGAGTTATGAATGTCAATTAGGAATGATTATGATCTAATAAAAACTTCACGGGAGGCATTTAGGATAGAAAAGTGGAATAATTCTACAAAACTTACTCGATTTATATCACCTAAGTGACCCGTATATAACAAGTAACTCTTTCGAAGTTGTCATGTTTACAATATGTTATCATCAAATCTCTTTGTAAAGTTGTCGTATATAACCGTTAATCTTTACACACAAAATGAATCATATCATCACGACAAGAATTAAATCATCTTTTATAGATGGACCCTTTTATATATTTTTGACAAGCTTTTTTCTGACTTTTTTTTTTGTGAGTGTTAAGATTTACGCTCTGAAAAATCACATGTGATTTGTAAAATTAACGTTGATGTGTTATTTAAAAAATCACATGTGATTTCATGTGAATTGTGAACTCACACGTGATTTTAAAAGAACAAATCACATCTGATTTTTCATGCATAAATTTCAGCACTAAAAAAGACTTTAAAAAAAAGTTTGTCAAAAGTATATAGAAGTGCCCGTATACTGAATAATAAAAAAATTCTCATCACGATGGCGTATTTTTCTTCGTTTAACAATTTAGCGTTTGCAAGATATTTTAGTTTTTATTTAAAAAAAAAGAGAGAGAGAGAAAATATTTTAGTTTGCAAGAAAATCGTGGCGGTTAATCCCCTGCCTAGCGATTAATCGGCCGCCAAAGCCGATTTTTGCGACACTGACTATAACCTACTTTAATATATTGAAAATAAAAGATAAAAAGGTTAATTCATAAACGGCGTTGTGTCAGTGTACACAAGCCATAAATGGGGCGGGAGGGGGGGGGGGGGGGGGGGCTGTGGCGTTAGAACGTCGCGCCATTATGAATGTCACGTTGGAAATGGTGTAACCGGGTGTGATCATACCGTTCGCTCTTATAAAGTAAATTCAAAAAAGTTTTATATATTACTTTTTATTTTAACCAATAACTAGTATGTTTAACGAATTTTATTCTTTATCAATTTTACATAAAGTATATGTATGTTTTTATACTTTGTTTAGAAATCTTTTATAGTGAATATTTTGGTAAATAAACGCAACAAGTCAACATTGCTTTATCAAGAAGTATCATTTTCCAATGAAAATTACCAAGATTTAGCATTTAGGAAATTAAGGCTGGTGAGTTTTATTGGTGCAAGAAAACTTTGGGTATTGGAGTTTGTTTGCTGTGAAATATACGTGTGATCGACTTCTTGACTATTGTCACCCGCAAGACTATACGTGTGATCGACTTCTTGACTATTGTCACCCGCAAGACTATGTCAATGGAAGTGCATGGATACATCTACCCACCGGCTAGTTTATTCGGATAAGATGCATTTAGTCGTTGAAAGAGAAAGAACAAAACATTAATTGTGTTTTTATTTCTTTTCACATATTACAAACAATGCCACATTGTTTACCAAATCACATAAATAGACTACCTAGTGGGTGAATTAAAGTTTCTCCTTCAATGGATTACTTTCGCAATCGCGTGGTTTTTCAAAATAAAATAAAATAATAATTTTTAATTGTAACACAATAATATGGATAGTTCTTATTTGTTAGATTGTTAGTTATAAAATTATTGTTGTGACTTAATCTAGAATACTTATTACTCGTTTGTTAGATGATTATGGCTATGTTTGGCGCATAGCTGTTGGGAGCTTTTTGGGGTGATGAGCGGTGAGCAATAATTTTTTTGATTTTTAGTGTTCGTTTGGCAAAGAACGGTGAGCTTTACTATTTTTTAGAAAAACTCATTTTTTCGATACTTATTTAATAAGCTGTGAGCAGTGAGTAATGAGGTGTGACTACAGCTCACAGCTATTTTTACCAAACATAGCCTATGAATTTGAGATAAGCATTTGTGACACCATGCATTTGTGACTTTTTTATGTTTAAAAGTCATAAAAATTTAAGTTTACACATTTAGTAATTATTATGAAATTATGTTAGTCTTGTTATGAAATTAATATCTAGAAATTAATTTATTAAAGTTGCAGCAACCATTTTAATATTCCTGAAAAATTAATTGTGCTACAACCTGAACTAGTAAAATTTACTAAACTTTAAACATGTAACTAGAAAATCAGATAGCCAAAAATCAAGAATTGTACACCCGAACTTTTTCTTTGTAGAAATTCAATGCCGAATCACAACATTTTCATTAACTTGTAGTTGCTATATTAACTTGTGGTCTTGAATATTTGAAACAATATATGCAAACCGTATACAATCTCATACCACCTATTTTACATTAAATATGATTTTAGGTGTTTTGGTGATGATGATGAGGAAGCTCTCATGATCGTATGCAACAATCACAAAGAAAGAATTATGAATGTCAATTAGGAATGATTATGATCTAATAAAAACTTCACGGGAGGCATTTAGGATAGAAAAGTGGAATAATTCTATAAAACTTACTCGATTTATATTACCTAAGTGACCCGTATATAACAAGTAACTCTTTCGAAGTTGTCGCGTTTACAATATGTTAATCATCAAATCTCTTTGTAAAGTTGTCGTATATAACCGTTAATCATTACACGAAATGAATCATACCATCGCGACAAGAATTAAATTATCTTTTATAGATGAGCACTTCTATATATTATCGACAAGCTTTTTTTCCGACTTTTTTTTGTGAGTGTTAAGATTTACGCTCTGAAAAATCACATGTGATTTGTAAAATCAACGTTGATGTGTTATTTAAAAAATCACACGTGATTTCATGTGAATTGTGAACTCACACGTGATTTTAAAAGAACAAATCACATCTGATTTTTCATGCGTAAATTTCAGCACTAAAAAAGACTTAAAAAAAAAGCTTGTAAAAAGTATATAAAAGTGCCCGTCTACTGAATAATAAAAAAAAAAATTCTCATCACGATTGCGTATTTTTCGTCTTTTAAGGATTTAACGTTTGCAAGATATTTTAGTTTTTATTTTATTTTTTTTAAAAGAAAATAAAGTGAAAAGTGAAATTTTCTTGTTTTGATGAAAACATAAATGATAATTTGTTAATTGGATATTTAAAAAGTTATGTTGTATGTTGATTACATCTCAAACTCAAAAAAGCTAACAAATGTCATATGTAACAACATCAGATACAAAGGATACGTAAGTAGACATGTCTCACGTCGTGACATTCTAACATAAAATTATTTGTACATTTATCGTGTGTGATTGCGTATGAAGTTATGAACGAAGGGAGACATCCCACGTGCCATGTGGATGGTTAGAAAACATAGAGCAAATGACCAATGCTATGTTTTATGGGTAAAATATTTCATGTCTCATAACATTTGAAACATGAGAGATTTTGTTTTTGACGTTGTCGACTTCAAAACAGGACTACTTCTTGGTATTTTATGACAAAAGGCGTTAAAATATTAGTCTCATTTTGGTTTATAAAAGTTGAGAGACTATAATGGAACTAGATCTACTGATTATTTTTTATGTGTGTTTAAGTTTCAGGTTCAGGGATTAAAATGAAATTAATGGAACTAGATCTACTGATTGACAAATTACCTGCCTATATAAAGAATAAGACGAGAGTTAAGGTTTCATAACCCATCTTCCTAGACCCTTAATTGTTTTCTCTTTCAAAATCCTCACAATTTCATTGTTTCAGTCAGTTTTTTGTTAACTCATTGTAATAGAACAATCACTATGGTCTAGGTCCTTTGAAAGTATTAAAATAACGTCACGTTTAACTCTCACGCCATGAGAAAATGTGATATTTTTTATTCCATTCGTTTATTTTCTTTTACTTGATTAAAATATAAAGGTATAAAAGTTTTTAGTTGGACAGACCGGCTATGTAATCTTTTATAATTTTTTAGCATCTTGTTAGTTTTTAATGTATCTTTTGCCGGTAAAAAAATAATAAATAATTAGAAAAAAAAATTAAAATAAAAAATTACACACACTAAAAACTAGCATCAGTCGATGCCTCTATGGACCCATTCAAGTCAATGGATTGACATTTGAAGTGTTAATTTCAACTATTTTATGTCGGGACGAGGCAACGGATCGAATAGGTCATATATAGTATGGTAACTAGAAATGAAGTGATTCTATCCTGACAATGTCCAAAATTATAACTTAAAAAAGATTAACTGATGGGGGTGTTTGGCATTGCGTCAATGATCTAGTTGCAACTTGCAAGTGTTGGAACTTTGGATAGTAAACATGAAAAATCGCTTATTTGCGTTTGAGTTAACTTCATAAATAGTCCTTATGGTATGTTGGATTTAACGGATTTAGTCCTTTTACTTTTTTAACGGATCCAGTCCCTGTGGTTGCGACCAATAACGGGTTTGGTCCCTCAGACTAAATGTCGTTAGTTTTTTCTGTTAGCTAACGACCATTTGAAAAAAAACATTTGCACCGTTAGTCCTTTATACTAATGACCATTTATATATAACTCAAAATTTGGTTTCATACGTTTTTTACTGTTTTTCTTACTTTTTTGTCTGTTTTTTTTTACGGGTTTTCCGTTTTCATATGTTTTTGTCTGTTTTCATCTGTTTTCTTACATTTTCATCCGTTTTTCTTACATTTTTGTACGTTTTTCTTACGTTTGTTCCGTTTTATTACGTTTTTGTCTGTTTCTATACGTTTTCGTCTGTTTTTATACGTTTTCGCCATTTTCTTACATTTTCATTCGTTTTTCTTACGTTTTTGTCCGTTTTTCTTACGGTTTTTCGTTTTCATACTTTTTTGTCTGTTTTTATACGTTTTCGTCCGTTTTTATATGTTTTCGCCCAATTTCTTACGTTTTTGTCCGATTTTCTTACGTTTTTTCCGTTTTCATATGTTTTGTCTGTTTTTACACGTTTTTGTCCATTTTATACGTTTTCGCCCCATAAAACGTATAAAAACAGACAAAAACATATGAAAACAGAAAAACGGACAAAAACATAAGAAAAATAAACAAAAACGTAAGAAAAACGAACAAAAACGTAAGAAGAACGAAAAAAATGTAAGAAATGGGCAAAAACGTATAAAACAAACAAAAACATATAAAAACAGACAAAAACGTATGAAAACGGAAAAAAAACATAAGAAAAACAAACAAAAACGTAAGAAAAACGGACAAAAACGTATGAAAACAAAAAAACGTAAGAAAAATGGACAAAAACATAAGAAAAACGGATGAAAACGTAAGAAAATGAGCGAAAACATATAAAAACGTACAAAAAGAGAAAACGTATGAAGAAAAATGCACGAAAATGGGCCAAAACGTATAAAAACGGACGAAAACGCATGAAAACGAAAAAACCGTAAGAAAAACGGACAAAAAACATAAGAAAAACGGATAAAAACCAAAATGTTTGTTGCAAACGGTCATTAAAGGACTAACTGTGCAAAAGGACTAATGAAAAACACTAACGACAGTTAGTCTAAGGGATCAAACCCATTATGGATCGCAACCACAGGGACTGGATCCGTTAAAAAAAAGTAAAGGGACTAAATCCCTTAAACTTGACAGACCACATGGACCATTTATGATATTAACTCTGTGTTTAGATCCCACATCAAAACGCCATTTCGAAAAAGCAGGTGCCTGCATGCTAGGGGTGTTGATCGGTTCGGTTATTGGGTTGTTCAGTTCAGTTAGTTCGGTTATTATTTTTTTTTTTGCATCAACTCGAAAACCGAATTAGTAGTTCGATTCGGTTTTAGCAAATTCGGTTTGGTTATTAGTTCGATTCGATTATTTTCGATTCAGTTAGGTTCGATTTCGGTTTCCGGTTTATTTGATCTTTTCAGTTTTCTTCTCGCCCCTACTATATGCTTTTGCAAAACGCAATTCACCCTTAAAACCCAAAATTACAGAATTACCCTTTTGCCTGCATGCTTTTGCAAAACGCAATTCAACCTTAAAGCCTAAAGTTACAGAATTACCCTTTTGCTTTTCTTGTTGAAGTGTTTTTTTTTTCAACGAAACTTGCTGAAGATGAGGGCGGCGATTAATTTTTTTTAACATAGCTGATTATCTGATTATTGACAGACGGTGGCAATGGATAGAGATGAGGATGGCAATCAATTTTATGTTTGCAGCATTTTGGGTAAAGTGAAAACTCGGTGTGGAGGAGATGAAAGTGATATGGGGTATGTGGATGAAGTAAAGTAATTTGTATGTCTTCTTTCGTCATTTTACATAATAAGTCGTAAATAATCTGATAAGCCAAACACTTAAAAAACCTGAATATTGCGTTATGAAACAGCAAAATCAAATCCAAACAATATATTTCAGAATCACGTTTTGTAACACTTATTCATCTAATCATTTGTTTTCAAAACGAATTATTTATTTTCATCTAATCATTTGTTTTTATACGTTTTCGCCATTTTCTTACATTTTCATTCGTTTTTCTTACGTTTTTGTCCGTTTTTCTTACGGTTTTTCGTTTTCATACTTTTTTGTCTGTTTTTATACGTTTTCGTCCGTTTTTATATGTTTTCGCCCAATTTCTTACGTTTTTGTCCGATTTTCTTACGTTTTTTCCGTTTTCATATGTTTTGTCTGTTTTTACACGTTTTTGTCCATTTTATACGTTTTCGCCCCATAAAACGTATAAAAACAGACAAAAACATATGAAAACAGAAAAACGGACAAAAACATAAGAAAAATAAACAAAAACGTAAGAAAAACGAACAAAAACGTAAGAAGAACGAAAAAAATGTAAGAAATGGGCAAAAACGTATAAAACAAACAAAAACATATAAAAACAGACAAAAACGTATGAAAACGGAAAAAAAACATAAGAAAAACAAACAAAAACGTAAGAAAAACGGACAAAAACGTATGAAAACAAAAAAACGTAAGAAAAATGGACAAAAACATAAGAAAAACGGATGAAAACGTAAGAAAATGAGCGAAAACATATAAAAACGTACAAAAAGAGAAAACGTATGAAGAAAAATGCACGAAAATGGGCCAAAACGTATAAAAACGGACGAAAACGCATGAAAACGAAAAAACCGTTAGAAAAACGGACAAAAAACATAAGAAAAACGGATAAAAACCAAAATGTTTGTTGCAAACGGTCATTAAAGGACTAACTGTGCAAAAGGACTAATGAAAAACACTAACGACAGTTAGTCTAAGGGATCAAACCCATTATGGGTCGCAACCACAGGGACTGGATCCGTTAAAAAAAAGTAAAGGGACTAAATCCCTTAAACTTGACAGACCACATGGACCATTTATGATATTAACTCTGTGTTTAGATCCCACATCAAAACGCCATTTCGAAAAAGCAGGTGCCTGCATGCTAGGGGTGTTGATCGGTTCGGTTATTGGGTTGTTCAGTTCAGTTAGTTCGGTTATTATTTTTTTTTTTTGCATCAACTCGAAAACCGAATTAGTAGTTCGATTCGGTTTTAGCAAATTCGGTTTGGTTATTAGTTCGATTCGATTATTTTCGATTCAGTTAGGTTCGATTTCGGTTTCCGGTTTATTCGATCTTTTCAGTTTTCTTCTCGCCCCTACTATATGCTTTTGCAAAACGCAATTCACCCTTAAAACCAAAATTACAGAATTACCCTTTTGCCTGCATGCTTTTGCAAAACGCAATTCAACCTTAAAGCCTAAAGTTACAGAATTACCCTTTTGCTTTTCTTGTTGAAGTGTTTTTTTTTTCAACGAAACTTGCTGAAGATGAGGGCGGCGATTAATTTTTTTTAACATAGTTGATTATCTGATTATTGACAGACGGTGGCAATGGATAGAGATGAGGATGGCAATCAATTTTATGTTTGCAGCATTTTGGGTAAAGTGAAAACTCGGTGTGGAGGAGATGAAAGTGATATGGGGTATGTGGATGAAGTAAAGTAATTTGTATGTCTTCTTTCGTCATTTTACATAATAAGTCGTAAATAATCTGATAAGCCAAACACTTAAAAAACCTGAATATTGCGTTATGAAACAGCAAAATCAAATCCAAACAATATATTTCAGAATCACGTTTTGTAACACTTATTCATCTAATCATTTGTTTTCAAAACGAATTATTTATTTTCATCTAATCATTTGTTTTTATACGTTTTCGCCATTTTCTTACATTTTCATTCGTTTTTCTTACGTTTTTGTCCGTTTTTCTTACGGTTTTTCGTTTTCATACTTTTTTGTCTGTTTTTATACGTTTTCGTCCGTTTTTATATGTTTTCGCCCAATTTCTTACGTTTTTGTCCGATTTTCTTACGTTTTTTCCGTTTTCATATGTTTTGTCTGTTTTTACACGTTTTTGTCCATTTTATACGTTTTCGCCCCATAAAACGTATAAAAACAGACAAAAACATATGAAAACAGAAAAACGGACAAAAACATAAGAAAAATAAACAAAAACGTAAGAAAAACGAACAAAAACGTAAGAAGAACGAAAAAAATGTAAGAAATGGGCAAAAACGTATAAAACAAACAAAAACATATAAAAACAGACAAAAACGTATGAAAACGGAAAAAAAACATAAGAAAAACAAACAAAAACGTAAGAAAAACGGACAAAAACGTATGAAAACAAAAAAACGTAAGAAAAATGGACAAAAACATAAGAAAAACGGATGAAAACGTAAGAAAATGAGCGAAAACATATAAAAACGTACAAAAAGAGAAAACGTATGAAGAAAAATGCACGAAAATGGGCCAAAACGTATAAAAACGGACGAAAACGCATGAAAACGAAAAAACCGTTAGAAAAACGGACAAAAAACATAAGAAAAACGGATAAAAACCAAAATGTTTGTTGCAAACGGTCATTAAAGGACTAACTGTGCAAAAGGACTAATGAAAAACACTAACGACAGTTAGTCTAAGGGATCAAACCCATTATGGGTCGCAACCACAGGGACTGGATCCGTTAAAAAAAAGTAAAGGGACTAAATCCCTTAAACTTGACAGACCACATGGACCATTTATGATATTAACTCTGTGTTTAGATCCCACATCAAAACGCCATTTCGAAAAAGCAGGTGCCTGCATGCTAGGGGTGTTGATCGGTTCGGTTATTGGGTTGTTCAGTTCAGTTAGTTCGGTTATTATTTTTTTTTTTTTGCATCAACTCGAAAACCGAATTAGTAGTTCGATTCGGTTTTAGCAAATTCGGTTTGGTTATTAGTTCGATTCGATTATTTTCGATTCAGTTAGGTTCGATTTCGGTTTCCGGTTTATTCGATCTTTTCAGTTTTCTTCTCGCCCCTACTATATGCTTTTGCAAAACGCAATTCACCCTTAAAACCCAAAATTACAGAATTACCCTTTTGCCTGCATGCTTTTGCAAAACGCAATTCAACCTTAAAGCCTAAAGTTACAGAATTACCCTTTTGCTTTTCTTGTTGAAGTGTTTTTTTTTTCAACGAAACTTGCTGAAGATGAGGGCGGCGATTAATTTTTTTTAACATAGCTGATTATCTGATTATTGACAGACGGTGGCAATGGATAGAGATGAGGATGGCAATCAATTTTATGTTTGCAGCATTTTGGGTAAAGTGAAAACTCGGTGTGGAGGAGATGAAAGTGATATGGGGTATGTGGATGAAGTAAAGTAATTTGTATGTCTTCTTTCGTCATTTTACATAATAAGTCGTAAATAATCTGATAAGCCAAACACTTAAAAAACCTGAATATTGCGTTATGAAACAGCAAAATCAAATCCAAACAATATATTTCAGAATCACGTTTTGTAACACTTATTCATCTAATCATTTGTTTTCAAAACGAATTATTTATTTTCATCTAATCATTTGTTTTTATACGTTTTCGCCATTTTCTTACATTTTCATTCGTTTTTCTTACGTTTTTGTCCGTTTTTCTTACGGTTTTTCGTTTTCATACTTTTTTGTCTGTTTTTATACGTTTTCGTCCGTTTTTATATGTTTTCGCCCAATTTCTTACGTTTTTGTCCGATTTTCTTACGTTTTTTCCGTTTTCATATGTTTTGTCTGTTTTTACACGTTTTTGTCCATTTTATACGTTTTCGCCCCATAAAACGTATAAAAACAGACAAAAACATATGAAAACAGAAAAACGGACAAAAACATAAGAAAAATAAACAAAAACGTAAGAAAAACGAACAAAAACGTAAGAAGAACGAAAAAAATGTAAGAAATGGGCAAAAACGTATAAAACAAACAAAAACATATAAAAACAGACAAAAACGTATGAAAACGGAAAAAAAACATAAGAAAAACAAACAAAAACGTAAGAAAAACGGACAAAAACGTATGAAAACAAAAAAACGTAAGAAAAATGGACAAAAACATAAGAAAAACGGATGAAAACGTAAGAAAATGAGCGAAAACATATAAAAACGTACAAAAAGAGAAAACGTATGAAGAAAAATGCACGAAAATGGGCCAAAACGTATAAAAACGGACGAAAACGCATGAAAACGAAAAAACCGTTAGAAAAACGGACAAAAAACATAAGAAAAACGGATAAAAACCAAAATGTTTGTTGCAAACGGTCATTAAAGGACTAACTGTGCAAAAGGACTAATGAAAAACACTAACGACAGTTAGTCTAAGGGATCAAACCCATTATGGGTCGCAACCACAGGGACTGGATCCGTTAAAAAAAAGTAAAGGGACTAAATCCCTTAAACTTGACAGACCACATGGACCATTTATGATATTAACTCTGTGTTTAGATCCCACATCAAAACGCCATTTCGAAAAAGCAGGTGCCTGCATGCTAGGGGTGTTGATCGGTTCGGTTATTGGGTTGTTCAGTTCAGTTAGTTCGGTTATTATTTTTTTTTTTGCAACAACTCGAAAACCGAATTAGTAGTTCGATTCGGTTTTAGCAAATTCGGTTTGGTTATTAGTTCGATTCGATTATTTTCGATTCAGTTAGGTTCGATTTCGGTTTCCGGTTTATTCGATCTTTTCAGTTTTCTTCTCGCCCCTACTATATGCTTTTGCAAAACGCAATTCACCCTTAAAACCCAAAATTACAGAATTACCCTTTTGCCTGCATGCTTTTGCAAAACGCAATTCAACCTTAAAGCCTAAAGTTACAGAATTACCCTTTTGCTTTTCTTGTTGAAGTGTTTTTTTTTTCAACGAAACTTGCTGAAGATGAGGGCGGCGATTAATTTTTTTTAACATAGCTGATTATCTGATTATTGACAGACGGTGGCAATGGATAGAGATGAGGATGGCAATCAATTTTATGTTTGCAGCATTTTGGGTAAAGTGAAAACTCGGTGTGGAGGAGATGAAAGTGATATGGGGTATGTGGATGAAGTAAAGTAATTTGTATGTCTTCTTTCGTCATTTTACATAATAAGTCGTAAATAATCTGATAAGCCAAACACTTAAAAAACCTGAATATTGCGTTATGAAACAGCAAAATCAAATCCAAACAATATATTTCAGAATCACGTTTTGTAACACTTATTCATCTAATCATTTGTTTTCAAAACGAATTATTTATTTTCAACAAGAAATCCCAAGCCCCCCCCCCCCCTCTCTCCTGATTCAGTCTTTGCAATTATAGATATTACATAAGTTACTTACAAGATATTACAAGATACAAAAGTGTTTGCACTTGTTTTGATCCTCACATAACCCAACATAACTAGTTTGCCACATCTAGCTAAAATATGAGTACAACTGCACAAAATAACTTTTGATTACAGTGCAAAGTCCAGAAATAGCAGAACTCTATTAACAAATAAATACTTCCAAGAAAAATATGTTCTTTTTTCAAACTAAGCTTCTTCTTTTTTTTCATTTTTTTTTCAATCATATTATATTATGACAATGAAAAATACGACAACGATGTTAAGGAAACAACCCCGTTTGCTGCTCCCACATAAGACTAAGAAACGTACAGATATGCCGTACCTATGTTAATATGCAACAGAACAGTAGAGTACACGCTCTACCTGTCAACACGTGAGAATCCATTTCAAAGCCTCTTACATAGTCACTCAGCTTGAGAATCAAGCCTGAAAAAAAGAAAAAGAACTAACATTTGAAGATTATATCCAATTCAAAGATCTGAACCAATCAGACAAAAGGAACATGGCGAAAGATCCAACTTCTCCTCAAGGAAAGCCCACAGTTTCAAAACTATTTTGTGCTAATCAAAACTTGTAAAGACTAATTAAAATATGCAATATCAAAGGGGGAAAATGGGCGGGTCAGGCAGATTGGGTAATGGGTCAAAAACATGTACGTTTGTACGAGTTGAAACGGGTAAGGTTGACCCAAAACACATGGTCATCCAAGATTATTACTTATTTTATATCTATGAAATGATTTAGAGGTTTCCAGCATTACAAAGTTTATTTTAAAAGCTAATTATCATTATTGTACTACTTTGACCCGTTAGATATAAAACATGACTCTAATCGACCCATCCATAAGAAAATGATCTAAATTGTCACCTCTATACACAAGATTCAAATACCTTGCTAGGCAGAAACTGGAGCAGTATGTTTAGTGTTGTTGATGGCCATCATAAACGTGTTTCCCCAATGTTGTTTCACAGAATCTGGAACCAATGTCTCGTCCGCAAAAGCATTCCATGCGTCTCCTCCATTACCACCAATAACCCAATTAATCTTGCTTGGAGGGCTGCCAAATGACGATGACGATGACTTCTCTTTTTTGGATATACTTTCCTTTGGTGAATTGTATGAACCACGTTTCTAGGGCAAAACAAGGTAGTAGTAGTAGTAAGCAAGTGTACTATAAACAAAGATGGTAAAATAAGAACAGTGAAGTCAACCTTCATAGGACTGTTTATTTTGAAAGCCTTAGAAAGGGGCAAACTTTTTTCTTTTATTTCTTCTAGCACAACTGATAATGGCGAGTTTTCTTCAACTTCTGCTAGGTATTTCTGAGCTGCTAGCATAGATCTGAACTTCTGTCCACCAGGCTCATAGTAATACTGCATGAATGTTGTAAAAAGTTCCGTGATTTGTATTATAAATTTAGCAGATTCACATCAAGGTTTGACCATAATTGACTAACTCTAATACCAGAATATGAGAAGGTAATATTCTAACATTAGTGTAAAAGAACATGAAAACAGTTGAAACTAACATTATTTCTGCCTTGTTAGAACCAGTGATTGTGACTATTAGTTCAGTTTAAGTTAAACAGATTTCAAATGAGACCAGGCCACCAGGGTCATTATGTTTAACTTTTGTGTCATCTGTAATAGCTGTTCCATCAATAAGAACATACTGATTTTAGTTCCCAATATTTTCTAGACTAATATAAATATCGTGGTGTTTGGAATACAAATGAACTTTAGCAACCACACTTGAAGAATCATGGGATATCTGACTGTAAGCCAACTGTTAGTGAGTAAAGCATTTGGTCAAATAACACTTTACTTTATTAAACATAAAATATGCTTAGATGAAAGATCAAATATGGTAACTAAAATTCGAAAACACAACACAAACAAGCCGTGTGTTGCAGGAAAATAAAATGCTACCTTGTCAGCATAGCTTCCGGACCTACGGGGTACTTCTTCCACAACCCAACCATCAGGAAGGTTATAGGCAGATCCAGGCACAACGCTTGTGGGAGACACATTAGCCAACTGATATTGGTTATCTTTATCCTCCTCCATATCTAAGATCTGCTATGTCATTAGTGTCAGCATAAGCATAAGTTTACATAAGATGTGTCAAAATGGCCAGGTTGGTGTGGTCAAAACAGGTGGGACGCGGTCAGGTTGGGTTGACTTGAATTACTTTTTGTCCAAAATATGCACACACAAACAATAGTTTATTGGATAAAATGATTTAGAAGGTTTTAAGCATTAATGTTACATTTTGAAGGACTTCAACTGTGTTCAACCCATTTGACCCATTGAGATAGAACACGACCCGAATCAACCCGTTCATAAGTAAATTCCTACAGACCACACCCTTGATTTTGTAAATTTTTCCAAAAATATTGAACTCAGATAAACATGAATTCAGCTAAAATATAGTCCCAAATGTGTGTATGTTTTGGGGAAAGAATTTATAATTGAAACCAAAAGACATGTAATACTTTCTTTCTGGATGAGATAGATAGGACAGCCTCATTTCCGACTAACTCAGAAACAACTTGTTCAAGGAAGATGGAGTAGAACTTGTAAACGATGGAAAGAATTTCTTTTGAGAAATAAAGCAAGTATATGCAATAATAGCTGTCACACGGCTGAAAGTTTAAAGCTAACCTTTCCACCAGCCACAATCAAATCTTTGCTGCCTGAATTCTGCAAAACGCAAATAACAAAAGTCAGATGAACTCTGCACAAAAGGTTAGGGTCTAACGTAAATCTTAAATTAAAGATCATCATCATCATCATCATGGAAATCACCTTTTCATCATGATGATGCTTGAGCCTCTTGACCCTGGTTGGTCTAGGTGTAACCCCTACAGTAATGTCTCGCTCGACCTTTTCATCATGATGATAGGTTAGCCTCTTGATGTTGGATCTTAGTGGGGATGGAAATTCTCCATTAATGTATCTTTCAACCTCTTTAAGAGATCGGAACTGTCGCCCAGTTCCAGGTTCACGGTAATACTGCATATATAACATTTAAATATCCAGATTTCACTATGAATGCTGCTGAATACTTTAATGATTCTATACAATAGGTTTCAAGAACTATTAAGATGTTGTAGATGGAGAAAGAAGAAAGAGGGGGAAGAAATACCAACACTGAACAAAGTTGTCACATAGCAATCCTTATATCTACGATAATTGTCCAATTAAGTAGATCGAGATATAATACATTATATAATTTATGATGCTAGTGCACCAAGATGAATCATGCCATTCTAAGTTTTACCATTTACTATGTTTAGCGAGCAAATAGAAATACGTTTCTAATTGCAGAATATACATCTTTATAAGTATTATAAATAGAACTGTGAGAGCATTACTTTTACAACAACGATTATGATATAGAACAATCTTATTCGGAAGACAATTAATAATACAAGTATACCATACAGGTCTCTTTATTATATACATACTTTAATGATTTCACCATACAGGCCATATCGGCCGCTATGATTTATATTCTTCACCTACTACAATTAAAAAAAAAAAAAAAAAAAAAAAAAAAAAAAGCAATACTACCTTGTCACCAGGGCCTCCAGACCTACGAAGTACCTTCTTTACAGACCAACCTTCAGGCAGAGTAAACTTTGAGGCGCTGGGCGTATTTGTTGGAGAAGCCTGCAACAACCATAGGCATTAGAGCATATGTGGATGAGAGCCTTTCATTTGTAAAAAGAAGGCGTTCTTAGTATAGAAAACCCCTCTTTTACTACAATGCCAAAAGACCTTTGAACAAATGACATCATTCCTCTGCTTCAACCCTTATAAGAGCCTTGAAGTGGTATTGACTCTTTAGTTATTCAGAATTTAAACAGAGATTTAAATGGTAGATAAACCAAATACATTTGACATAGATTTTACTTGTACAACTCCAATTTAGCATAGATTTTACTTGTAGCCACTTACCTAAGACAGAAAAATGCCATAATGTTTTTAGCATGCTATAGAAACCAACACGGAATCAGAAGACAATCAATGTGTTTATATCTTACTCTAAAACCAAGAAGACCATAATATATCTGTACTACCATGTAGATAATATGATACAAGTTCATGAAAATACAATAAGCATACACCGTACTCTTCTTGTATGTTAAATATGTTCATTCACTACATTGTTGATTATGCACCCCCAACAAACAATCGAGGGAAATAAGTTTTGCTTCCCTGGTTAACATATGAAAAAAGTACAAGAATAACCTTTTCGAAAATGAACTTATAATAAAAAAAAAAATTGGCATCATTTGAGCAAAGATCAGTTGATCTGCAAGATTCAAGCACATATGATACAAAACACTCACGTCAAACTGTATTCCCCCCTCCCACCCTTCTTTCATTTGTATATCCATTGTATGCATCCTATAACTGTTATGCAAGGGTGTGTGTATTTGGAACCAAGAAGAGGAACCGTGAAACAAATGCATAAAATCGAATATACAAACGATGCGACCATGTATGTCTAGTTGTGACTAGGTAAGTACTTATTAGGGTTAAAACCGTCTAATAGTAAGGAACTTTTTCAAATGTTCACTTATCAGTCATGAACCCAAAAAAATACCACAATACTTTGCGAACTTTCAAAATTAGTTTTAATATCATACTTTTGCTCATGTGTCATGACCTGCTACAGCCAAACAGGTAAAAATTGTTTAGCTGGCTTTTTTTTTTTTTTTTTCTTCTTTATCAAATCATATCCTCCATGTCACCACCCCCATCTCTTCCACCACTATCTGGGCCCACCACCATCGGTAACCACATTATAAAATCACCACCATCACCCGACCATCACTATCTCCGGCCACCATGGTTCACCGTCACCGTCCACCATCTCCGACCATCATATAACCACCACTATCAAAATCCTAACTTATAACAATCTGATAATGGGTATCGCAGAAAAGAAATTTCATAAGGATAATAAACTTTGGACAGAGCGAATGGAAGATTATAAAAGAATTGTAACTGCTTTAACTAAAGGGAAATATCAAAACGCGATGGACATTAAAGCTTACCTTGGTGGATTTTCAGCAGCCTTGATGAAATATCCTGTGTGGGTGATGAACGTCGTTTCTGCTAACATCCAACCCGACACACTGAGTAATTTATGAACGAGGATTCCTTGGGGCGTACCATGATAGGTTTGAAGCATCCACAACTTATCCAAGAGCATATGATTTTATTCATGCTAGTCGTATTTTCAGCATGTATCAAGATAGATATATCTTATTTGAAAAAAAATAAATAAATAAATAAAAAATATGAATTTTGTTTTGCATTTTTTTTTTAATGATCTTGAATGGTTACAAATTTGTATGTTTAATTGTTTACAACAATCTTTTCCAAATGAGTGAAACAAAAAAACATGTATCTGAATTTGTTTGGAGGAACTGAAGGATGAACACGAGATATCACTGGAGAACGTGACATGAAAAATTGAGGAAGATGACCAGATATGACATGGCATGTCCAGTTGGCAGATGACATGGATTTTACAGGTTAAAAACTGGTGCTTGATGATATCAACACAAAACAAACACAGTTTGTTATAAATTTGATATCCCATTCCTATGACACTGTACACAATACTTTTTTCATTTCTAACTTGGTATTATGGTATTTTATTGGGTTCATAACAGATAAGTGAGCATTTGAAAAAGTTTCTTGCTATTAGATGGATTTAACCCTATTTATTAACCCCTCCTTACAAATTACAAGCATAGCTCATGTAAAGCTAATGCTCATTTCAGCGTTACATTCCGGTAGCAGGTAAAAATTCTTAGTTCCACAACTTTTATGAGAACTAACCTTCAAATCATACACACACGCATCACTCACCTTTTACTGAGATCGCAAAATCAGTTCCTAATGTAAATTGTCACCAATGAGACAATACTAGTTCAGATAAGTTTCATACAATCAAAAAAGAAATAAAATCACCTTGGAATTTTGTGCTCGCCGGTGATTCCGTTGATAAATATGCGTGAAACTTTTTCTTCGATCCGTCACTGTATCCTCCATAACCTATACAAATACCATAGCTCAACTAATCACACAAACTTTACTACTCCGTCAGTCTTAAATATATCATTTCCCTTACTACTTTAAGATATCACTAAATAATACTAAATGAAAGTTGTAATAATCACATTTTCTTAAACGTGTTTTTCTCTAGTGTGTCTTATGTACAATGAACAATTATAAGAGCATCTCCAAGGCAAGTTTAGTGGAAAGAATTAGCATAACATGTGATTCAAAGGATTGAATTTAGGGGGTGCAACCAAGTCGAACTTTTGTCGATCTTCGAGCTCAAGCCCTAAAACGAGCTTGAAATGTTTAACGAGACGAGCTCGAGCTCGAGGTGAACTCATATCTTTCTCGAGCCGAGAGCTTCTCCCATGAAGGATTGAAGGCTCGCAGAGCAATCAAGTCGAGTCAAGCCCTGTTAAAATTCTACTCAACTCAACTCGATTGCACCCCTTAGTTAAGTTATGCATCACATTGGAATGTGTATTAGAATGAGAGTTCAATGGGGATTTGACCTCCCATTAAACTTTAGGCGAGTTGCTATATAAACAAACATCATTAGAATATTACAATTAACTTAAACTCCATTGAACTATATAGGTCATATTCTTAATCTGGATAATGATCCTAATCCGATTCAACTAGATGCTGACGTGACAATCCATTAAACTATATAAAAGGTCAATGCATTGTGTTGCGGATGCTCCAACAATAAACACAACTTCCTCATACAACTTATGTGCATTAACAAATGATCCATCACCTACACAAGTATCATACCACAACCAGGGGCGGACGCAAGTGGTCTATAAGTGAACAGGTTCACAATTTAAATATTTTTTGCAATATTCCATGGGTCCCGCCCTACTGTGCAAAAATCCATTCCGCCCCTGTGTACAACTATCTATTCGGGACCGACCCAAGGGTTCTCATAACCACATGGATCTTCGCTGCGAAATGTAATTTTTTGTCAAAAATCCTGATTTCTCCGAAATGAATAGCTAGCCCATTGTTTCAAAAACCAAAAAAAATAGTGAACCTCGTCATTTGTACAGCCACTGTATTAAATAATTAACAATAAACGCAATTTCATCATAATAGATTAGGTTACATATAATTGCATTAAACAATAATAAGTTCATAAATATAAATAGATAATAATTAGTATATAAATACAGTAATGAGTAACCTTATTATGAGTAGTGTGGGAAGTTGAAATTGGACGAGAATTAAGAGGCATAACGACGTGGTCTACCGGAACAAGCTCACGATTGCTGCTCACGTAATTATCATCGCCGTCCGCCATTGTTAATGTTGTTGTTTGGTGATCGTGACACGTATGCACACGCACTTTTATAGTGTCATTGTGTTTGGGGAATAGTTTTGGTGTTTAATACTTCATGTTTTTCTAGTAACAAGTTTTGATTTCAGGTTAGGAGTTGGGGTTTTTACTTTTTAGTTAGTGTGCTTGTTTTTATGTTTGTATTTTTTCTATAATAGTTACAAACGAAATTAGAAAATTGGGTAAATTGCAAATTTGGTCCTTAAAGTATCACGAAAATGCAAGGATTACATCGAGACGATTTTTTTAACATCCATTGAGAGCTACTTTTCACTAACTTTCGTTATTTTTCTCGTTAAGTTGCCTCGTTATTGAGGATAGTATTGTCATTTCATTATTTATAACTAATTCACCTGTCTATTTTGTGTTCCCAATACACGACTTTATTTCAATTGCTTAACTTTCGAAACATACCTCTTGTTTATCACTACACACTCGCTCAAATTCCCCATTTCCTTAACCATGAACATGTCTCATTGTGATATTGACCTCGCGCTTCTCTGTAACTCCTTTATGCTAACAGAAATTATGTTTAGCCATTGCCAGGCAGAGATTCTTCAAGACATGCAGCAGGTACACGATTTGATGAACAAGTCCCAAAAGATTACTGATAGGGTCGGTCGTGGGGGAGCTGATTGTTGAACTTCAAAACTTTTCACGTTCAAGAAATGCAAGGGACAATACGAAGAAGCTTAGGAGACTCCAGACTATTGATTTGGGTAGGGCGAGGGCGTTGATGAGGATGGTCAAGAAAATTCATGGAAAGATTCTTAAGAAGATTGAGTTTCTGTGAAGCAGAGGTTTACGTGAGGGGGTTGGTTGATGGAGTTTGGGATGGGTTTCTTTTGTTTATGATGAATGTAGGTACTAAGAGCATAAGGTAAGTTAACTCACCAAGGTGAGTTATAGCTTAACGCACCAAGTTAACTTACCCCCCCCCCCCCCCAAGTTAAAGTTGAGTTAACGCACCAAGTTATGGCCTTAACGCAGCGTTAAGGGGGTGAGTTATGGCATAACTCGCTGCGTTATCTTACCGAGGGGGTGAGTTATAGGATAACTCAGGTGTTTTTTGGTGAGTTATGGCATAACTCAGGTGAGTTATCTTACTGCCTACTAAAGTTAACACACCAAGTTAACACTTTACAAGCTGACGTGGCGGTGAGTTATGGTATAACTCGTGGTTAACTTACTCAATGCTCTAAGTAGTAAGTAAGGTTTGAGGAGTTGGGGTTATTTTGTTGTTGTTTCCCCGAGCCTAATGTAGATGTAGATAAGGGTTGTGGTTTCCCCTATCTAAAATTGTAAAAATATGGTTATGATTAATGAATGAAATGGGTCATTTGATCCATATTTTCATTGTAAAATGTGTTCAAATATGTTTGTACTGTTTTAGTGTCTTGGATTAGTATCACAAACATAAACATAAAATCACATAAATCAAACCATAAAACACAAATCAAGACATGAAAAATGGCATTAATCCAACCATAAAACACAATGGATTGGGACTTAAGCCTCTAGAACAATGGAGTAGGACTTAAGATAGGTGATGCAAAAATAGAGTAGTGATAGTAGTGAACCATCCTTTGGACACTGGAAATATGCATTACTGCAAATAACATGAATTGGCCTCCTAAATGGTACCTATCTCTACTTGTTTTGCTGCTATATCCAGTACCAGTGATCAATGTAAATAGGAAACATAGTATCTTCTTGTTCATATACAGAGGTAATATAGTTTTCCTGGTGAACAAGGTGAACTTATATTAATCAACCAATAGTTATATCAATAAAAATAGAAGTGGCTTGGACAAGCCCAAAGACCATCATACAACTATACTAATATAACTCTGAACATGAGACATATCTAATAGAGCATGCTCATCCACTGGTGTTCTTTTTTTTAATGAAGTTTTTTGGCTTCTTTTTTGCTTGACTTGCTCATGCACTTTCTTCTTTTTCACCTCTCTCACTAGGTTGGGAAGATCTACAAACGTCTATTTCAATACATTTTTCTTCCCGATCTTTAGGTGATGTTCTTGTCCCACTTCCATCTCCACTACCCACTGCACCACCCCCTCTAGTTATGTTTCCACTTCTAACACCTAAGCCTATAACACCACCACTTATAGCTACTACACCACCACCGTCACCAGCTGCAACAACACCTCTGCCTTTGTAAGCAGGCCTCCAATAAGAATACCAAATAGTTTCTCCTCTAGGTAGCCTTGTAACAAAAGGTAAACCATCCATATTTTGATCTTCCAAATAACAGTCAATGCATGTCATTTTAGTTGATTCGCTGCTGTCATCCAACACCCCTACGTGTGTATCATTACTAGCCATATTGTTTCTCTTTAATTTTTTAGTTGAAGGGTAGTGCCATATCTATGTTGGAAGGATTATTTACATCACTATACAAGTTGGTAGGCGAATTTACTTCAAGCGTAACACATACTCTTTCTAAACTACTTTGAAAATAACTCATGGCACCTTTTGTGTAGGCAAATATAGAGTCAGTTTACTTTGAAATACACCCGTTTGACTTTCATTGTGTGAGGTAAAGGAGTATTAACTTCTCACAAGTTCACACAAACCTACCCATCTCAATGGAGCAAAATCAAATAATCCATTACTGTGCATTTTGAACACAACTTCATACTGATAACCCATTAAACCTGCCACAATTTAAATTTAAACATTAAGAGTCAATTAAAGTAACACACTATGAACATCAAGATGAAAGAGCTACTACAGCTGCTATGCCAAATACTCTTACAGTCTCAACAGAAACAACACAGCTGTTGTGCCAAACACTCCTACATTTCCCATTGTCACTACAACTCTATTGAACTGACTACATTTCCTATTCAAACGGCCTAATTAGAACCACAATACTCTTTTTATCCTAAACCTACCAATATAAGCAAATTAAAAATGACACATAAATGAAGTATAATACATTAACATATCAAGATTCGCATGCTCTTTCTCCCCCTCCCTCTTCCTCCTACTCCCAACAGGCCTTCCCCTCTCCCTCTTTTTGTCTTTGCAACAACCTCATTGCCAGTTCTGCTACCACTTTCAAGGGTACAAATAGATAATCTAGGGTTTTACTATTGATTCTTGGTTTGAAAGTATGTTAAATAGGGGTTGTTTTGGCACTTATTGTTTTCTGTAAAAGCCTACTCTAGTTGATTTAATGATGTTAAGTTATATTTTGCAAATATTGTCCTTGAAATAAGTTGCGGGAAATGAAGTATAATTCGCGGGAGAAAGAGATGTCAAGACCAAAACAGTGAAATAACAATACTACCCTTAGTGACGAAGCACTTAATGAGAAAAATAACGAAAGTCGGTGAAAAGTAGCTAGGTGGCTGTTTTGCAAAAAATGTAAACATTAATGTTTTTTTGCAACAAAAATCGTCTCGGTGTAATCCTTGCGTTTTCGTGTAACTTTATGGACTAAATTTGCAATGTACCCTAAAAAATTTTAAAGCTAAATATGGATGGTATCAAACATATACGATATATAATACATTTTAGCACTTTTTTATTAATCATTTATAGATTTCAATATAAAAAAGTGATATTTACAACTATTTAAAGAACAAACACATCAATTCAGCACATATAATTAATACTCTTCTTAAATCACTCTTTCACTCAAAAGTATAATCATTTTACTACATGGTACAATCTAAACCCAAGCACTTAAAAAAGTTTAACAATATATTTGGTTATATTCGAACTTTCAAAATAAGAAAGAAAAAAAATGGAAAGTCGCCTTAACTAGGTATTATTAACGGCCTCAGAATTTCAATAGTTTATTGTGACTGCAAAAAGATTTTCTTCAACTCTTAACATATTGTCATCGTAAATAAAAAAACCATTGTTCGCTAAAAATATCAATTACATGAAATCCGTTGCCGCAACGCATGGGTACTCTACTAATTTAAGTAATATTATTTGTTGGGAAAATACCAAAATTACCCTAGTTGCACAAGGTTTGGCCTTTTCTGGACGGAATCTTTTGCTTTTGCTTTTCTACACCAGTTGCCCTGGGCAACTTGAATTAGCCAACCATGTGTCGCCACTTGTCCGACATGAAGTACACCAGTTGCCCAAAAAGTACACAATTTGCCCAAATAATACACAAGTTACCCTACCTTGTAATCCGTAAAGTCACACTTGTCACTTGCCGATTTTAGTTGCCCAAAAAGTACTGGTTGCCCAAAGAGTACTGGTTGCCCTGGTCTAAAAAAGCAAAATCAACCGTCCAAAAAAGCTCAAGCCTTAGGCAACTAGGGTAATTTGGTATTATCCCTTATTTGTTTATTGGAGTTACGATCCCTTAGAAAGAGAAAAATTATAAAAAGTGTAAAAAAGTAATTTGACGTGTCGGATAATCTAATCTAATGGTCATGATTAAAACAAAAATCACAGCTTCTTTTTCTCAATTTGACCAGGGGTATTTTGGTCGTATGACTCATTTTTATAATTCACCCTCAAACTTCAAATTGTTATAACTCTTAAATGGCAAACTTTTAAGAAATACCGATTTTACCATAATTTTCATAATTTAATTCTATTTAAATTGGCATGAATTTTGATGTATAGATCGTAGTTTTCTTTTTTTTAAGATTTTAAGTTGGTCATAATTTTCTTGAAATTTAGGCATCTTTGGCCCTAAGTTTGTGCAGCTTAAAGGGCGAATTACGCAAAACTTAAAACATGAAAGTTGTAGACTTTTTTTGCCATCCTTTAACATGAAATTTGAATCACTCAAATTCGATGTCATATGAGTTAGATATCACACGTTAAAGATGACATTTTAGTCATATTTGTTGCACATAAGGTGCTTGATGAAATGTCTAACTGGTGATATCAAATAAGTACATTTTATTTGGCATCATTTATCCTATGTTATTGACTTGTTTATATTATTTTATAAGAGAATTGATACTTAATTGATTATTTTTATTTGGCATCATTTATCCTACGTCGTATCATTCTAGACAGATACGCCGTACAACAATACTTAGACGAATATGAAGACCATTTCCTGACTTTAAAGCATACGCCTCATGGATTCATCCCATGCACCGTATATGAGACTGATGCGTGTGTATGTCATGTTGTAGTATAGGTTGATTTTGCCTAATCAAGTTTTAAATTTATATTTAGCTGACTTATTACTAACACACACACTTAATGAGCAGTGTACCTGATCAATATGTATATAGTGGTAAGTAGAGTGTCGAACACTAAGAATGGAACGTAATATCTAGTTGATTTGGTCAGTATTTTAATATCTAAGTTAATTTTACAATCTAATCTAATAAAAGGGGGGTTTAGCCTGAGAGACTCGCACGGATTTGAATTAAACAGAAAAGTAAAACTAATGAGAACAAATCAGTGAAGAGGAATCACGTACACAGATAGATAATAGAAACCTACGTAGAAGACCTGTCCTATGGTTAAGTAGCTTATCGCTTGTTTTATTGCTAGTTTTATATGATGAGTATCGTAATCTAATTTGTCTCGTTGGATCCTAAATATCAGTGAGTAAACTCTTAATGATTACTTATGTTTATCCTACCTTCTAGACACTAGATAAGTAGGTGAGGAACAGGTATGGTAGCCCAGAAGACTCAACTAAACACAGAGGTTATCAATGCACAAATACAAGTCACCAAAAGAACATCATATAAACTTTAATTGATGGGAAAACAATTTTGAGGGGAGCAGTATGGTGGCCACAAGCCCATCAATCCTGATGGATTAAAGCTTACTAATACAATAAAACAAAACTACTTAATGAATTATACACATGCAGGACCTTCTTACAGCTCTAAGATCCCTGTTTGGGGCGTGTCTTGTGATGCTTCTTCGACTGGATTCGTCTCCTTGAGGTTTTGTTGCACACAAAATGCGTATCTATCTTGGGGTATTTATAGTTTCTGTCTGAGGGATCGATGCGGCGCATCTTGATGATAGATGCGGCGCATCTACTTAACTTCGCGTAAGGTCCAAGATTATTATATTTGGAATATTAGTACACCGCCTTCGGATGCGGCGTAACTTGTTTTTCTAAGCAGCGCATGTCCTTTAATGTCTTGGATAGTGTCTGGTGAAGTCTTTAGCTGATACGCTGCATGTTGTAAATGAGATGCGGCGTATTTGGAGTAGAACAAGTTCGTTATCCTTCGTTGACCAAAGTTTCATATGTGATGCATGTTGTAATTAGATGTGGTGCATTTGATGAGATGAAAAGTGTACCGCTTTTAGGGGGTCATTTAAGCCCTAAGTCAAGATTATTTGATCAAATATTGCCCTAAATCGTTCCTTTTGTCATTTTAGGTATTTTGGAGAAGAAATCTGGAAAATGAAGCATTTTGGACGTTTTTTGAGCGAAAAGTGAAGAAAACGGCAAAGTCTCCAAATCAAGCTGGAAATAGTACTTGACGGCATCACGTATTACATGTGACGGCGTCACGTTATGGCAAAGAGGTGGATAAAAAGTATAACGAGACGCGCCAGAATGTTTATGGAATTTAACACGTGACGGCGTCACCAAGGCCGTCACGTGTAATTTGCTCTTGACGGCCATGAGAAGATTTGTAAGAGACGGCGTTAGATCTGGATCTAGGCAATACGAGGGTTTCTTTGGCGGCGAGTTGACGGCGTCAAACTCACAACGTGACGCCGTCAGACCCTAAAAAACTATAAAAGGTGAAAATGGATGATAGCTAGGGAGTAGTGAAATCTAAGTAAACACGTTTCTCTTATTATTAAGGAATATAACCCGTCATCCACGCAATTGTAACAAACTAATCAACTAGTAAAAGATAGCTAGGGAGTAGTGAAATCTAAGTAAACACGTTTCTCTTATTATTGTTTTTCTCCACATTTACTTTCTTGTTATTTTATTTTTATTGCATTAGTAGATATTTGGGTTAGTTGACTAGCAACTAATTCTGCCCACTCTTCCAAAACCTGAGATTTTTACTTGCTTTCTAAAAAACTATAAAAATACAAAAAGAATCATCCCTCGCCTCTAGACCTAGTTTACTTAAGTTTTGATCCTAACGACACTATTCCCCGAGAGAACGATCAATCCCCCGGTACTTGCCACTACACTATACTACATCCGTCAGGTACACTGTCTGGTGGGGATTGCAAGCCTCTTGAGATCCCTTGAGAGGTAAAACCTTTTGCGAGGGCACAATCCCACGCATCAAGTTTTTGGCGCCGTTGCCGGGGAATAGTTATTGTTTAGGTTGAAATTTATTTTTATTAGGTCTACTTGCTAGATTCCTTTCTAGTAAGATTTTTATTTTATTTTTATAGGTTTCTTTAGTCTATCTTATTTCTTCGTTCCTTTGTTCGTAACCATTACCATCCGCCATCATGGAAGGTGGTAATCTCTTTGACCCCGCCAACCCACCACAACAAAACCACCCACAAAACCCACCACAACCAAATCAACCTCTTAGACCCCGCACTTTAGGAGAGTACTCCCGTCCTAGTCACCAAGGCTATCGAAACACCATTAAGCTCACTCAAGGAGCCAATGTGTCTCCCTTGCGATCCAACACCATCCGGTTGGTGCAAAGCGGATGTGCATTCCATGGACTTCGTTCCGAAGATCCTAATCAACATCTCAAGGACTTCCTAAAAATCAGAGATTCCATAGATCTTGATATTGAAACTCGAGAGACGACCCGATTGTGTCTTTTCCAATTCTCTCTACGTGACCAAGCTAGTCAATGGCTTGAGCATTTACCCGCGGTATCCATCACCTCTTGGGATGATCTTACCACTCGTTTCCTTGCTCAATTTTTCCCACCGGGGAGAACCACCAAGCTAAGAAATGACATATTGATGTTCCAACAACGTCAAGGTGAAACTCTCTATGAAGCATGGACTCATTTCAAGGACTTACTCCAAAAAGCCCTCATCATGGCACAGATCTTTGGCTCCAAGTCCAAATCTTCTATGACCACATCAATCTCTCCACGAGGCAAACCATTTACCAAGGGCCGGTGGCAAGCTACGTGATCGAAGTGAAGTGCGGAAGAATCATGGGAACTCATAAAAGATCTTGCTCTCTATGACAACGAAAGTTGGAATGATCCCCGTGATTTGAACAAAACGGTCAAGGCAATATCTTTGCCTTCGAACAATTCAAGCACTCCCGACCGTAGGATCATGGAACTTGAAGACCAAGTCAAGTTTCTCAGGAAATCCTACGAAGCTCCTAAACTCTCAAGCTAAGTGAACAAAATGACTTCTTCATGCGAATTATGTAGTGGTCCCCACGACACTCGTGATTGCACTGAACTCCCCGAACAAGCTTTTACGGATTACGCATCCTCGTGTACCGACGGAGTGGGAGACAAGTGGTGCACTTTCAAACCCGAGCCAAACCATTACGATGATTCATATAACCCCTCTTGGAAAAATCACCCAAACTTTTGGTGGAAACAAAATCAAAATATGCCCCAAAACAATTCTTCCAATCCACCTAATCGTTACCAATCAAACGGTCCACCCCCAAACCGTACTTTCAACAACAATCTTTCCAACAACTATGGTAGTACCAATAATTTTGAAGGATTGACGTCCAAATTTATGGCATCTCAAGAAGCTCGTTTAGCAAAGTTTGAAGCCGATTTCAAACAAAAACAAAGTGAGATGACCAATAAGATTGATACATTGTTGAAAGTTCTCAATGACAGAGAAATGAGAGCACTCCCAAGTAACACGGTCAAGAATCCGAAACTAAACGTTAACGCCATATCATCTGTTTCGTCTCCAACTTCTTGTCCACAATACTATTCGGTCAATGCTGTGAGAACGTGTTTCAAGCAAACCCAAATTCTTAAAAAGGACCAATTGAGTAAAACACCCGATATTAAACCGGTCAAAAGCATAGTTGAAACACCTCTTGCACAAAACCTTGACGAAGAATTCAAGGAACTCTACCTTGAACGTCCGGTTATTGATGTCTTAACTCGAGCTCCCTACTACAATGCCCTTTTAGAGAAATATGAGTAGAAACTTAAGTTGGGAAAGAATGGGACCGCCTTTGTTCAAAACAAGCTGCCTAAAAAATTAGATGATCCAGGCATATTCATTTTACCCTGTAAGATCGGAAATTCTGAGGCTTTCGACACATTAGCCGATCTTGGGTCAAGCCTAAATTTGCTTCCATTATCTCTGTACACCACTCTTAAGCCGGGAAAATTAGATGTAGAGGTAATCATAGGGCTTGCGGATGGAAGTGTAGCGTATCCGGTTGGGGTAGTGAAGGATGTGTTAGTGCATAGAGGAAGGTTGACAATGTTAGCCGATTTCCACGTCCTTGATATGGTTAGTGACACTACATGCCCTTTATTAATAGGAATAGGATTTTTAGCTACCGCAAGTGCGATGATTGATTGTAAGGAATCTAGAATAGCGGTAAGAGTAGGAGAACCTTGGTTAGTCTATGATGTTAAGAAACATGCCTATGATACTAATGAGGAACCAACACCTCATTGGGTAGATTTGAATAGGAGACCATCTAGATACGGACCTTAGGTTAATAGAGACTTCATAGGACCTCAACGCCCATTTTATTTAGAGAAGGAATTTATAAACAAAACGCATTC
Source organism: Artemisia argyi (assembly GCA_030686995.1). Taxonomy (NCBI): domain Eukaryota; kingdom Viridiplantae; phylum Streptophyta; class Magnoliopsida; order Asterales; family Asteraceae; genus Artemisia; species Artemisia argyi. The sequence goes on along the minus strand of CM060682.1, from coordinate 152,129,058 downwards.
GGTGGAGCAACTCATAGCTAGGGATAAAGAACTAAACCCATTTGAGGATCCCTTAGTCTTTAGGAAAATGATTGAATTCCTAGGAGTGATGCCTATCAACTTAGGAATGAACCAATGGAAAAGGGAATGTGATAAATGTAAATGGAATTGGGACAAACCACCTAAGGAAGGTGACAGATCATGGCATATGAAGATGGTTCTCTAAGATTCGGATGGAGAAAATTTTGAGAAGTCATACCGAACTAAGAGAACCGATAGGAAATTAAAACCTAAATTTGATCCCAAAGATGTCCTCGATGAGGAACTCACTCATATAGGATAGCCCGTGACCTTGAGTCTAGCTACAAGACTCGTTAATAAAGAAAAACGATTCTTGGGAGGCAACCCATGCTTTATTTGTTTGATTGTTTGTTTGTTTGATTTTATTTGTTTCCGTATGTATATTTTATTTTTATTGTTTGTGGCTCATGTTTCAAAATAAATTGTGAAAATGCTTTATTTTGTCTTTAACTTCGTCTTGATTACATATAAAGGTATTTTGCAAATAATAAGTGTAAAGGAAATCTAAATTTGTTTCTAATAACAAGATTGTACACGAACCACAACAATATTTAATGAATGTGCATATTAGTATTTGTTTGAGTCAAATGTTTGTATCGAGTCATAATGATTTCCAGGAATTAAGGCGTAAGTTTTTCCAGAAATTTTCCGGAAACTTTACATGAGATTTCTGTCAGAGCACTCTGAAGGCGTCAGGATTATAACCTGATGGCATCAGGTGTAAAATTCTGAAAATTTTTGTGAGTTTTGTTTTTCTGTCAAAGTCATAAAGTTTTTGTTAATTCTTTAGTTTTATAAACTCCAGGAAATCTGCAAACATTCATTCCACAAGCATTATATCTTAATTTGCTTCCTAGGATTTTTGTATATATATATAGATTGCCGCCGATTTTACGCGAGGTTTGCTATGGTTGTTTTCTCAGGTTTAACAGGTTACATTGGACAAGAAGATGATTTATATTTCTGGAGGGAAGCTTTCAACGTTCATCTTCTTGGAGTAGGATCTAACCTTGTTATCACATTATCCACACCGAACGAATCAGGGGAGTATTTGTCTCATTCTTTTACCTTCATTACTTTTACATCCTTTTTATTGAACATTGGGGACAATGTTCAGCCTAAGTGTAAGGGGAGGGTAAATGATGATACCTTAGAGAATACAATTGCACTTGAGTTTGTTTGTTCAATAGTAGGTGTGTAATAAAAACTAAGAGAAATACTTGTTAGGGCAATTTTAGCGTCAAAAAAAATTTTTTTTACAACATTTAGGAGTGAAGCTTTAGTCTTAATGAGCGTCTCGCCAAGGATGAGGAAAGTGAATCCGTAGATAACACTAAATATAGAGGAATGATTGGTAGTCTACTCTATCTCACGGCTAGTAGACCCGACATTATGTTTAGTGTTTGTCTATGTGCTCGTTTTTAATAAGATCATAAAACAACCCATCTTGAAGCCATAAAATGAATTTTTAGATACATCAAAGGTACTACACACTTAGGATTATGGTATCCCAAAGGAACGAGAGTAGAAATCATAGTGTATGCCGACTCGGACCATGCCGGTGACTATGTTGATAGAAAAAGCACAAGTGGTATTTGTACTTTTGTTGGACATTGTCTCACCTCGTGGTTCTTTAAGAAATAAACGACTCTCGCTATCTCAACAACTGAAGCCGAATACGTATCGGCCGAAAAAGCATGTCAACAAGCTCTTTGGATGAAGCAAGCTCTTGTCGACTACGGAATTCAACTAAATGACATCTCCATTCTTTGCGACAACAAAGAAGCCATCGACCTTAGCAAGAATCTCGTTCAACATGCTCGTACTAAACATATTGAAATCCTTCATCACTTCCTTCGTGACAATATTCAAAAAGGAAACATCTTTATCGAGAAAGTAACCTCGGAAGACAATATTGCCGATATTCTCACGGAACCTCTCAAACGAGAACCATTTAATCTTCTTAGACTTGGACTAGGGCTTATGGAACCTACAGTGTAGTTTTGAATGTTAGAATAAAATCGTAAAAATCAAAACAAATCCATTTTAGTTTTTGGCCTGCTGGTCTGGCGAAACCCTTCGTCAAGACTGGCGGAACCCTCCTTTTAGTTCCGCCCAGTCCGCCAACCCTGCAGGTAGTTTTCTTTTTATATATTAAACCAAACACTCCTTATCCTTTTACCATAACACAACAACATTTACTATTCACTCCATAACACCACCACACATGAAAATTAGGTCTCTACTTCAACTATCTTGCTCTCTAATCATCGTTGTAAGTATTCTAAACATAATTTCACTCCTGATCTGTGTCTAGGATTTCTATTTATGCACATAAACTAAAAACTTGGGGTATGCATTAACTTTAGAAATCATGTAGAGCATTTGTTGTAAACAAAACTAATCATGTTTTTTCTTAGTTAGGAATTGCATCTTGTAGGACATTATCATGTTTACCAAACACCCCATGTCAAATTTTTGCAAAAATACTTCTCACAACTAGGAATTTTTTTTCTTACATTGTTGATACAAACTAAAAACGATATGTTTTGAACATCATTTGCATAATGTCTCTTGAATGCTAAAGGAAATACATAACTAATATGTATTTTCGGGTACATTCAAACGAAGCTACATTGAATTAGGAGCATTTGGGTTATCTTTAGTTTTATAACAAAACTTGCATGATAAAACGTTTTGAGCATTAAAATGAGTCAAGATAACCACACCTCCACATTGTTTGCATATAGACACACACTAGAACTTCAACATAGAAACTATCATTAACTTAGACTAAAATATGATATTTGTGTTTCTAGGAATCAACATGCCTCCCGCAGCTCACTATGATCACAAAGGAACCCGTAACTACCTACCCAAACATCACAAAACCAAAGGCCTAACTCTTACTCAAGTCCAAGTGTTTAAGGCACTAGAAAAACTATATGTCCACGAGTGTAGAACCATTGACCCATCCTTCTTAGACGGTACTAATCTTCATAGGGAACTAGCCGACATCCACTTTGATTGTCTCCTAGATATTGATAAGCCTATTTGTCATAGATTCATTCTGGAGTTCTATACTTCCATCATCCTTTACACCAATGATGATGGTCTCATGTCTTTATCCTTCATAGTTAGTGGTCACACTTACAACATCTCTCTTAATGACTTTGCTCAAGTTCTAGGTGTTCCGAATCATGGTACTTGTCTTTATTCAGACAAACACTCACTCACAACTCTTGACTCGGTCATTGACCGCATCCATCCTTATGATACTCCTCTTGTCTCCAAGGATGTCATTCGTGACCATCTCTTTGTTAGGACTACTGATACTAGGAGAACCCGTTCCGGAATGAAGTCAACATTGACCCTTATGGTATGGAACTCAATGAGCTTAAGCCACAATTCAAGAAATGGGAGGAACTTCTTAGGGCAAATGTCATAAGCACCATAGGTAATAGGGATCACATCAATGTTTGTCTTTGTTACATGCTCTACTCCTTGTCCATGCGTCAACCTTTCAACTTGGCTTACTACATAGCCAAAAGGATGGCCGACATACCCGTACAAGGCACCACCACCCTTCCATATGGGATGCTTTTAACTCTTCTCTATAGACAATTTGCTCCCATTCCTCCAACCCAAAGAGGTTTTTGCCTAGACCACTCTCTCATTCCACACACATTTGTCGCACTTAGTGATAAGAGAGTTTCTAAGGCTCAAGGGAAACGCCCTCATCCTCCGACTTCCTCATCATCATCATCATCCATGAGTAAAGATGACGGCTTACCCAACTCTAGGCTACCACCTCTTGAATACCTCCAACAACTTCCAAGGATACCAAACGAGTCCGAGGAATTCAAGCAATCAAAGGGGATGTGGAAATGCTTTGGAAGGTACCTTGGTAAACTCAACAAGAAGATTGATCGCCAATGAGAGAGATATTTTGAGTGTTTGGCCTAACATAACACTTGAACAATTTGGTCTTTAAACAATGTGTTTTATGGATTTATGTATTTGTAGGATATTATGGTAACTTTTAGACTATGCATGTACAAATCGGATATGCAGGTGAACAACTTTATGATGCTGTCAAATTTTCATTATTTTTACTAAGTATAGTGAAATTCGCCAGCTCCCATTCAAACTCTATTGGTACGTATGTTTTTACTTGCATTTTTTTCATTTTCCAAACAGTCTTAAATAGGTGCATATGTTTTAGGGAAATTTATGGAATTTGAAAATCGTTCGGGCCTTCGTAAATGCCCACTATCTCAATTTTTACTAGCGGATCTGGTGGAACCAAATTTAGGGTTCCGCCAGTGTTTTTGGTTCTGCCAAATTTGGCCCAACGAATCCCACAGAACCTAAATGAGGGTTCCGTGTGTGTAATCGGTTGGTTCCGCCAGTCACCTAGAAAATTTTCTGCATATTTCAAAATTTCAACTCTTTTCCAATACCAAACCATCATTTTTAGTTAGAAACATATTTCTTATCATTCATTAAGCATATTAGGACCATTTGTAGTCATTAGAACCAATAGGAAACCACTTCCCGCCAAAAATTCAATTTACTCATAACTAACTCAAGGAACCATTCTGCATAAAGCAAGGAACCCTCAATTTGGTTCTTTGAAATCCGTGGCACCTCTGACCACAAAGATTTGCCATGATCACATAGCATTTAGTGCATATCTTGTTCTTTTTACTCAACCAAAATTCATTGGCTTGACTTCCAATGATTTGACAACTTACTTAAACCTTCCAAATGATTAGAAACCTCAAATTTTGTATGGATCAACATCAAATCCAAACACTCATTCCCACAATCCATTCTTCCTATAAATTTGACCATCTTAGATACTTTCAATTCACACCATCACCATCACCATCTCTGATTTTTAGCTTCTAAATAACCATCTTTGACAATGACAAAGTCAAACAACTCTTCTCCACCATCACGAACCATTAGGCGAACCACTCACATAAGTGTTAAGCCTTGTTGCTTTAACACAACCGTCAACCTAAGCTCTTTATCCTCAGATGAATCACCACTCATCATATCATCTCCCATCAAAGATGAAAACTTTCTCAACATTCCCACTCCTACACCATCACCTAGACCACAAAATGTCATCTCAACTCCACCACCAACAAAAACACCCATTGATCCAACACCACCACCGGCACCAACTCAACCATCAAAATCTCCATCACCTCCTAAATCATCAAAGTTAGAACCCATGGAGCTTTTTGGAACTCCACCATCATCACCTCATTCATTCCTTCAAGACTTAGATGACCTTCCTCCTAGATAAACAAATCCACCACCATTTCCTTCATTTGGCTCCATTGAACGAATGGCAAATCAACAACCAAGGGCTTTCTTTGAGCCCAATGAGCCTTTTGAACAAGAACCACCACCACAACAAGAACCTTCACAATCCAAACCATTGTTGTTTCACCCAATCTACAAAGAAATCCATGGCCTTTTGTATCGAGAACCCAACTTCCAACACCATGATCAACCTCCATCTCAAGAATCTCAACAACCATCTCAATCCCAATCCCAACACTTTGAGTCTTTCTTTCCTTCGTATGAGGAAATCGAGGCTTCGTTGTGGAACAACCCTCCTAACACCCATGAGAAGCTCAATGATCGCCTCGATAACTTGTATGCCTTTAAGAACATGGTGGATACACACCTCCATCAAGCGATGGAAATCCAAACCACCTTGCTCTCATCCGTCGTAACACCAAACACCAACCAACTAATAACAAATGTTCCACCACCACCACCATCAACCAATAATCCCATCCTACATAATCGTCGCCATAATTGATCTCAATGTGAGAGAACGGCCAAGATTAGTGAGAGCATGAAAATCATGCTCCACCAAGTCCAAGATGAAACCCGCTTCATGCTCCAACACAATCTAGAGCGTCTCAATGCTCTTAGTCATCCTTCTCATCCTCAGACCTTTCTTAGGAGAAATTAATAAATTAGAAATCTCATTTAGGACCTTGTTTGTTTTTCCTTTTATAGATGTAGGATTTTTTGTTTCTATGTTATGTTTTTTCTCTTTTTGCATTTTTAGAAGTAGGACTTTTTCTCTTGCATTTCTTGTCTTTTGCTTTGACTTTGGTCAAAGTAAAATTTTACTTGGAATAGAATTAGTTCTACTTTATATTCAACATTGTTGGTTGATTATTTACTTGATGTGATTGTGATATGGTTGATTATCTTCTTGATGAGGCGAAAAATGATCCGTTTTTGGGGGTCATTTAAGCCCGGAATTGAATTTATTTGATCAAATATTGCCCTAAATCGTTCCTTTTGTGATTTTAGGTACTTTTGGAGTGAACTCTGGAAAAGGAAGCACTTTGGACGTTTTTGGAGTATAAAAGTGAAGAAAACGGCAAAGTCTTAATTTTCCTTGCTGGGAATAGTACCTGACGGCGTCAAGAGCATTTTGATGACGGCGTCAAGAGCAAAAGTGGTGACGGTCCAGTAGAAATGTGACGGCGTCATAGCATGGCTGTCAAGAGTAAAAGTGGTGACGGCCCAGAACAACATTACACATGACGGCGTCAGATCTGGATCAAGGCAATCTGATTTTATTTTTGGCCGCGGGTTGACGGCGTCAGAAGTTTCTTCTTGACGCCGTCACCTTAGGAAATCTATATATAGTCTTTGTAATTTTCATTCTAAAAAGAGGAAAATTTTAGGGACGAGTTGAATAATCCCTAGCTCGACTTTTACAGTATTTTCAAGGGTTTTCACCCCTTGAAACCTTTCATGTTCAATTAAGATAAGTATCCTTTCAATTCATTCAATATGTCTATGTGTTGTTTGAATATATCTTACGCTTGTCTTGATTTTAACATGCTAGGCTAGATCTCTTGTGTGTTTGCTTAGATTTAATGAAACCTAGATGTTGATTATAGGTTGATTGCTTGTTTATAGTTGTAATGGATGAATGATTGATGAGTGTCTAAATACTCATCATTTTATACTAATCTGAACTGCAAAACATACAAAAACACTCAAATATGCATCAAAATACTTGAAATATCTTAAAGGTGTGTTTTATATGTTTCAAATGCAAAATATGCAAAAACAGATGAAAAACGTACAAAGTTTGCATAATTGGCAGTTTCAGTCCCTCAAGTTTCATAAATTGTCAAAACTAGTCCCTGGTCATTCTAAAAACTTGAAAATGTCATCAAAGGTCCTTTTTAATCATAAAGTTACATATTTAGTCCTTTGGTGCAAAGTTTCACAAAATTACAAGTTCAGTCCCTGTACTTTGGAAATTGACATAAATGGTCCCTGGGATGTAAAAACTTTGGGAAATTCAATTTTGGTCCTTGTACTAATAATCTTTTGCAGGAATGGTCCTTGGGTGATAAGTTTGGTGAATTTACATGATTGGTCCCTGAAGTTTCACAGTTTGGCAAAACAGGTCCCTCAAAGTTTCAAACTTGACAGTTTTAGTCCCTGGTGTTCAAAATGGGAAAATTATCATTAAGGGTCCTAGGGAATTCATAATTGTCACTATTAGTCCCTGGATGAAAAGTTTGGAGAAATTACATGTTAAGTCCCTGGAGTTTGGCAGTTTGTCAGTTTTAGTCCCCGGGTATTTAAAAAATGAAAAATAACAAAAATACCCTTTTACTATTCACATTTGACAATTTAGACCCTCATGATAAACTTTTGAAAGTCACATTTCCAGCCCTCAATATTTACCAATTTACAAAATTGGTCCTTGTGATTTTCCAAGTTAAAAACCAAACGGACCTTATTATTATTATTACAAAACAAAACCAAACCCAACACCTAGTCCACCCACTACCAATCCACCAGGCCCAACCCTCCTAGCCCAGTCCACCCCTGGAGTCAATACCCGGTCAAACCAATACCACCCCTTCCACCTTTTCCCTCCCAAAACCATACCACCACACAGACTCACCTCTGCTTCAAAACCACCCTCCACCTGGCCTTCCACCTCAACCCTCCACCTCACACAACCCTCCAAACCCCATTAAACCCTTAAAAAGCTCACCACGCAATACACAGTACCCCCCAAGACTTTGGCGCCAAGTTTCACATTTAAACGGTTGAGATGATTCAGACACAATCAATGGCTAGGAATTGGTGGGAAAGGTCAAGGTGGGTCCCACTAACCTCAGAAAACTCTATAAAGAAGAAAAGATGCAGAAGATTAGAAGTATTAGAATAGTTTTAGTATAACTTAGTCGTAGGTAGTGTAAGTTTCAATTTCAGTTGTAATTTCAATTAAAACAGCTTGCTCTCAGTTAATTTCATGTATTTCAATATTTAATTTTAGTCAATTTCAAGTTTCAAGTTGATTCTCAGTTGGTGTTCATTTCTCTTTATTTCAAAATTCACAAAAAGCTTATTTGTTGTTGTAGTTGTTGTTTGTTGGTTCTCTCAGCTCCCATTAGCCTTGACAAAGCTCTTGTAAGCTTTTAGAAGCATCAAATCTCAGTTTAAGTTAAAAAAGCAAAAATAAGAAAAATATCAATTAAATAAGAGAAAAATAAAAAAAATAGAAGGAAGAACAAGGAAGTGATGAGCAGGGTGTGATTTGAAGTGTTTTGGCATTAGTAGTCTTGTGGAAGACTGTTAAAATAGATATTGGTCTTGGTTCCATCATCTCAGTCTTATACCAATTGTAAGCTCATTTTACCATTTTCTTGCATTTACTGTAGTAATGCTTTGTATCTGCTAATTTTTGGTTCTCAGTGTTTCTTAAGTGTAATTTAGTCATATTATTGCTTAATCTTTGGTACTTGTTCATTGTTTTTCAGTATACACTCTTTTCTTAATTTCACAGTCAAAATGAGTTTATATTGATTTAGGAGTATTTGATGTTAAACTTGATGTTTCTGTATTAAAATAAGTTTATGTCATCATATTTTAACTTTGTGAATTTATATTATGCTCTGAATCAGTGGTAATCATTGAAGATCACAAATTCAATAGCTTATAGGGGTGTTTGGTTTAGACTGATTCACCATCTTTCAGTAGTTATTGATGTCTAAGATTGCTTCCTACATATTAGTTTAGGTCTAAATAGGTTTATAAAGTCATAAAATTGGGTAAGTCTAGTGTAGAAAGTCAAAATCCATTTCCTAATTCCTTGACAGTTAACTGTCAAGGATTTAAGGTCCACAAACCCTCACATTAGCTTATATCTATTAGTTCTAGCTTAATTTAGGTTAGTCATAGCTTAAAACATCTTATTAAATCAGTAGTAGTGATTAGAATCTCAATAAAGTCAAACTAGTTCAAGTTTCTTAAAAAGTCAAATTGTTATCTTAGATTTTTACAAAACTTCAAGTATTTGTTGTGAATTTAGTGTTTTCTTTGATGACCTGAAATTTGTTCCTAGTTCAAGTCCAACAACTCATCTTTTGAATCCCATACAGCTTATATTTTTAGGATTTTTAGTGTGGGCCCTACTCACCCTCAAAAACACTTGCAGGGCAAGCCCTTGCCCTGCTTCAGCAGACTCAGCCCATCACCACCACTTTGGTGGTGATTTGTGGCCAACTCAGTGGGCCCCACACTTCCTAATTAACTTTTTCCAACCCCCTCCTACCAAGGAGTAGCCATTGACCTTTTGTTTGACTTGAATCCCAGTGGACCCCACCTGGAATAAGCCCTAAAGTTTGTCCCTATTCTGTGTTGTTTTTAAGGTTTGGATTAGCTTAATTTGGCTTATCAGCTTATCTACTGAGCTTATTTGGCCATTTTAAGCTTTGACAAGTCCAAAGTACTTATTAGGATCAGAATAATCCATAGTGGGTCCCACATAAGCTCATTTGAGCTTATTTGCCATTCCAGTCAACAAAAGTCAACTGTGGTAGCAATAAGCTTCCATAGAGCTTATTATTAGCTTATAAAATAGTTGTTTTTACAAAAGTTGTCTATTTTTAAGTATAATATATATTGGTAAAAGAAAAATCCAGAAAAACCAACATAAAAATAAGTGATAGTTTCTATTTAATTTAATTTAATTTTAATTTTCATTTTTAGATTTTAATTAAGTAATTTGTGTTTTTATATTTTTAATAATTTCCTTTTAGGTTAAAGTATTTTTAATAATTTTCTCAGATTTTTATTTTGTAATTTAATATTTATTATAATTAATATTAGTTTATTTAATAATTAATCAATAAATAAGTTTTAAATAGCATAATTACTTTTTATATAGCAACACCTAGTTTTTATATTTTTTATAGCTCTTATAAGTTATAAAATAGTTTTATAAATTTTTCCATAATTTTCTAAGTTAGTTTAGTATTATTTGTAATTTAAAATAGTTTAAATAGTTTAATTAATATAAATAGTCTTTAATTAATAGAAAATTCATAAAAAGACAAAAACATTTATTTTTATTTTTTATACTTTCTTCAAGTTCATTTTTAAGTTTAGAAATTATTTTTACAACTTTTTAGTTTAATTTGTAGTATTTATCATTTTTAGTTTCAATTAAACTAGTTTTAATTAAATAGTTAAATAGTTTTTAATTAAATAATTAATAATAAATAATTAAATAATCTAAAAAATAGTTTTCTTTTTAATTTAATTTTATTTTAAGTTTAAGTTTATAGAATTTTCATTTTTAACCCCTGTAGTTTATTTTTCTTAAAACTCACCTTTTTCTCAGTACACAGTCGCGTCTGATTTTAATTTGGTGTACGTTTAAACGTTTTAGATATCTAGGATTCACGTAATCGTTAATATAGTTTACCTAAGTTATTTTAAGTTATAAAACCCTAGATTAAATCACACACACACACTTATTCATATCCCTGTTCACATTCACTCGATCATAAATTCGTTTTTAATACCATCACAACCTCGTTGGGACATTACGACCCGGGGAAACACTGTATTTCACGGAAGCATTTGCCTCAGCTGTTTGACTATTATAATTGACCATTCACAAGTGGTTGACCAATAATTATCTGACCGTTTGAGGCAAATCAATGATTTCGATGTTAGGCTTAAGAAAACTGGCAGACTTCCATAGTGTAACTTGCTTGAACGTCTTAAGAAACATGAACCAATGCGTACTAGGTTTTTATGGTTGTATTTAATGCATGAGCGAATTCTAATGATCCCATGTTAGGAGCTTCTTGCAGGCTCGACATAGGAGTGAAGTAGGAGCTTATAGAGTTGGGGAAGTACGTATGCCACCCCACGACTGGTATTAAGGAATATAACCTATCATACCTGCAACTGTAACAAACTATCAACCTGTAAAAGATGTCTAGGGAGTATTGAAATCTAAGTAAACACAATTTTCCCATTTATTGTTCACACCACATTAGTAATTAGCTTTATTTACATTTTTGTTATTTTATTTTGATTGCATCTTAGTTATTAGGTTAGTTGACTAGCAACTAATTCCGTCCACTCTTCCAAAACCTAGATTTTTACTTGCTTTCATAAAAACATAAAAATACAAAAAGAATCATCCCTCACCTCTAGACCTAGTTTTTAGGCTTTCTAATCCTAGCGACACTATTCCTGAGTTGAACGATCAATCCCCGGTACTTGTCACTATACTATACTACAACGATCAGGTACACTGCCTGGTGGGGGTTGTAAGCTTCTCGAGACGTAAAGCCTGGTGCAATTCCCATACATCAAGGTTTTGGCGCCGCAGCCCGGGGAATAGTTATTGTCTAGGTTAGAATTTCTTTTTATTAGGTCTACTTGCTAGATTCCTTTCTAGTAAGATTTTAATTTTATTTTTAGGTTTTCTTTAGTCTATCTTATTTCTTCGTGTCTGTGTTCGTAACTCTTACCATCCGACATCATGGAAGGTGGTAACATCTTTGAACCCATCAACCCACCACAACAAGGCCACCCACAAAACCCACCATTAGCAAACCAACCTCTTAGGCCCCGAACCCTAGGAGAGTATTCCCGACCTAGCCACCAAGGCTATCAAAACACTATTGAGCTCACCCAAGGAGCCAATGTGTCCCCCTTGCGATCCGACACCATCCGGTTGGTGCAAAGCAGATGTGCATTCCATGGACTTTGTTCCGAAGATCCTAATCAACATCTCAAGGACTTCCTTAAAATCGTAGATTCTATAGACCTTGATGTTACAACTAGAGAGTCAACCCGATTACGCCTATTCCAATTCTCTCTACGTGATCAAGCTAGTCAATGGCTTGAACGTTTACCCGCGGGATCCATCACCTCATGGGATGATCTCACCACTCGTTTCCTTTCTCAATTTTTCCCACCGGGGAGAACTACCAAGCTTAGAAATGATATCTTGATGTTCCAACAACGTCAAAGTGAAACTCTATATGAAGCATGGACTCGTTTCAAGGACTTACTCTAAAAAGTCCCTCATCATGGCATAGATCTTTGGCTCCAAGTCCAAATCTTCTATGACTATATCGATCTCTCCACAAGGCGAACCATTGACCAATCGGCCGGTGGCAAGCTACGTGATCTAAGAGCGGAAGAATCATGAGAACTCATAGAAGATCTTGCTCTCTATGACAACGAAAGTTGGAATGATCCCCGTGATTTGAACAAAACGGTCAAGGCAATATCTTTGCCCTCGAAGAATTCTAGCACTCCCGACCGTAGGATCATGGAAGTTGAGGACCAAGTCAAGTTTCTCAAGAAATCTTACGAAGCTCCTAAGCCTTCAAGCCAAGTGAATAAAATCACTTCTTCATGCGAATTAAGTAGTGGTCCCCATGACACTCGTGATTGCGTGGAACTCCCCGGAACAGCTTTTGCGGACTACGCATCCTCGCGTACCAACGAAGCGGGAGATAAGTGGTACACTTTCAAACCCGAGCCAAACCCTTACGGTGATTCCTACAACCCTTCTTGGAAAACTCACCCGAACCTTAGGTGGAAACAAAACCAAAACAATTCTTCTAATCCGCCTAATCGTTACCAACCAAACGGTCCACCCTCCAACCGTACTTTCAACAACAATCCTTCTAACAACTATTGTAGTACCAAAAATCTTGAAGGATTGATGTCCAAGTTTATGGCATCTCAAGAAGCTCGCATAGTTAAGTTTGAAACCGAATTCAATCAACAACAAACGGAAATGACCAATAAGATTGACAACTTGTTGAAAGCCCTCAACATCCAAGCGTTAACTACACCTAGGAAGGACACTAGGGACGCCGAAAGCGGAATCCAAATTAAGGACCCCTCATCATCCAAACACGTCCACTTTGTCAATGTTGTCACCATTAAACCAATAGATAAAGATATAGAAGAAAGTGACAATGATGAAGTTGGAGTAGAAACCGAGACTAGGGATGAAATTAAGGAAGTCGAGGTTAATAAGGGAGAAAAGTTAGAGGAAGTAGAAACTGTAGAAGAGTACTTTGATAAGTTGCCCACCAAGGAAGAACGGGAATATCACAAGGATTTATTCAATGATCCCGAGATACCATATATCCTTGGTTCACCCCTTATTAAAGTGGGAGATCCATCTAACATCAACATACCATGCAACATTGGGCATATGCATGTATGGAAAGCTTATATAGATCCTAGGTCTCCTATAAACATCATGACTAGGACTTATTATAATTGGGTAATGAAGAAACAACTTGGTTATAGGATGATGCCCAACAAGAACTTGCTAAGTAATTTTGTAGGTAGAGTGAAAGGATTGCATGTGATTGTCGGAAACTTCACTTATGAGACCGATTTTATGATAGTGGAGGATACTCGTCCGGTGATAGATGATTGCCTAAGTCAAGTAGTGTTCGGAAAACCATTCGTTGAGGCCTCTAAGATGAGTTATGATCCGACTCTAGGAATAGTTAGATTCAAGGAAGAGAATGATGAGATTTCCTACTAAATGCCCTATAAGATTGAACAATACCGCCTCCTATCGAACATAGAAAAGGAACACAAACAAGCGGTTTACTATAGGAATGATGAGGATAGACGTAGAGGAGTAGAGTATGTGATGAATAGGATACTTGGTTTCTACAAAGAATGCTTGAAACTAGGTCCGGAATACAAAACTAATATAGGAGATGACCTAGAGAGTGAAACCAACTATGAGGTCACGTAGTAACCCATGACCTTGAGTCTAGCTACAAGACTCGTAAATAAAGAAAAGCGCTTCTTGGGAGGCAACCCATGTTTTGTTTGATTGTTATTTGTTTCCATATGCATGTTTTATTTTTATTGTTGGTAGATCATGTTTCAAAACTAAAATGTTGAAAATACTTTATTTTGTCGTTTAGCTTTGTCTTAACTTCATCCAAAGGTATGTCGCAAAAGATAAGTGTAAGGGGAAACCCCAAATACGTTTTTAAGAAACAAAATTGATCATGCTTCTCAACAATATTAAATGAACATGTATATTCGTATTTGTTAGAGTCAAATGCTTGTATCGAGTCATAATGATGTTTTGCAGGATTTTCTAGGAAGTAAGACATAAGTTTTCCATAAATTTTCCAGAAACTTAACGTAAAGATTTCTGCAGATCACTTCTGACGGCGTCAGGAAGAAATTCCTGACGGCGTGATGTGTAAAATTCTGGAATTTTTGCTAGTTTTGTTTTTCAAATGGAGTCTTAAAGTTTTTGTTAAATCTTTAGTTTTATAAACTCCAGGGAATCTGCAAACATTCATTCCACAAGCATTATATCTTATTTTGTTTTCTAGGATTTGTTAGTATATATAGATTGCCGCCGATTTTACACATGGTTGCCTTGTTTGTTTTCTCAGGTTTAACAGGTTATGTTTGACAAGAAGATGATTTATATTCTGGAAGGGAAGCTTTGATTATTCATTTTCTTGGAGGAAGATCTAACCTTGTTACCACACTATATTCTTTTACCTGTTTTACTTTTACATTCTTTAATTGAACATTGGGGACAATGTTCATCCTAAGTGTAAGGGGAGGGTACGTGATGATACCTTATAGGATACACTTTCACTTGAGTTTGTTTGTTTGATGGTAGATGTGTAATAAAACTATGAGAAATACTTGTTAGTGTAATTTTAGCGCCAAATTTAAATTTTTTTTACAACATTTAGAAGTGAAACTTTAGCCATAGCAAGCGTCTCATGGATAGGAGATTGTATGACTAGCACAAAACCATATCATTCAGAAAAATTTTCCACCCAAATATGTGAGGTTCGCCTTTAGATTTGATAGGAAAAGCATTCATTATTGGTGCTTATGAGTGTACCGGTAGCATTTAGATTCTAGAACTTGCGTTAGTGATGCATCCCGAGACCGCTAGTGAGACTACATTCATGTAGTTGGATTTACTACATGACAAGAGGCATTAGGATCACCCTTGTGTTAAACCCGTATCATAATTAGTTGACCATTTAAGTCATATTACTTGGCTAGTAAAGTCAACTAATTTTCCCACACCTTAACGTTGTACTTATTTTTAGTACACGAAACCCTTAGTACACCCCTCCGAGCCTATCTTTTCGTTTCTAACTTTAAGCATCTTACTTAAAGGAATAATTTGTTAAAACCCACTTAAATGCACACCCAAATCGCCTTAGCCTTCCGTGTATGCACTCATCTTTAGTGTATTATTGTTTCATGTTTAAACCCTTAGTTAATTATCTAATTGATTACATGGTTACTAAGTCGAGTCATATCCTTGTACATATTGTTTTGGGACGATTCGGACTCATGGGTAAAGTGCTTATTTTATGGAGTAATGGGGAAGAACTAAGGGTGAGCATGGTCCAAAAACCGGACCGGACCGGCCAAGACCGGACCGGACCGAAGACCGAGAACCGGAAAAACCATAGACCGAGACCGGACCGAATGTGGTCGGTCCGGTTCGGTCCGGTCCGGTCTTCGGTCGGTCCGGTCCAATTAGGCATATTTTGGCACGTTTTTTCGGTTTTTTGGTCAGTCCGGACCGGACCGAGGACCGAATTAGGCAAAAAGCCTAGATCGAGGACCGGACCGAATGTGGTCGGTCCGGTCCGGCCGGTCGGTTTTGTCGGTCGGTCCGGTCCATCCGGTCCGTTTGCTCAGCCTTAGGAAGAACATCATATTATTACCCCCATATGCGAGTTAATCTTAAAAGTACTCCAAGTGTTTTGATTATCTTAATTCAAGTCATTATATTAGTTTATTGTAAAGTATGTAAAAATTCAAGTGTAAGGGGAATGTTCATTCCCTATGATGTATTATTTTGGATGGTAGGGTAAGAGTGTATGGCAAAAAAAAAAAAATAAAAAAAAAAAAAATGGACTACCATCCCGTTTCATTCTATGTTTATTTTATGTTTTTGTTATTTTTCATTCATTAGCTTAAGTCGAGTCTAGTCTTGGCTTAGCAATGCCATATTGTACATGTAATTGACCAAGATGATTAACTTGCCACCAGTAAAGATTGCCTATATCCAACAAAACCGTGTATTCCATATCCCTACACCTAACGTTATAACCCTTTAAAAAGACCTCTTTGATAGTTTATCCTAAGTTCTTACGCCATGTGGTGGAGGTTTGATCCTTTCCCAAGCCTATGGTAATCTATTTTGCTATGACAGGTAGTGAGAGATGTTTTCCATTTCCATATTGTGATATATACTTTATTACACCCGAGAGATGTGAGTATCTAAACACTATTTGTGAGGTGCTAGTGTATGACCTCCGTGCTTGTCTTTGGTCTTTACTGGAACGATTATTTGTTGTAATTACTTTTATATTAGTGTTAAATGACCCCTAACTTGTATTTTGACTAGAATAAAAGCGCATTTGCAGGCTCGACATAGGAGTGAAGTAGGAGCTTATAGAGTTGGGGAAGTACGTACGCCACCCCACGACTGGTATTAAGGAATATAACCCGTCATCCCTGCAACTGTAACAAACTATCAACCTGTAAAAGATATATAGGGAGTATTGAAATCTAAGTAAACACAATTTTCCTATTTATTGTTCATACCACATTAGTAATTAGCTTTATTTACATTTTTGTTATTTTATTTTGATTGCATCTTATAAAACCGAGATTTTTACTTGCTTTCATAAAAACATAAAAATACAAAAAGAATCATCCCTCACCTCTAGACCTAATTTTTAGGCTTTCTAATCCTAGCGACACTATTCCTGAGTTGAACGATCAATCCCCCGGTACTTGTCACTATACTATATTACAACGATCAGGTACACTGCCTGGTGGGGGTTGCAAGCTTCTCGAGATCCCTCGAGAGGTAAAGCCTGGTGCAATTCTCACGCATCACATCTCATGACTTGTTTTGGTTGACATTATATACTTGTCCTTTTCGACAACTAACATTTTTTTTATAGGATCAAAATCCGTGTATCTTCTTCTTGACACCACATTTAAGGGGAGTATTGTCCATGGGGGAGCATTTGGTTTGCACCACATTTTTGCTACGCAACTCTTCTTTTTGTTTTGACAAAAAGGGGGAGAATATATATTAAACTCAACTTTTACATATCATTTTAACATATTAGTCTCGTATATAAATAAAAGTTGCATAAAACAAAGTTTAATATAAATTTTAAAAAAGACTTGATACTATATTATCTAGTTGCTTAAAAATAAAATTTATGTTTTGTCGTCAACAAAAAAGGGGAGATTGTTAATACAAATATCGCCTAAAAACGTTATTTATATTTAACGATCTTTGCTAAATTTTGTTAACGACAAAGTGTAAACTTTATTTTTAGCAAAACATAAATATTGCATAAGTCTTTCATACATAAACTTTATTTCAAATTTAACATTACATTTACTACATGATTCATAAGTTAAATCCATATTGTTGGTAACACTTTAGGTGTCGAAAACATTTTTAGTACGTTTTACAAAAAGATGTGTCTTAATAAGTCATAAGCTGTCAAACATTTTTAACTCAATAACTTGCTAAATATCTCATACATACATTCTAAGTAGCTACATAAATATTTTACAAGTTTATTTTTATTTTCATAATATTCTAAAAATGGAAATATACATATACATCATGCATTGCATCATCAAGATTCTTTCATAGATCTCTTGTGTGATATGTCACATCATATATTTTATGTAGATTTACACACTACAATCTTGTAGTTGACTTTGGAAGATCTTGAGAATATTTTGGTTAGATTTGAGTTAAATTTGGAAAGATTTCTTGAATGATTTATGTCAGATGTGACGGAATCCTGGGGATACACGGACGGAACTCTCTAAAGGGTTTCGCCTAATCCGTGGCTTTGCTGAATGGTTTTTCTATAAATAGTAAGTCACATCCAAAGAAATCATTCATCACTTACAATCATATACTTGCATATACTCTCATTTCATTCATCTAACTCAGTAGCATTTCATTTGCGTGAGATTCTTTTGTAGCAAAGAAGATCACAAGTTCATCCGAAAGTTTACAAGTTTCAACATAATGTTGCAAGACTTGTTAGCTTAACATTGTGTAAACTCGTGTAGTTTATACTTCATTTGATTGTATCTTTTCAGTAGTGGTCAGTTAGTATTTTAGTCCCTAAAATACATAGAGTAACGGGAGTGGTTGTACCCTTGTAAAAGAACTCGACATCTAGCTTTGTGTCGGTAATCTTGTATAAGCGACGTGTAAGGTTTTCTCTGCCGTTGAAAGAAGCTTGTTGACACAGTGAAGAAAACTCTCGAGTTGGATACTCGGGGAGTGGAGTAAGGCAAGGAAAAAGAGTCCTTGTATCCGAACCACTATAAACATCCGTGTTGTGGTTTGATCATTTCTTACTTTACTTTTGCATATTACATATTGTCTATTAGTTTCAATTGTTGATTACACGTAAAGTTTTCAAAAGATAATTAAATTAAAAACCGGTAAACTATTCAACCCCCCTGTTAGTTTCCCACACGCCGCATAAAGATTGAAGGTACCCCGTATCTAAAGGAGGTGTACGAATATTCGTGAATATTATAATCTTAGACCCCAAAGTTACCGAGATGCACCATATCAACTAAGTTGATACGACGTATCAACCCTGCTGATAGAAACTATAAATCCCCATTCGACAGCCAAATCGTTGTGCAACACAAAATCCTAAAGAGGCGAAACACATGATTTGGTAGCACAAGACACCACCTAAAGGAAGAATTCAGAGCAGTAAGAAGGTCCTGCTGGTACTTTAATTCGTAGGAAAACTCGTTTATTTGTATTAGCAATCTGTTAGTGGTTAAGTTAGTGTCTTTTTCACTATTTGATCGGACTTAATATTTCCAGCTATTATAAAGAGTATTTGATGTTTATTTGGTTTCTTTATGCATGTGCTTTGATTATTAGGATCTATCGCGCCTTGTCAACGTAGGCTCGCGTAATTACTTCATTAGCATCATTAGATAGTTAATATAAGCCAGTAAAAAGGATAAATAATACATAGACCAAGTAATTATTAAGAGTTTACTCGCTTGTAACTAAGATTCCACTGAGAGAGAATAGATTTTAGCACTCATCTTTATTCAGCTAAGCAATTAAACGTGTGACAAGTTTTCCTACTATCAGCTTGACCTCTTATCTATGTCTGTTTTATATATGTGTGTGTGTTTGCCATTCACTTATTCAACTCTACAGTTTTAATTACTATTAATTAATCTACTCAATCGTGCCAGTCTCTTAGACTGAAACTCCCTTGCGTTAGATTAGGTTATTAGAACTAACTTAGGAATTAAAATACTGATAGACATCTAGGTGTTAACGTTCCACTCTTAGTGTTCGACACTCTACTTACCAACTAGCTACATTTATCGGGTACACTGCTCGTTTGTATGTGTTATAGGATAAGTAGGATTAATATAAATTTAAAACTTGGTAAATATAATCTATTCTACAACGATATACGCACGCATCAAGTTTTTTGCGCCGCTGCCGGGGAGTGAATTGTATAATACTTGCATATCTGTTATTGTTTTAATTTAGTTTTAACTTTATTAGTTTTAGATTTTTAGTTTTAATTTGCTAACTTTGTTGTATATTTGTATTAATTGCATTCATTGTATTTTTCTGCATATTTTATGTTTTCTTGTTTGTTTGCTTTCTGTATTTTTGTGTGTTTTCTTGTGTTTTTCTGCATTGTTACTATCTGCTGTATTTTGCTGAACTAAACGATATGGCGCATCTTATTCGTAAGATACGGTGTATTGCATTTTTATATTTTATACAGCGCATCAACTAAAAAATTCAATTACGACGCATCTATTTTCATAGATACGGCGTATTCTTCTTTTAATTATAATTTTGAAAACCCTAAACGCCATACGATGCATGAGATTTTTTTCGTACAGTGTATTGCATTTTTATAATTTATACAGTGCATCAACTAAAAAATTCAATTACGATGCATCTATTTTCATAGACACGGCGTATTCTGCTTTTAATCAGAATTTTGAAGACCCTAAACGCCCTACGATGCATGAGATTTTTCTCATACGGATTATTAATTTAATAATAAAAAAACATATTAGAATTCTTTAATTTAACAAGACGCAGCGTATCGATTTTTGTCAATACGGTGCATTATTTTCTAAACAGCTTGTACTCTGAAACTTAGTGAGCGTACGACGAATAAGCGTTTTCTTGTACGACGTACTTATTTTGTTACATATATAATCAAGCTTGGAACTAATACGTACGGCGCATTGATATTCGTCAATACGGCGTATTAATTTTTCAAAATAAAAGTATGATTTTTTTACAAAAATAACATATGGCGTACCCAGTTTTCTGAATATGGCGTATCGTCTGCAGATATTAACAACTTTTATTTTTCGTATTCCGTTTCCGTTGTTAGTTTTCTGTTTTTACATTCTTAAAAACATGTCCTACTGATGGTTTTAACATGATTCCAGGAAGTGCATGACCAGGAGTTCTACTAAAGACCTCGTCAAACCTTACAAAGAACCTGAACATACTACAAATGCTTTTATTAAAGAGATAATTCCTAATATGCTCCGATTGCCCAATTGATTTACTTTTTTGCCCCAGAATTCGGAGTTTCTGTATTTAGACCAGGGTAACCTGTAGTTTTTGGACAACTGAAATCTACAAATGGCAAGTGTCACTTTTCGGATTACAAGGTAGGGTAACTTGTGTACTTTTTGGGCAACTTGTGTACTTTTGGGTAACTGACAGCCCTCATGTCGGACACTTGGCGTCATATGGGTTGAGTTACCAAGTTGCCTGGTCTAAATATAGAAACTCCAAATTCTGAGGCAAAAAAGCAAATCAATTGGGCAATTGGGGAATATTAGGAATTATCCCCTTATTAAATTACCTTCAAATAGTAATTTTAAATTTGTATACTTTTTTATTAAAAAAAAAATCGATAGAATTGCAAATTGTTAGACCGAGTTACAAACTTTGAAAAATATGATTTAATCGTAAGTGTGCCATCAAGAACTAGTCAAGACAACTTTTGAAATTTTCGAAAAAATCAACCGCAAATTAGGACGGATTTATTAAAGTCAAATGGTGCAAACATGTAAAGTGCTAAGTGAAAAGTATATATTTTAATAAATATTACACATATTTATACTAAATATATGCATGAATGACGTTTTTTTTTCTAATAAATTTTGTAAGACACTCATTAATGCATCTTTGAGCAATGCAAGTGTTAATGCATCATGTACACACTACAAATGCTTATATTAAATTATCTTAAACAAAATTTTAATACCTCATTTAACATTTATTTTTTTTAATTTGTATATTTTTATGCAAAAATAACATAAACAAAATAATAGAATTGCAAATTGTTAATACGAGTTACAAAATTCGAAAAATATGATTTAATCATAAGAGTGCCATCAAGAATCAATTAAGACACATTTTGATATTCGAAAAAAATCAACCGTAAGAACAAAATAAATATTTTCTTTAAGAATTGGAATGAATTTATTAAAGTAAAATGGTGCAAAGGTGGAAAATGCAAATTGCTAATTCTATGATATAATATATGTTATTTTACTCATATATACATGTTTAATTATATATCTCTATTCATGGGACAAGTATAATAAAACAAGATTTCAACAACACCAACAAGTTCAACAAAAAAACAAACTTTAAAATATATCTATAACTAATTTTTCTTAACATAATGCCAATCTACTTTTTAAAACGATATGATGCTAAAAATCTAAGATAAAATATCATGTTTAGTGATTAGTAGGTGTATATTTTTATACAGTATAATGTAATAAATTGACATTGGCTCATACTTACTTACGATTATATGTCACTATCAACCAATTTGACCTCTTGCCTTTATAATACTACCATCTACCGTCTCCGTATTTTCGTAACATCACGAGGGTAATTTACAATTTTTATGAGTTAATTTGATAGCATTTATTCTATTCAAACCTAAACTTGTCATCATCCGTAAAGTTATTGTGTTGGGAAACATTAAACTAAAAAAAAATTCTCATCGAAGATTTTAATTTCACGGTATCCATCGTCACAACGTACGGATACTTTGCTAGTGTGCAGTAAAGGTATAAGCCAAAATGCATGTTTAGCAACAAATATTCGAAATAATTTATTCATAAATCTTTGTGTTAAAATGTACGAGCCAATTTATATTGCCATTAAAAAGGTACCCACTCACTTAACACCGGGTAGCAACATGGAGTAACATTATTCACATGTGTATTGAGTTGTTGTCAAAACCGTACATGTTATATTTGATGTGAGTAAGAGGATAAGTA
The DNA here is from genome assembly GCA_030686995.1 of Artemisia argyi. NCBI lineage: Eukaryota > Viridiplantae > Streptophyta > Magnoliopsida > Asterales > Asteraceae > Artemisia > Artemisia argyi. Next base: position 152,106,246 of record CM060682.1, on the reverse strand, counting down.
GTCAAATATTATAAAAGGATATAGCATAGCTCTTTTAACAAAAGTGGGTCGAAAAGTAAAACATTGATGCATTCATTTTTTTCGTTGCTTCAACTTTTGTACCGCCTCTTTCTCACATTAAATATACTATTTCCTCCAACCATTCTCGCAAATTATTATATGTTTGATAAGGAGAGGTTATGCTTTATATTTTTCGCTAGGGCACGAATTAGTTTGGAGAAAACTATTAGTATTAGATAACATTGGGATTGAGAAATCTAGCAAGAGTACGCCACCAATTCGGCCTTTCGAGAATCAAAAGCTAGCATCAGTACGTCACTAAACAGTTAATTAGCACAATCCAAGTATATCTTGATTGTCCATCCATATGATAATGGTGGGAAATTTAGACTTTGATCTATATTGATAACAAGCAAATTCACTTAAGATTTATATGGTGTAAAGTGTAAGTTTTATTGAAGATACCATATTAAATAACATATCATTCATAATTTTGAATTCTAATAATAACAAGCAGATTAAGTTTTGATTTGAAATATTTGATGTAGTAAACTTAGTTGTGCGTGTACCTCCCATAAATACATATGGATAGTGATGGCCCGCAACAACATACGGTTTAACAACGCTTATTTTTTACAAAGGCGACAATATATAAAATACCCAAAAAAAAAACCGAGCTACAATACAAAGTATCCCACCTCAATTAAACAAGTTAATTAATAGAGGATGCGACCCAAAGAAAATAAAACAAGACATACAATACTATACTAAAACTAGTACATCATAATGGCTAAAACAAACTAAACCATACACTGATCACCAAATACCAAACGAAACAATTAATCCCAATCAAAGTATATCAATAAAACCAATAACACCAAACCGGACATTCTTTCTCACTTACTACTATACGATACTTATTTTAAACTCTAAATTGTATCACATACCCACTGACTGATAGACAACGTGAGCAAAGGACAAATAATGCAATTACATCAACTGCAACACACTAAGGAACTAGCCTCTTAAATCTCAGTCACTGATCACCTACTCATGGAACGCTTGTTTAGTTTGGTAACTATATGGACTATGTTGTTCATTGAGTTATCAAAATCCCAAACCATCTTAACCACCTCGACATAAACAAGTTGGTCGATTTGGTTAAGGTGGACAAGTCTTGTATGGCTGGTTGATTTGAAAATGTATAATACCGTTAATACTTTCAATTGACAATTTGTCAGGATTTTTTGGCCTTTTGTAGAAGAATTTATATAAGTTGAATGAAATCTAAATACATATATACTTTACTCGGTAAAAATTGAATCACACAACATTTACTTATCCATTGAAAATAGTGATATGGATCTATTTATCCAAGCCAAAAGTATTCAAGAATTCAAGAGATATTTCCCTCATCATAATATTTTAAAAACTTGTATTCTAATGACTCGGTCGAGCAGGTCACGGTTCAACTGGCCGGGTCAACCTGGATTTTAAAATACTACCATATTCACAATAATGAACAAACATGCAAATAATACTCATGGAACATATTAATTTAAAGATTTATTGCTGGCAAGCTTGAAACTTCAATACACTTTATTTAGCATATAATTTATTACATATGTCGGACCATACTTTTATTAAAAACTTGCACATACCATAGCCAAGTAATACTTAATTTTTGTTCTTTGCTTCATTGTTGACATCAGCTCCTTCATGTTCCAAAGCAGTTATCTGTCTCAAGATAAAAAAAGCTTGATGTAAAACCATATACACACTAGAAAAAGCTATGGTAAAAATATTCATAATGTTTCTATTGAGTTTTCCTTATCATCTATATATTTGTAATAACAACATATAACTTTTATAGCAATCTCTAACAAAAAATAAGTCATAATGGATTAAACTTATGACTTGGGATTAGAATTTGAAATTAAAAGTCTCGATTTATTAATGCATTTTCACATAACCACATTGATTACTATAAAATTTGTAGAGCTTAAAAAGAAGTATTAGAAATAACATGAAGCCTTAAACTTGGAACCAAACAAACAACACCAACCGAAACCAACTATGCAGTCGTGGCTAAAATTTGGAATCTTTATAAATTTTCATACTGAAAAATCATGAATGCCATTGTCAAAAAGGATTCTACCAAGAAAGAAGGGAACTCAGGTAAGACATTTGTTTTCTTGGTTAAAAATAATAAATACAAGTAGCAGTTTCACATTCTCATATCAGAAAACATTTATTCAGCAGTGTTTGATTTAAAGGTATAGGTATCAAGGAATGACTTTTATTCTTGGGTTTGATATTTAAAAATAAATATTAAACCCTCAAAACAAGCCATTTTCTAAACCCACCAAGCTCGTGAGTTTATAAACCTATTCCGAATTTAATACATATTGTCATTCTCAATATAAACCAAACACCCCCTAACTTTTTAAACCAATTCAATCAAAACAAATGGTCTAGTATTCGGGTGAAAACCAATAACTGATCCAAACCCAACTAAACCAAAATTTGGTAGACCAAAAGTTATACTGGTGCAATATTATAGTGATGATATCGTATGAAAGCATGTTTGGTAGCAATGGAAACAAAGATAAGATTTTGATTTCAGCGAGTTGTATACTATATTTTTGAAAGAAAAAAAAGTTTTATACCTATATCATTTTTTTTAATCAAATTTGTGTCATAAAAGCATAAGGATAACAAATACTTTTATTGTATATAAATAGATATAGATGACCATAAATAGAGGCCAATCAATATACACAATTGTAAGCCTAGATAGTTTTATGTGTATAAAGACAACATATTTTGGGGCAATTACATACATATCTCTCCAAAAGCTCAAATTGTGTATATACACAACTTAAATTTATATTGCATATATATATCCGTCTAAAAGCTTAAAAATTACATATATATCCAACTTAAACTTATAATTGCTTATATATCATTCCTAAACCTTAAATATGTCATATATATATCTTTAAAAAATTATAAAATATAAATTTACAACTCTAAATACATGACAACAACAACAACAACCACCACCACACAACAACAACAACAACAATAATAATAATAATAATAAACTTGAAATTATTTTTCTTTATTTATAAACGTGTTGGTAGTAATACACCCTTTCATTTTAGGTTAAATATTGTCTTAATATATTGTTTTTTGTCATCATGTTCATTTTGAACTTCGGCACGTCGTACCTTATAACAAATGTTTTTGTTGCTATTTAAAATTATAATTATCATAATTTAGAGTTTAAATTATATTAAACAATTATTTTGATATATATGATATATTCGATATTTTGAAATGATATATATGCAATTACAAATATATAGAAATAATATATGTGCATTGTGCAATTAATAGTTTATATATATATATATATATATATATATATATATATATATATATATATATGCAATTATTGAGCTTTTGAGGATATATATGCAATTATCAGATTAATTTGGATGTATAAACAATTTTGAGCTTTTAGAGAGATATATACATGCAATTCTTCCAGATATTTTTAACAACATTGATATGAGTTTTTAGAATTTTAAATATCTAAACCGCATATAGTCAATCTTTTTATGTTTGACACGTGTTTCATACAAGTTTTATTAATAAAAAAATTGGGGATACTTGATGAAACAAACCCTAAATAATAAATATCATTCTTCTTTAAAAAACTGTATACAATTTTTATATGATCCATGATTTCTTTATAGATCTAACACACAGTCAGTTGAAAATCTTTTTGAATTGAAATTTGTTGATAAAAGTTCGTAATAAAAGTTTCGATTGAACTATTAAAACATAATCTAACCAAATGCGTAAAGTAATCGAACAACAATTAAATTATCATCAAGCTAGAAATAGATAAAGAAACGGATATTTAGCACTCACTTCAAATGCGAAAAACGAACCAGCTTCAAATTTCATCTCCATCGCATATTTAGGGCAATCCTTTGGAGAACCACTTGATATCTGAGTCCACGGTGAAAAGAATGAGCTATCATACTTCATAAATGAAATAAGTTGTTCTATGTTAATGTCTGATTTTTGACTCTGATTGACATTGTGGTTGGGATTTTTGGATTTTTTATCCATTGCTACTGTCAAACAAAAATTGACTCCCTTTTAGAATATATGTAATATATAACTTTATATAACAACCGTATAAATGTCACCTGCATTTATAAATAGGTTGGTTCACATAAATTGGTAATAAATTTAGTTTGAACTTAAAAAAGTAAAATATAAGTTGACTATGGACTAGTATTCTAACTTGTTTGTAGAAATTAGAAGGGGGTTGAATAGTTTCACTGTTTTAATTATGTTTCCAAAATCTTTTTCAAGTTTCTTTTGAAAGAAATTTAGATTCGAAGTTTATGTGATATCAACACAACAATATATGAACACAAATAATATTAACAACAATAATAGAAGAAACGATCAAACCGAGGCACGGAGATTTATAGTGGTCCGGCTACGAAGCTCTATCTTCGCCCTACTCCACTCCTTGACTATCACACTCGAGAGTTTCACAAACACTATATCAACAGGCTCCTTTATGATGGAGCAAACCGTAAACCTTCGCTTATACCAATTTAGAACACTAAGCGAAATGTCGAGTCCTAATCCTAACTAGAACTAATCTACACAATACTAGACACAATAGCAACCGCTACACACACCATAATTCAGACCAACACTAAGTCCGAATCAACACACAACACAAATCTGAGCTTATACACAAGTCGGATCTTACACAAGAATTGAGATATAAAGAATTTAGATTGAGGAGAGAAATGTAACAAAGGTTACAAGGTGAATGCTCATTCTTCAACACTTCGTTTCTTGACGAATACGAGCATTCTTCTCTTGCACTTTGAGGTAGGATTGATGTGATCACTTGTAAACAACTTACAACACGTTAATATGATCAAAGAAGAGAGTTTGGAATGATTTAGGAAGACAGAAAGTTTTAGTGCTCAAGAGGTGAATTTTTCTGTTGGAATAGTACAAAATTTATAGGCATCAGGAGGAGCGTAGGACGGTCCCTTAAACCTTGTACGGTCCCATATATATAAGGGACCGTCCACCTTTACGGGACCGTCCCATGAGACGCTCTTATTTTTGTCCTGATGTGGTGAAATGTTGATCTGGTGAAAATTTAACTGATTTGGGCAGGAAAAATAGTTGTTTGAGAATTTCAAATTTAATTTATTTTTCTTATTAAAACATTTATTTATAAATACAAAAATACTTTGTAAAAATTTTTGTCACATAAAAATGTGATGTTTAAGGAAAAATGACTTCTTTAATCAGTTAAATAAGTTGGTAGATTGTTTGTTCATACATTAAGTGATGTTGTAGTCAAAACGAACTTTCTCGATTAAAAACTTATTAAGTGTAGTTTTACATAACGTGTTTATATATATTATGATTATCAAAACTTATAGAGATCAAAAAATGTAAATGACGTTTTTGACATTATTTGTATTAACAATAGATAAGTTCACATAATTTGGTAATAAATATTAGTTTGAACTTAAAAAAGTAAAATATAAGTTGAGTATGGACTAGTATTCTAACATGTCTATGGTTGTTTTTCTCCATTGACCCACGTAATTCAAGTTTAATGTAATGTACATCGCGAGAGTAAAATCTTGTTAGATACAATGCGCGTAAATAATTTACAGTAGACAAGTGTGTATAAATAATGTTGTAAAATAATATATTTATTTACTTTTAACTTGAAAAATCTTTTTGAAAAAATTAAAAATTTCTTTGGTTATTATTTCAAATAAATTAAAATTAAAAAGAATATTTCATATTCTTAGCTGCAGTTTCTCAAAAATATATCAATATTTTTTTTTCTTTATTTTTAATTGTATTCATGTGCTTTATTTGTGTATAATTTATTATTTCAAGTACGGTAAGGGTTTAGAAGCCATATAAGTGGCTGAGACATATAAAGGTATACATATGCAACTAGGAAAAGGTCGGCGAAAACAAGTTCCCAACTATGACAATAGAATCAAACTAGACTTCAAAGAAAGAAAACTGCATGCGTGGTGATTGGCCAACTTGGGTGGTCGGCGATAATGGGGGGAGGGGGAGTATTATTTGATTTTTTTGTGTATTATTGTATGAGTAATGTATTATTTAGTTAGTTAAATGTATAATGTATAAATTGTAAGTGTTAAATAAAAATGTAAACTTGAGAAAAACGTAACTTTTGAAGTGAAATGTTCAAGTTAGTTAAACTAATTTTTCCAAGGGTGATGACAGTAATTTAAAATGTCTAGAGCATATCATTGATCGTTTATGATGTTTAAATAATATCGTAACCTCGTAGGTCGAAGGTACGTTTGTAACTCGATGGTTTCTACTGAAAGTGATCACAAAGCATGAAAATGACTATTATCACAAGACTAACTTATCAAACATAGTTTTAGCCAAAGATGTTATAAATTACCCTCGGTTGCAAACCCAAGTTTAGACGGTTGTCACAGTTGCATAAAATTTTTTCTAATAAATGTAATCTCATTGCTAAAATTCCTATGCTATGTACTAAAGATGTAGATACGAAAGAGTGGTGACCTATCCAGTTTCATTCAAACATATACATACAACTACACTTATCATCACCAATGACAATTCCAAATTCATTATTTCATAAAACTCACATTAACCGATATTAATTCTTAGCCTATTTAAATATTAAAAGCTTTAAAGACTCGATCTTTTTAATATAAACATCAAAATACATATCATAACTATAATCATTTTTTGGGTAAACTTTATAAATACTTAATGGTCTCACCAAATTAACTCATTATGCTTCCTATACATTAAATACTATCATTCTACATCTTAAAAATTGTTTGTTGAAGGTAATTTGATCATTTCACACAACTTCATCTTCTCTCCTAACTTCGACTAAACACCTTTTTTTTTTTTTAGCAAACATCATCTATTTAAGAGAAACAAATAAATGAACTAGCTTTTACAGCTTTATAACATACAAAATAATGGGAAACCATAATGTTAATCATTAATGTGAAGAAGTTCCTTTGACTCACTGATCCGCACAACATTACCATTGTAAAATAGTATTGGTCAAACTTCCAATAATTATTTACTTTTCTCACTAGAAAAACTGCTTATTTCCATCACATACCATTCATCTTAAGTCGTAAAGTGTCTTGCAAACATATTAATAATCTCAACCAAGGTTTTAAATATCACTCGGCGATACCGTGGTGGTCGACCCCCGCCAAGCGCCATATCAGTCTTGGCGGCTATATATCGGTTTCTTGGCGGAGACCATAAATTATAAAGAAACTTATATATTTTTTTGAAATGCAACATATGTAACACAGAATAAAAACTTAAATTATATTTATAAGAGATATTTGTAGAACCTGGTATACTACCAAAATGCTCCAATTCAACTCCAATTTGCAGAACCTGGTACTACCAAACACCATAACAGAAAATCAGCATATTTGCAAACAAATACCATAACAGAAAATCAGCATATTTGCAGAACCTGGACATAAAATCAGCATAACATGGACAGATAAACACCATAACAGAACCTGGTATTTACAGACAAACACCATAACAGAATATATGACTAATTAACTACAAAATATCTGAAAAAAACTGAGCTAAGACCATGCTTAATTGTTTGCATAACAGGATATATGACAAAAACTGAGCTGAGACCATAGATAACAAAAGATATGACGGAAAATCAGCATACTACTACATCAGAAAATTTGCATATGCCATAAAGTTTGACATGCTTGAAACCATAAGTTCATAATTAGTTTAATAGACTTATATATAAGTCTGTGCTATTTTTCCCTTTATCTTCTGGCCGACGCTCCCCTTACTGGTATCAGTGCAAGGGCAATAAAACATTAAAACCATAATTCCAATAGTGATATCGTCTTCTACTCTTCATCTCCACATTCTTTTCTAATTTGAACTCCATCTAACTCGTATTCACCTTCTTCATATACTACCTCCTCACTCTCGGATTCAAAATCATTGTCAAAAAGTTCTCTTTGAGTTGTTTTAGTTGCAGCTCTAGAGCTTTGTCGAGGTTTGAGATATTCATCGGCTTCCATAGCTTCACCAAACGCTTCCCAATGTGCTTCTGAATCAGGTTGAACCTTAACTTCTTCATCTCTATTTTTGTCTCCATCTCCATCACATTCAACAAACCATTCTTGAGCTACGTGACTCTCGTTTGATAATAGCACTTCAACATTCCTCTCTTTTCTCCTTTTGGTTTTTCCACCAGATTAGAGTTGTAGTGAACATAAACAAGATTGTTCAATTTACTCGCCTCCAATCTATTTCTTTTCTTTGTATGTATCTACAAAGTAAAAAAGCAACAAAGTGTTATAAATATACAATATAATTATATATAAATTTATAATTTAAATAAAGTTTACGAACCCCTTCAAACATGCTCCAATTCCTTTCACACCCCGATGAACTACTAGTTAACGAAAGAATCCTCATTGCAAGCTTTTTTCAAATTAGGTGTTGCACTACCAAAAGTTCCCCACCAATGTGCTACAATTTTGAAGTTCATAAAAGAAATAAATAATTTGAAAGTTCATAAAAGAAATAAACAACTTATAGAAATTGGATTTTACCCGGATCATAGTGCTCATTATTCACTTCACATGTCGAAATCGCAAGATCTTACCAAATCTATCCATTTTTTCTTGTACTTTGGCATCTCAAACTTTGTCACTAGCATTTGCATCTCTAAATCTCTGGCAAGTATTGTTTCAAAAAACTCAAGAACCGCATCAGATACATCGAGATCATGTTGGATTTCCGTATCCGTATAGAAGTAATAAGGATTTAAAAGATAAGCCACCAAATGCAAACAAGTATCTAGTCCACCTTTCATCTCATCTCTATGATTTTTATAATAGACTCGTAAGCTTTTTTGTTACCACCCAAAACCCCTTTGATTTCTTCATTTGCTTTTATCAACTCTCCATAAACAAAACCCATTGAGGGCTTCCGATCCGCATCCACCATTCGAATGACTTTAACCAAAGGGGTAAACACTTTTAAACATAGTGACACACCGGTCCAAAATGCAATACTTAGCTCCATTGCATATGCGGCTTTCCCTTTAACGGTATCGGAAAATCTACACTCTTCCCATTCGATACTAGAGAACATATGTCTTAGTTCATTCTTCTTATCAGACAAACTTTGTGAAGTTAGTAACGCGGAAGCAAATCTCGTTACACCTGGTCAGAAAAAATCCCTTTCCTTGGTGAAATTTCTCATCATACCCAATGGTTTGTGGTGAGAATAAATGAAGATGGTTAGTTTCTTTGCTTGATCTAGGATTTTCTTAAACCTTGGAAGTGCACCAATACCTTGAAAACATAAAAGTATATTAACATTAACAGATTAGAGATTTATAGTACATTAATCAACTATAAAAGTCATTAATAGATTTATAGAAGTATCAAGTATATTAGCAGATTATAGAGATTTTATAGTTGATTAACAGACAGATTAAAATAATTATAGAAGTACCTTCAAGCATAAGGTTAATGGTATGCGTCGCACATGATGCCCAAAAAATCTTTGGTCTCGTCACTCTAAGCAATGCTGACGCTCCCATGTTACTAGAGGCTTTATCCGTCACAATTTGAACAACATGTTCAGCACCAACTTCTTGAATGTCAGCATCCACATACTCATATATGTACTCGTTTGTATGTGCTTCACCCGAACATTCTTTGAAAGATAAAAAACGGTACCCATCCTTGAGTTTACACATAAATTATTAATGCTCCTCCTCTTTCGGTCGAACCAAGCATCCATCATATTTGAGCATCCATCCTATTTCCATTCTTTTTAGTTTCTTTTCACCAAGTCTTTTGTTCTTTCAACCTCTTCCTTTAGAAGCTCAACTCATATCTAGTATGAGGTGGAAGCCCGGTTCCAAATTGGCCAACCACTTCCAACAACATTTTGAAGCTATCCCTTTTAAAGCCATGAAAAGGAATCGCGGACTCATATGCCCACCTACCAATGTATTTCTTTTCCATCTATATTCTTTCTTTCCGAATAGAATTGCTAAGTTCAACATTTTTATCCTTCCCCTTCTATAAAGACTGCTCGGGGTTTACTGTATTTGCAAAGTTATCCATGGGGCCAAAAACATTTGGTTCCTTCATGCTATGATCATGTACTTCATCTTCAAGACTTTAATTACTATCAATTCTCACCTCTGATCTTATGGCTTCATTGTGTTGTCTTTTACCCTGCTTTTTCAACTTTCCCTTGTTAATAGCTGCTAATATCAAATAAGTACATTTTTTATTGGCATCATTTATCCTATGTTATTGACTTGTTTTATAGTATTTTATGAGAGAATTGATACTTAATCGCTTACTCTTATAATTCTCAGTTATAAACAAGCATTTGGTGAAAGTTAGCTATTTTGTACGGAAATTGGAGCAAAATGGATCAAGTTATAAAAGTCTAATGAACTGAAGGAAGATATGCCGTATCATTCTAGACAGATACGCCGTACAACAATACTTAGATGAATATGAAGTCCATTGCCTGACTTTGAAGCATATGCCGCAAGGATTCATCCCATGCACCGTATATGAAACTTTGGTCAATGAAGAAGATCTTACTTGTTTTTACTCCAGATGCGCATAACGATCTAGATATGCGGCATATCAATCTCAAGACTTCACCAAGATAATCCAAGATACTGAAGAACATGCGCCGCATGAAGATTAAGAGTACGCCGTATCTAAAAGCGGTGTATGAATATTTGTGAATATTATAATCTTGAACCCCACGTGAAGTTACCGAGATGCGCCGTATCAACCCTACTGACAGATTCTATAAATACCCCATTCGACAACCAAATTCGGTGTGCAACACAAAACCCTAAAGAGGCGAATACAAACGATTTGGAAGCACAAGACACCACCTAATGGAAGAATTTAGAGCAGTAAGAAGGTCCTGCTAGTACTTTAATTCATAGGAAAACTCGTTTATTTGTATTAGCAATCTGTTAGTGGTTGAGTTAGTGTCTTCTTCACTATTTGATCAGACTTAATATTTTCCAGCTATTATAAAGAGTATTTGATGTTTATTTGGTTTCTTTACACATTAGGATCTATCACGCCTTGTCAACGTAGTGATGTGCGTTTTGTTAGTGCAAGTTTTAAATTTATAAGGGTGAATTAACAAATCTAGAAACAACACATACGAGCAAGTGTACTCATCCGTTATAGCAAGATATGATGGTAAGTCGGGATCGTTTGCAGAGATTTGTGAGTGAATCAAAATATAAGTCTAAAAGTAAATCTCTAATATACGCAAATAAGATAATAAGCAAATTCAATAATTTAAAAACTACACTTTTTTAGACTAGGTTTCTACTTAATGACACACATGATTGTGATAACTTTTGATAACATGTTGGTTGTGATAATTAGATGGTGGTCTAATCTATTGTTTCTACAAGTTAAACCTTCGTCAAGATTTTAGTTCATAAAAACAAGCTTTAGGTGTAAACCAATCAATTCAAGATCCATCCAAGGTTCATAAGGGATGGTGAATATCTTAAACACAAGAACAAACTCTTATTACAAATCAAATACTCTTAGGAAATTGTCACTACAAAAGGTAACCCATTCATAGACAAAAAGGTTACAATTGTTTATAAACATCTAAACTTTCGTCCAACTAAAGGTTTACAAACAATCTAATTTGATGTTATAAAAGCATTCTCATTACAATCATACTTCTTGTTTCTTTGTTTAGTCAATAATAATTATGGTGAAAAATAATCATTCATAGACAAATGATTATAACTAGTTGAATAATAACAAATCTTTCGACCCTTGAAACTATTATCAATTAGTTAACCTTGGCTCAACAAATGTCACTATGAAACTTAAGGTACAATTGGTTCTTAGGATTGACTTGAAATTGAATTAAAACATGTTATCACAATCATAACTATCACTAAGCATAAAACATCATCAAAACAAGTGTAAAAAGACTACTAGCCACTCATAGTAAACATGCAAATAAACTCAGAATATTTAACATTAGAATCCATGGTTTTAAGTTTTACAATGCTTTGGAATTGATAACAAATGACAAGGTATTATTAACCTAAGTATTGGTGATGATTTCTTGAGATTTTTGGCCTCCAAATGTTGCTTCCTTGGTCCTCCAAAGTTCCTGGTTCTTTCTGCACGAATTTCCCTTCTTTGAGAGCTAGAGGATGATAATAATTGAGAGTAGTAATGAGAGTAAATGATCTCTGGAATTGTTTTTTCAATTGTGTACTCTTGGGGTCCTTTTAGGCTTGTCAAATACTCCTAGTAATGAATAGGGACATAAATGTTGGAGCTTGGACAACAAGACACTAAGAAGGCCCTAGAACAATGGGACAAAAGACCAAGATTCATGCACAAGAAGTTGGTATAAACAGGCAGAGATGTCCATCCGATCGGTTGCGGGTTGGCACCGATCGGATGGATGTGGTAATTGTGGCTATCCGATTGGTTGTACTCCAATCGATCGGATGGTAGGTTCTGGTTGCTTTGGACTTTGACTTTTCCTTGTGTAGTTCTTTATACACTATCCAAACTTGATTAACTCTGAACTTGGAACTTTGAGATGACAAAACTTAGGTTCTCCTTATGAAATGCGTCACAGATTGGACTTTTGAACTTGGGAATCTTCGTGTAATCGCATATACTTCATTTTCTTCACTTTTTCTCTATTTTTCCTACATTTGGCTACATATGCTACAAAAACATACTTTGATACGATTTAGTGGCAAAAGCATATAAAAACAACCAAATAACATACACAAAAACAGTAATAACGCTTATAAAAACATGTTAACTTTGAGCGTTATCAAATCCCCCACACTTAAACTTTGCTTGTCCTCAAGCAAATCTAGAAGAAAACTAAATATCCATATGGTAACCGGAAGTGATTTCTGAAAATTGTGATGAGAATCCTCCTTATACAAGTATAAGTTAGATCATCCTTATAAAGCTTTTATAATTGAAATATTGAGATGTTTGACAATACCCAACGATTTTCTTGCTTGATTAACACTTCTAAAACACCTCACGAAAGAAGAATAAGATATAATTCACTCATAACACTCATATATGGGGTAGCGTATATGATAAATCACACTCATTGCTCAGTCATGATCTAATTATTACTATAGGCTAACAAAACTACACAGCAATGACGTAAGCACCAAGTCTATATATCAAAGAGGTCTTTTATTCGGGTTTAGGCTAAAAAGGGTTAAGGGTAGGAATAAGTCATGGGATTATTGAAGGGTAAGTGATGATTAAGAATATACAAACTAGTTCAAGTCTATAGATCAAATGTTATTAGCTTTTCTTCCTTGAATTATAACCTCGTAGTCTTTGAGAACTTCATTCTTTCGCGATCAATGCTTTATTTTATAGCTTCATTGGCTATACATAAAACTATACATATCAAACTAACAACTTTTTTTTTTTTTTTTTTTTTTTTTTTTTTTTTTTTTTTTTTTGCAAATAACTGAAATTCATAACACTTGGAAACACTTGTCATCATATATATTGTGATGACTATACTTTTACTTGCTTCAATCGCCGATTCCTGAATTTCCACTTTCTCATTTCTTTCTTCATGATTCATAATATAATACCTCATAAAGCTAACAACTCACCAAGACTTGACTAAAGGGTAAGGCTAGGCTAAAAAGTGTAAAATCTTTTTGTCTTTTTTATGGTTTTAATCAAAAGAAAAGGAAAGGCTCAGAAGGTGTAACTAAGGGTATCTAGCGTTAAAGATGAACGCTAACAAAAGGGTTAAAAATTGGAAATTAACTAATCAATGTGACTAGCTAAAAATCAATAAGGAAGGCTATTTGGTTAAAATCCTAAGGTTGCCTCTTATCACGTATGTATACTTATATTACAAAAATGTAATCTCACAACGGTCTCATAATGATTTACAAGTACAAGTTCTAGAATAAATAAAATCACCGGCACACTCATAACAAAAGATTCGAGCATATAAGATGTATGCTAGATATGAACAGGCTAAAATCCTCACAATTTAGTGGGAAGGGTTATAATGTGTGCTAGCAAATGTTATCGATCCAAAAGTGGATTGCAATATTAATCGGGACACATCTCAATTCTTTCAAAATTACTGATTTTTCCAGTGGATAGATCCAGTTATTCTAATAAATTACTCCTAAAAGTGTGAAAACAACTAGATTATAAGGACAAACAAAAATTAAAAATTAACTTGATATTAGACTTAATTTCTTATTTACCTACTCAACCCCCCCCCCCCCCCCCACACTTAAGTTAAGCATTGTCCTCAATGTGATAAACGAACTTAAAAGTATGAAAGTAGGGAAAATGAGAAAATAAACCATGATATCCAGTTTTATGTTTCTATCCAATCTTCTATTTCTTGCAATCAACACCTGCATTATTAGAAACAAAAACAAACAAAAAGCATTGCAATTTTATTAAATTAGTGGCACACCCCCACACTTAAGTTTGACCAAGTGGTAAAACTTTGGGGTGTAGACACTGAAAAAAATATTAAAAATAAACACACGGGTTGCCTCCCGAGAAGCGCTTGTTTTATTAACGAGTCCTCAGCCAGACTCAAACTTCGAATAGATTATGTAGTTGTAGTGTTACATTTCCTTTTAGGGATGTACACCACATTTCCTATCATAATTCCCTCCCCTGTTTCATCTATGTTTTCCAATGTAACTTTTTCCCATGCTCTAGGAAGAGCATCATAGATAAAACCATTATTATGTGCCCAAGGGATCATTCCCTTGTGTGGAGCCATGAATGTGATAGCTTCATATTCAAATTCGGATGGAATTTCTTTATTAGAAATTACGTTTAATTGCTCTTTATCATAATAGAGTTTAATTTGGTGCCAATTTACAATGAAACTTCCATCATGTTTGTCATAAAGTTCAACATAACCTGATGGAAATCCATGTTTCACTACATATGGTCCAAACCATTTTGGCTTGATTTTCGGAGCTTTAAACTTGTATTTCATATTGAAGAGCAGAACTTTATCTCCAGCTTTGAATTGTTTTCGAATTCTCAGCTTTCTATCGTGGTAAGCTTTGGTTCTTGCTTTGTATAGCTGGGAGTTCTCATAAGCTTGAAGTCTTAACTCATCGAGTTCATGCAATTGCAAAAATCTCTTTTCTCCAGCTATTTTTAGATCAGGATTACAGCTTCTTAGTGCCCAGTAAGCACGGTACTCAAGTTCGAACGGTAGATGACATGTTGTCCCATACAAGAGTCTGTATGGTGTTGTACCAATTGGTGTCTTATATGCCGTACGAAATGCCCATAGAGCGTCGTCTAATTTCCTTGACCAAACGGAAGGATTGTCCTTAACCGTTTTTTCAAGTATTCTTTTTATAGCTCTATTGGTATTCTCGACTTGACAACTAGTTTGTGGATGATAAGCTGTAGCAAAACGATGATGAACTCCTTATCGTTTCATTACTTTCTCCATTTGTTTATTACAAAAATGGGATCCTCTATCACTTATTAAATCTTTAGGAATTTCATAGCGAGCGAAAAGCTTTTTGAGAAAGTTGACAACAACTCGTGCATCGTTAGTAGGAAGAGCTTCAGCTTCAACCCATTTGGAAAAATAATCGATTGCAACGAGGATATATTCGTATTTGTGTGATTTAGGGAAGGGTCCCATAAAATCAATTCCCAAAATGTCGAATATTTCGCAGACTTGAATGCTCTTTTGAGGCATTTCGTCTCTTCGAGAAAGGATACCGGATTTTTGGCATGCATCGCAGTTTTGAACGAGAGTATATGCTTCCTTGAAAATTGTAGGCCAATAGAATCTAGCATCAAAAACTTTTTTAGCTGTAGTGGAAGGACCATAATGTCCCCCAGTTGGGCCATGATGACATTCATCAAGAATTTTTCTTGTTTCAGCACCCGAAACACATCTTCGTATCATTCCATCCTTGCACATTTTAAAAAGGTAAGGTTTCTCCCAATAATAGTGTTTTAGTTCTGAAAAGAACTTACTACGTTGGTAGTGACTCATCCTTTTTTTAAGAATATCTCCTGCAAGATAATTTGCGTAATCTGCAAACCATGGTACTTCCTCATCATCATCTTTATCTATCGTCATGAGAGTTTCATCTGGAAAATAATTGTTAATTTCATTTTCTTTTAATTCTTCCAAATTCGGATTCTCGAGACGTGACAAATGATCAGCTGCAAGATTTTCTGCTCCTTTCTTGTCTTTTATTTCGATATCGAATTCTTGCAGTAGTAAAATCCATCTGATAAGACGCGGTTTTGCATCTTGTTTGGTAAACAGATATTTGAGTGCGGAATGATTTGTAAAAACTATCATTTTTGAAAGCACGAGATAAGATCTGAATTTGTCGAATGCAAAAACTACGGCTAATAATTCCTTTTCCGTAACCGTATAGTTTTGTTGAGCATTGTTGAGTGTTTTACTAGCGAAGTATATAGGACGAAAATGTATTCCTTCACGTTGTCCTAAAACAGCTCCAACAGCAAAATCGCTTGCATCACACATGAGTTCAAATGGTAGTGACCAATTAGGTGCAACCATAATTGGGGCACTAGTCAATTGACTTTTCAATGTTTCGAAAGCTTTAATGCAGTCTGCATTGAAATCAAATACATAATCCTTTTCTAAAAGTTTAGTCATAGGACATGATATTTTTGAAAAATCTTTGATAAATCGGCGATAAAAACCGGCATGTCCTAGAAAACTTCTAACAGCTTTAACGTTAGTTGGTGGTGGTAATTTGGTGATAACATCTATTTTAGCATTGTCTACTTCCATTCCTGAACTTGATATCTTGTGTCCTAACACAATTCCTTCAGTTACCATGAAATGACATTTTTCCCAATTAAGAACTAGATGTGCAGCTTCACATCTCTCAAGCATTTTATTGAGATTGGAAAGACAAGTTTCAAAAGAATCACCAAAAATTGAAAAGTCATCCATGAAAACTTCCATAGATGTCTCAAGCATGTCTTGGAATATTGCGATCATACACCTTTGAAAAGTTGCAGGTGCATTACATAGACCAAAGGGCATACCCCGGTAATCGTAGGTTCCAAAAGGACATGTAAATGTACTTTTCTCTTGATCAGTTGGATCGATAGAAATTTGGAAATATCCTGAAAAACCATCAAGGAAGCAAAAGTATTTGTTTCCTGCTAATCTTTCGAGCATCTGATCCATGAACGGTAGAGAAAAATGATCTTTCCTGGTGGCTTTGTTAAGTTTTCTGTAATCAATACATACTCGCCATCTAGTGACAGTTCTAGTAGGAACAAATTCATTCCTTTCGTTGGTCACTACAGTCATTCCTCCTTTCTTCGGAACATAATGAACTGGACTCACCCATGGGCTATCCTCGATAGGATAAATAATTCCTGCGTCAAGAAGTTTGATGATTTCCTTCTTAACAACTTCTTTCATATTGGGGTGGAGTCGACGTTGTCTTTCTACAACGGGTTTAGTACCTTCTTCACAATTGATTTTGTGTTTGCAAAAATATGGGCTAATTCCTGGAATATCAGAAGTTTTCCACGCAAAAGCGCGTTTATGCTTCTTAAGAACAGAAACGAGTTTTTCTTTTTGATTTGTTTTGAGCAACGACGATACGACTACTGGAAGAAGTGAATTTTCTTCTAAGTAGGCGTATTCGAGATTATTGGGAAGGGGTTTGAGTTCCAAATCAGTGGGTGATTCTTCTAGAGATGATTTGATTTTCATTTGATCTTTTTCAGTGATATCTTCAAATTTCTCTTCTTTCTCTTCTTCTAATTTTACTTCCATGAATTCCTCAAATTCTTTATCAGAATCTGTTTCACTGATCCTTTATGAAGTAGTCATGAATGGTTTCGAATCATCAAGTAATGCATCCAATTCTTCTTCAGTGACTTCATCAATTACATCGATGTTATAGCATGTGTCATCACTAGAATTTGGACATTTCATTGCTTTATTGATTAAGAATGTGATTCGATCTTCTCCGACTCCAAGATTGAGTTCTCTGCCTTTGACTTTGATCATGGCGTCAGCAGTGTTTAAGAAAGGTCTTCCTAAGATTAAGGGTACTCGACTATCTTCCTCCATTTCTAAGATGACAAAATCCACAGGAAAAACAAATTTACCAACTTGAACAAGCATATTTTCAGCAACCCCAACAGGATATTGGTATGTATGGTTGGCTAATCTTATACTCATCTTAGTAGGTTTCAATGTATTGATGGAAAGTTTAGAATACAACGAATAGGGCATCAAATTGATACTTGCACCTAGATCGGCTAAAGCATCGCATGTGATGTTGTTTCCTAATGTACATGGTATAAGAAAACTTCCGGGATCTCCTAGTTTTGGTGGAATTTTGTTTTGAATGATAGTAGAGCATTCTTCATTGAGAACGGTAACGGAAATTTGTTCTAACTTGTTTCGATTATTAAGAAGTTCTTTCAAAAATTTCCCATAATTGGGCATTCCAGCTAGAACATCAACGATGGGTACATTAATTCTAACTTCTTTGATCATCTCTATAAACTTCTTATTTCGCTCCTCTCTTTTCTCTTTTCTTAGGGCTTGTGGATATGGTATTTTCGGTGTATAAGGTTTTATTGGTGGAACGGTATTTTCTTTGGTTGGTGTTTGGGTTGGTTTTTCTTTAGCTGCTTCTTCTTCAGCTTCTTCCTCCTCCTCATCTTGAATGATAGTATTATCGGTAGGAATGGGTGGTGGATCATATGAGAGACCACTTCGAGTGAATACAGCATTGATATGTTATTTCTGGTTTGTGGTGGACGATAACTCTTATCGTTTAATCCAGACGGTTTTGGATTGGATTGGGTGTTACTTGGTAGTGTACCAGGAATTCGAGAAGAAAATTGATCAGAAAGTCTACCAAATTTTTGTTCAAGATCCTGGATAGAAGCTTGATGATTTTTCTGACCTTGCTCAACTTTGGTTTTGAGATTGAAAAAATGAGTTTTTACAAACTAATTTGTAGCTCTTTGAGTAGTTACGAAATCTCGCATCATTTTTTCGAAATCAGATTCTTCCTTTTTATCGGAATTTGGTGGGTTTGGGTTGTCTGTTCGGGGTTGAGAATCACGGTTGTTATCCCTTTGTTGGCGGTCTTGCCAATTTCCAGAACTTCTTCCGTAATAATTACCACGAAAACCTCCTCCACGATATCCTCCTTGGACATAATTGGCTTCCCCTTCGTTGGGTCTATTCATAAGTTGGTCATCACACTCGGATGATGTGTGATTTCCTCCACAATTATTACAGCCATCTCGCATTTCTTTCATTTCTCCTTTTATATCTTTGTATTGCGAGTCGATTTTAGAAGTCAAGGCTTCTATTTTCTCCATGAGTTTCGAATTATCTGAACTTTCGGCAAAAGCAACGGTTTTCCGTAGGGGTTTGGTTTTGGAATCTTTTGACCAATCGAGTTTAAGGAGTACTCGATCTTCGAGAAGTTGATATGCCTCGTTAGGTGTTTTGTAAAGAAAAATTCCTCCGGCATCAAGGATTGCTTGGGATGCTTCATCAAGACCATGATAAAAGATTTGGATTATTGTTCCTCGTCCTAAATAATGACCATGACAACTTCGAAGCAAATCTTTCATGCGAAGCCAAGCTTCAACAAGAGATTCATTAGGATTTTGTGTAAAAGCACGGATTTCTCCCATTAGTCTATCATACATGGCAGGTGGAAAGAATCGGCTTACAAAAGCTTGCCTCATCGTCTCCCAATTATTGATAGTTCCTGGGGTTAATTCATTATACCATACTTTGGCATCTCCGGCGAGTGATGATGGAAAGAGTTTGAGCTTAATAGCATCGACATTGGTATTTTCATAACGAAACATGCCACAAATTTCAATGAATTTGGCAAGTGTTTATGCGGATCGGCCCGCGAACGGCCATCAAATTGACGGTCTTTGATCATAGAAAGATGGTGACCTTTAACGGTAAAGTTTTCACCAAGGTCGGCGACAACAATAGCAGCTCCAGGAGTAGGTGCTACGGTTTGATTGGCGGCCCACATGGGTTGATCGTCAGCCATGGGTATTGGTTTAAAAATATCAGAAATCGGATGTTCTTCGGAAAGATTATCAAACCAATTAAGAATAGATGAAGATCTCTTCTTATGAAACAAACTTTCGGGATTGGATAAAGGTGCACTAAGCTTTTCAGTAGTAGAACGAGTGTTCATACAACTACCAAGAGAATCGAGTCAATTACCTAAACAAAAGAACAAGAAAATAAAATTTTCGAAAACAGAGAGTTCTATCTGAATCGGTTGGATGTCAAACCGATCGGATGGATGCTACGGTAAAATTAAACTAAACCTGGGAAACCGATCGGTTGGATGTCTATCCGATCGGTTGGATACTTCTGAAAAAAAAATTTAGAAAACGAACACGAAAAGAAATGGACTTTTAAAACTTAAAATAAACACAATCAAAATCCCCGGCAACGGCGCCAAAAACTTGATGTGCGTTTTGTTAGTGCAAGTTTTAAATTTATAAGGGTGAATTACCAAATCTAGAAACAACACATACGAGCAAGTGTACTCGTCCATTATAGCAAGATATGATGGTAAGTCGGGATCGTTCGCAGGGATTTGTGAGTGAATCAAAATATAAGTCTAAAAGTAAATCTCTAATGTACGCAAATAAGATAATAAGCAAATTCAATAATTTAAAAACTACACTTGTTTAGACTAGTTTTCTACTTAATGACACACATGATTGTGATAACTTTTGATAACATGTTGGTTGTGATAATTAGATGGTGGTCTAATCTATTATTTCTACAAGTTAAACCTTCGTCAAGATTTTAGTTCATAAAAACAAGCTTTAGGTGTAAACCAATCAATTCAAGATCCATCCAAGGTTCATAAGGTATGGTGAATATCTTAAACACAAGAACAAACTCTTATTACAAATCAAATACTCTTAGGAAATGGTTATTACAAAAAGGTAACCCATTCATAGACAAAAAGGTTACAATTGTTTATAAACATCTAAACTTTCGTCCAACTAAAGGTTTACAAACAATCTGATTTGATGTTATAAAAGCATTCTCATTACAATCATACTTCTTGTTTCTTTGTTTAGTCAGGAATAATTATGGTGAAAAACAATCATTCATAGACAAATGATTATAACTAGTTGAATAATAAAAAATCTTTCGACCCTTGAAACTATTATCAATTAGTTAACCTTGGCTCAACAAATGTCACTATGAAACTTAAGGTACAATTGGTTCTTAGGATTGACTTGAAATTGAATTAAAACATGTTATCACAATCATAACTATCACTAAGCATAAAACATCATCAAAACAAGTGTAAAAAGACTACTAGCCACTCATAGCAAACATGCAAATAAACTCAGAATATTTAACATTAGAATCCATGGTTTTAAGTCTTACAATGCTTTGGAATTGATAACAAATGACAATGTATTGTTAACCTAAGTATTGGTGATGATTTCTTGATATTTTTGGCCTCCAAATGTTGCTTCCTTGGTCCTCTAAAGTTCCTGGTTCTTTCTGCATGGATTTCCCTTCTTTGAGAGCTAGATGATGATAATAATTGAGAGTAGTAATGAGAGTAAATGATCTCTTGAATTGTTTTTTCAATTGTGTACTCTTGGGGTCATTTTAGGCTTGTCAAATACTCCTAGTAATGAATAGGGACATAAATGCTGGAGCTTGGACAACAAGACACTAAGAAGGCCCTAGAACAATGGGACAAAAAGACCAAGATTCATGCACAAGAAGTTGGTATAAACAGGCAGAGATGTCCATCCGATCGGTTGCGGGTTGGCACCGATCGGATGGATGTGGTAATTG
Organism: Artemisia argyi; assembly: GCA_030686995.1. Classification (NCBI taxonomy): domain Eukaryota; kingdom Viridiplantae; phylum Streptophyta; class Magnoliopsida; order Asterales; family Asteraceae; genus Artemisia; species Artemisia argyi. The sequence goes on along the minus strand of CM060682.1, from coordinate 152,084,178 downwards.
TGGCTATCCGATTGGTTGTACTCCAACCAATCGGATGGTAGGTTCTGGTTGCTTTGGACTTTGACTTTTCCTTGTGTAGTTATTTATGCACTATCCAAACTTGATTAACTCTGAACTTGGAACTTTGAGATGACAAAACTTAGGTTCTCCTTATGAAATGCGTCACAGATTGGACTTTTAAACTTGGGAATCTTCGTGTAATCGCATATACTTCATTTTCTTCACTTTTTCTCCATTTTTCCTACATTTGGCTACATATGCTACAAAAACATACTTTGATACGATTTAGTGGCAAAAACATATAAAAACAACCAAATAACATACACAAAAACACTAATAACGCTTATAAAAACATGTTAACTTTAAGCATTATCACGTAGGCTCGCACAATTACTTAATTAGCATTATTATAAAGGGATAAATAATACATAGACCTAGTAATCATTAAGAGTTTACTCGCCTATAACTAAGATTCCAGTGAGAGAGAATAGATTTTAGCACTCATCTTATACAGCTAAGCAATTAAACGTGTGACAAGTTTTTCTACTATCGGCTTGACCTCTTATATGTGTCTGTTTTCTATCTGTGTACGTGTTTGCCATTCGCTTATTCAACTATATAGTTTTAATTACTGTTAATTAATCTACTTAATCGTGCCAGTCCCTCAGATTGAACCCCCTTGCGTTAGATTAGGTTATTAAAACTAACTTAGGATTAAAATACTGACAGATATCTAAGACGTTAACATTCCACTCTTAGTGTTCGACACTTTACTTACCAACTAGCTACATTGATCGAGTACACTGCTCGTTAGTGTGTGTTATAGGATAAGTTGGCTAAATAAAAATTTAAAACTTGGTAAATATAATATATTCTACAACGATATACGCACGCATCAATAGCATTCCGACATTTCAACTGATCTTCTTTGGTGTCTTTTGGACATGACATAGTTTTTCCTATAATTTGTGAAATATGTTGTTTCAATCTTGTACCCCCCCCCCCCCCTCACTGACCAATTTTTGACACAAGGTGCATTTGATTTTATCCGGGTTGGTTGTGTTCGGGATAACACCATACTCCCAACCAATATCCTTCAATTTTCTTTTAGCACCGACAAACGTTGACTCAACAGATGGTACACTAGCTGATCCAGATGCTATCCTTAGGTGTCAATGAACTGAAATGAGAAATGCACACTTTTAGAAATTAGAATTATACGTTATACTAATAAACACAACTTGTTCCAATGAACTCTAAAATGAGATAAGTATTAAAGATGAGATTTTTTAACAACCTGCATTGTGTTTTCCTACTCATAATTACTTATTACTCACTACTCAAACTTATGTATGAGAAATGTAATCATGGCCCAATGTTAACAATTAACAGATATGATATATTGATATGTAATAGTGTACCCCCAATTTATAACAATTAACAAACATAATTAATTTATTAACCCATGCCATATATTTAATTAATTAAAGATTAAATCAGAAATATCTTACCTGCTTGTGGTGTCGCCGGAGGTGGAGTCGTCGGAGGTGGAGGGGGAGAGGTGGAGTCAAGGTGAATTATTGAATGTGCCAAAATATTATAGAAGATCTGATATAAAACCCTAAACTTTTTTTAAGTTTGACCGATTGTGACCGATATTGACCAAAACTGATTTTTTGACCGATTAGTGAAAAAATGTGTCGGTTGACCGCCGATAAGCGATATATCAGTGATATATCGGCCGCCAAGACCGATATTTACAACACTAATCTCAACTAACTTCAACTACACAAAATTTCAAAACAACTTACTTCACATAGTGTAATGTTTCTATATAACTACCACTAACCAACTTCAAAAGTAGCGTATGCAAATCACACATACGCGAAAGAAACATTGCCGATTAGCTACGACAAAATCAACATTAACTTAGACTAAAACATACAACAATTATATAATGTTATTGTAATAACGGGTAGTGGTGGTGTTGACGATCGAAAATAGAGGTGGTGGTGGTGGTGTTGACAACCGTAAATAGTGGTGGTCGTGGTGATAGTGTTGGAGGTCGAAAGTAGTTGCGATGCTGATGGCCAGAAATAGTGGCGGTGTTGGCAGTCGGAGCTGGTCTTGATGGCTGGTGAAGAAGACAAATAACACATGAGTCTTTTCAAGTGAACTAATTATGTATAATTATTGTTGACCGTAAACAATGTTATTAATGAGTTTTAAACACGTAGAGCAAGCATAGTGAGTACATTAAGTATTTATAGAGTTTACTCTAATTATTTTACCGCCAAGTGCCAACCAAAGGGCACATAATATTGTTAAAACACAATGCTAAAAGTCTACCACTACTACCACCATCATCAGAGGCTTCACCTGTCATCACCATCGAACCCTGTGCCATCAACACCAACACGAATCTGGATGGGTTATAGTTAGTCTTGTTGTAGATTTAGAAGATCTAAAACTAGATCTAGACAAAAATACACCGTTGGTCCCTGAACTTTCCCAAAAACATCGCCTGGGACCCAAACAAGAAAAAATTGTCGTCAGGAATCCAAAACCCAACTTTTAGTGGCCGATTGCGTCCCCTTGACCAGTTTCGCTTCGGTCAATGCACGTTTGTGTTATATTTTTAGGGGCATAATAGTCCTTCCACGATTTAACTATACATCTAAACCATAGTTAAGCCAACAAACGTTAGGGATGAATCATGAATTTGACTTTGCATGTTGACTGTCTTCCTTGATATGCTTATTAATTTTGCGCGCGAACCAATAAACCCACCCACCAAACCCTATACGGCTATACCCACCGTAATTACACAAACCCTTATGAAAAACCAAATCAAAACTAAAAAAAAGCTGATTTACTGAAAATAAAAATCGAAATCCAAACTCTAGTTTCCCAGAACTCATTAAACCAAATCAAATTCCAACAATACTATGTCTTTTGGATGTAATGTTATCGCTACCATGTCGGATAATATTAGCAAAATGCCGGATAATGTGATCACTAATATTATGAATCGTTTGCCACTAAAAGATGCGGTGAGGACCGATAGTTTAGCGAAAAACTAGAGGTTTAAATAGACGTTGCTCACCGATGTCATAGTTGATGAGGATTTATTTTATTTTTTGATAAATAAGTTTGATGAGAGGCATGTTACTAGACTGCTACTTCACCTAAAAGGTCCTGTAAGAATGTTTGTGTTCTCCGTAGAGCCCAATACGCTGTTTGGACAAGATGACTTCAATTATGAAGAGATTCATGATTGGCTGTTGTTATTGGCTCAGCAAGGAATTGAGGAGCTCATTATTCGAAGCCGGTATGGTGAACCAGTTACCTTGCCAACCCAATTGTACCTTCGTATGGAGTTGAAACATTTGGAACTTCATTGGTGTATTTTTCCTAGTTTGGTATCTTTATGGGTTTTCCAAATCTCTTAAGCTTAGAATTGTTATTCGTCAATTTTCATAACAGTACAATTTGAGAGTTTATTGTTGGTTATCCCTTAGTTGAGTCTCCTAAAATAAATCGTACTACTATAGACAAGATGAGACTATCGGATATTGCACAACTAGGGAATCTGAAGAAGTTGAATTTGTCATTTGGTGTTTGGAACCATCCCACGATAATCACAACTTACAATATCTTTTAGCTGAGAACTCTTCCCAAACTTGAGTCGCTTATACTGGATTTTCAGGAGTGCAAGGTAAGACCAATTTCAGTTTCACACTTCAAATTACATAATTATAAAGTAATTTCTAATACTTAACAAAAGTAATCTTCCAAACTTACTAAAATTCCACATTTTGTAGTTGTTGGAAGAAGGTAGCTCCTGGATGAATGTCCCTGTGGCATTTGTATCCCCCAAGACTCTAAATCTACCAGGAGTCGATTTTTGGAACAATGCAATGGTATCATTCACCAATCAAATGATTCGTGGAGCCCTAAAATTGCAAAAACTAGAAACCAGAGTAAGTGGAATGCATATGTATCAAATACATCTTCTTAAACTGCCATTGTTGTGCATCTCAATACTATCTAAATTTGTAGGCTTCATTGAAAAGTGATCTACCTTTGTAAATTTATTCATTAGATTTAGGCAGGTACAGAATGAGGTCGGGCCAGCTCCAGAGAGTGGTGTTTAGATCTTTTCCTAGGTCAGTGAATGAATTAACAATAATAAAGTTCATACTTGCGTGTTCCCCATTCCTGAAGATACTTTATATCAAGCTCAGCAATTCTAGTCATGATGACTCTGAAAATGTTAGGATGAATTAGGAGTTGGCCAGGGAGCTGTTGAAACTACACCGCGCTTCCTCGATAGCTGTTATGGAATTCCTCTAGTGTTTGTTGTTTATGTATCAGTTGAATACCCTGAGACAATTAACTTAGTATTTTTTTGATTGGTATTTGTTTATATGGTTTCATTACTTTAGGTTGTAAAAAAAATGCTTAATTTATGTTGTGCATTTGTTGGTTTCCAAATTATGCTAAATGGTGTTTGTCTGAGTTTTGAAATATGCATGGTTTCTTAAGGAATTGGGTGTTTGACTATAGAAAGTCAAACTTCCATATAGCATTTATATCTCGCATTAGAAAGTCATAGTTGATAATAGCATTTACATTTGAGTCTAGAAAGCAACACTGCAATCCATGACTCAATTGGTAAATGACATTTTTTTAACTTTGACTTTATAAAGTCAGCATTCTATATCAGCCAAAAATTCTATGTATGCATTTGCAGCTTTAATTTTGGTGTTTACATTTTACGCATTTGGTAAATTGCATTTGCATTTTATGGGGAGTGTTTGGAATAACCCAATTTTTGACTTATAAAGTCAACACAGACCAAAAAAATTAGTAAGAAACCTGTATAGCAATTGCATACGCAATTTAGGGGGACTGTTTGGAATAACCCACTTTGACTTATAAAGTCAACACATACCAAACAAGTGTTACTGATAATCCGTTTAAAATACCTAAAATTATGCATATACATTGCATCAACACAAACCAAAAAATTACAAACCTGTATAGCAATTGCGTATGCAGTTTAGGGGGACTGTTTGGAATAACCCTCTTTGACTTATAAAGTCAACACATACCAAACAAGTGTTACTAATAATCCGTTTGAAATACCTAAAATTATGCATATACATTGCATCAAACTTACAAAACATTGTCTGAAATTTGAAACCCATATGGTTTCAAACTTACACAGATAGTTACAAAACATTATCTAAGCATTCGTCAAGTTTTTTTTTCTGCCAACCATACATACAGGCTACTAGCAAGAAACCCAAATGGTTTATCCAAATCAGATACTACAAAAGTTGATTATTAAAGAACATTCATCCAAGTTACAAACAACCATCAGCAGACATCAAACTTTAAAAGTCTCTGTAACATGTTTGCTTCTTCACTTAGAAAGAAGCGGACTACTTAACCTTGACCAAACCCTGCTTCCGCCCTCAACTCCCTGAAACTTGCTGATGAAACAATTGCCACTTTCCTCGTCACCTTCCCTTGACCAACTTGTACAGTTCTCTCACGCACTTCGAACAATTTCTCTATCCTATGATGCTTCACAACAGCGACAGAGAACCCATACAAGTTGTACTTGTTCACAAGTGTTGATGGTATAACTTGTTACAAAATGTACAAAAGTAAGCCTAAGTGTTTTTAGAGTGATTCTATCATACATTATGATCTATCAATCAACCTATCAGAGTCACGATATCTCATAAAAATTTGACAGCTACACATCTTAATAAGCAACTCTGTCACTACTGCCTCCCAAACATGCCAAATACACATAACAAATTATATGACCACATCAACCATGCATAAAGGAAGCATAGCAAAGTTTGGAACTCTCCAGAAGCATGCAATCAACTTTTTGTAGAATGCCCTTTCTTCTTGGTCATGGACAGTGTGAAACGTCCAATTACACATCCAGTTCATACGACGGGCTTCAAAATCTGGTGTTAATATTACATAACTAGTTACAGATAAGCCATGATGTTATACTGACATCATATACTCCATGTAGTTAAAGTTAATCAAGATAAACATACCATAGTCATGTGGTTGGTGACAGAGGGCATTCATGACTATGTTGGTGTTGTATGTCTCCACTGTTGTGACGGCCCCTCCATCACGTTCAAACAACATGACATTATATTCTTCCTCCGGGACAACCTGAGTAAACACAAACCATTGGCAAGGTTTCATTTCCAAATCTTGGACAAGCCTCTACCAACCATACCCAAATAGGAAGGAGTGGACGTATTGATCATATATATATTCACTTTCAACCTCCACATTGTAGTCAGTCGTGTTAGTTGTAACCACGAGATGCTCAGTAGGGGTTGGACCATTCAGATACTTCAGGAAATCATCCAGAAACCATTGCATACTCAGAGATGTGTCTATCACTGGCACTAAACATCTCCAAAACTGAACACTCTCGGGTTCATAATTATGAAACTCCTACCCATACTCACTATAGCGACTTACAGAAAACACATCCTCACCCTCTTCTACAAAATGTATGTAAGCAACATTCGAACATGTGATGTTGTGCATAACAAAATCATTCCACCTAGCACCCTCAACAACACACACTAACTCTGACACTCTCCTAACACTTGCTCTCCATCTAATGCCGGTACAGTTAACTAAGTAAATATGACGATTCCCATGATAGGAACCTCCTAAAACGTAATCCTTATGCAGTTCCTGTATATCATAATTAATTTTAACCATTGTCAATTTCTAAAAACTAGTTTCTTAGACAAATAACAGTTCATTCATATATGGTGTTAACTTACAAACTCATCCAAAACATCTTTAGGATCCTCCACAGCGCAAAGAAATTGATTCCCATACATAGCAACTTTATTAACGATTAAGATTATAAAAAATAACGTTTGAATGAAGTAAAAATCAGTAAAAATTATTACCTGGTATGTGTTTGTGAGAGTGTGATTTGATCGGATGAAATAAGATACAATGTGGGTAGGTTTTTAAGGGTTGTGTTCGGTAAAGTTTGTATCTTTTATGTGACAATGTGTGTGTCAGATGATCGGGTTACTCAATTGTAAATGGTTGGGTGTTGGTTTATTGGTTCCCGCAGAAATAGTTATAGGCGTATCAGAAACGATACGGTCAAGTTGCATAGTTAACAATGTATGGGTACGCCGTTGGTCCCTCAAGTTGAGCGTTGGGCTTAACTACGGTTTAGATGTATAGTTAAATCGTGGAAGGACTATTATGCCCCTCAAAATATAGTAAAACGTGCGTTGACCGAAGCCAAACTGGTCAAGGGGACGTAATCAGCCACTAAAAGTTGGGTTTTGGACTCCTGACGACGATTTTTTCTTGTTTGGTTCCCAAACAATGTTTTTGGGAAAGTTCAGGGACCGACGGTGTATTTTTGTCCTAGATCTAATATCATTTTCAAAATCAAAGAATAAGAAAAGGCAAAAATACACCGTTAGTCACTATACTTGTACAAAAACATCGCTATGCCCCCTAAGTTTGCAAAATCGTCGCCATGCGTAAAAAAGTTGGGTTTTTGAGGCCAATTGCGTCCCTTAACCCATTTTCCTTTATTCAACGCCTGTTAGTTTCCCCCATGTGCCTTGCACATGAGGGTAAAATGGTCATTTCACTGTTTTGGTGAATTTTTTTGGTGGTACAACCTTAGAGATGAATGGTGCATTTAATCAAAAAGTTATACCATCACTACCACCACCCTCTCTTTATCTCTTTTTCCTGCTTCTCTCTCTAACTTTCTGCTTCTCTCTCTAAAATTAACACCGTCACCATTTTTAAATCTCGTAAACCATTCCACTAGAGTGACATATTAAAATCAATCAAGATTTATACAATTCATATGAATATTATACTTGAAAATTCAGCTGCTTGACAGTAAAAACTGCTACAAACTAAGGCGGTACAAAGCAGGGTAACTTATAGATCTAATTATTCCATAAAAAAAAGATTATATAATTGCAACACAAGAAAGTCCTATAAGTAAATACACAATAAACACATGTCAAAGCACACAACGTGCGCATGTCACTATATCATGTCAATTTAAGACTCGAGTTAAAGTCATACTAAATTAAATAAAAATGTCATACAGTTGGCACATCCATTGACAAATCTCTCGTGTAAACATGATTTTTTTTCTTCTTTTTATTTGGTAACCATGGTTTCCGACAGTTTGGCCGACTAATCCACGGGGTTTGAGCCCACAGCCACACAGACTAAAACCAAGTAAAATAAGCATGGTTTATTTTGGGCAATCGAATTACTTTTGGTACCGAAGAAGACAAAAATAAGCATTGAGAGACCTAACTACATGCTATTTAGTATATAGAACATTAAGGTATTTCTAATTTTGGATAATGCAATATAAATAAACTCTTGTGACTGGCAAGGGAAGAAACCTCACTAAAATCACTTGCAGATACATTACTGCATCAAGTCAAAATAAATGTGATGTTCTGATGGAGCACGCAACTACAAAAGTTATATTCGATTATTCAACGATTATCTAGGGCACCCCTACAAAATTTATGAAATAAGGAACCAAGTAGGCCAAAACAAACACTGTTTATCTTGAAAAGCTTACTCATAGTAAATAAGGTAGACTTTCAACTAAGACTTTTGACACACATGATATATACTACCTGGGCCATCACCATTTTGCTATTTTTAGTGGAATGGTTTACGTGATTTAAAAATGGTGATGGTGATGGTGTTAATTTTAGAGAGAGAAACAGGAAATTAGAGAGAGAAGCAGGAAAAAGAGATAAAGAGAGGGTGGTGGTAGTGATGGTAGAACTTTTTGATTAAATGCACCGTTCGTCCCTAACGTTATACCACCAAAAAATTAACCAAAGCGATGAAATTACCATTTTACCCTCATGTGCAAGGCACATGGGGAAAATAACAGGCGTTGACTAAAGGAAAATGGGTCAAGGGACGCAATCAGCCTCAAAAACCCAACTTTTGGACGCATGACGACGATTTTGCAAACTTAGAGGGCATGGCGATGTTTTTGGACAAGTTTAGGGACCAACGGTGTATTTTTGTCATAAGAAAAGAAATAAAAAGGGATAAGAATATAAAGTAATTGTGGTGTAAAGATAAAACTAGCGACTGGTTGCTGGTGACGGCGCGATAGCGGGAAGCAACGACCGGAGACCAACGTTGAAATGGTTCGACGTATGGTAGTGGTGGAATCAACTTGATCTTGCGCTACAAGGTTATATTGTCTTATTGTAGCGATATGGAAGAAGTTAAAGGATAATTAAGTTTCAACTTATGAAGATGAAGTATGGATGAAAGAAGATGAAACATGCGTAAAATATAACGTGAGAGATAAATTATTGTGTTTTTATTTAAGGATTTACTTTTATTTTTAGTTATTTTTAACTAACTTTATACTTAGTTATAGTGTGGCAATCAACATAAGAGAGGAAATCAGTAATTACTCCGTTTAGTTTTAGTACACAATATAGAAAGTTTAGCAATCACAATACATTTTATTTGAAATAAGAATAAAAAATATTACATAAGGCTATTCACAGTGGGTCTGAAAAAAATGTTCGACAACATCGGTCGACCGATGTTAACATCGGTCGTTCCCAATGTGGGAAATCGATCGCCGGTCAACCAAAATCAATATCATTCGCTTTTCCAACCGATATTCAACAAACTTTTCAAACACAATTTACCACTTTTGAAAATCAAAGTAACCGTTTGTAGCAAAAAAAAAAAAAAAAAAAAAAAAAAAAAAAAAAAACTTTTTTTCAAAAAACATTACCAATTTTCATCCTATAAATACCCACATCAATCCCACTTTCAAACACACAATTTCAAAAACAATTCATCCAAATTCACATAAAAAAACACACAATGTCAAAGAAAAACACTCCACAATCAAAAAACCGACGATCCCGACTAACCCAAAATGCACCCGACATAAATTTCTCTCTGCAAAACACCTTTGAACTAACCGGCATAACACCACCACAACAAGGGAACATACGCTTTCGTCCACAATCTTTTGAATATCCAACACAATTACCACAAGTCAATCAAAGAGAAAACTTATTTTTCGTTCATCGTCCCTTTGTCCCACCACAACGTGTTAATCATCACGAAGAACCAAGTGAGGTGGCCTATCGTCCTAATATGGATTTCTTGCATTGTTCCCAACCGTATCAAGACTAGAATTCGTTGTCAAGTTGCGAATTTTGGTGCTATTGTTGATAATGTCAAGGGGACACATGGAAGTGGTGAGAATGACCTTGACAATTTGTCCAAAGCTCTTTTGGAGAATCGTGCACGTTACGGTCAAGATTTCACTATGGTGGAGTGTTGGAAAGTTTTGAGGGGGCATGATACCTGGAAGAAAGAGATACCCCTTTTCCAATCGGGCGTTCGAAAGAAAGTGAAGGGTTCAACAACTACGTCGGGGTCAACACAAGGCCCCTCGAATTTGCCCGAACGACAACGAGAGGAACTTATGCGAATTAAAGCGGAAATCAAGGGACGCCACAACCTAAATTACTAGTTTTTAAATAAGTGTTCGCGTGTTTAATTTTTAGTTGTTTAAGTTTTTTTTTAGTTGTAATGTTTTTATTTCGTATCGTATCGTTTATGTAATATTTATGTTTTATTAATAAAATTTGTGTTTGTGTTAAAAAATGTTTAAAAAAAAAATGATGCAATATGGGTTGCCACTGTGATGAGAAAGATGAATATGGGTTGAAGAAAGAGAAAGCTGAGGTGGCAGCCGGAAAGATGATGCAATATGGGTTGCCACTGTGAGAAGCCAGGCTATTCACAGTGGGTCTGAAAAAAACGTTCGACAACATCGGTCGACCGATGTTAACATCGGTCGTTCCCAATGTGGGAAATCGATCGCCGGTCAACCAAAATCAATATCGTTCGCTTTTCCAACCGATATTCAACAAACTTTTCAAACACAATTTACCACTTTTGAAAATCAAAGTAACCGTTTGTAGCCTAAAAAAATTTTTTTTTTTCAAAAATCATTACCACTTTTCATCCTATAAATACCCACTTTCAAACACACAATTTCAAAAACAATTCATCCAAATTCACATCGAAAAACACACAATGTCAAAGAAAAACACTCCACAATCAAAAAACCGACGATCCCGACTAACCCAAAATGCACCCGACATAAATTTCTCTCCGCAAAACACCTTTGAACTAACCGGCATAACACCACCACAACAAGGGAACATACGCTTTCGTCCACAATCTTTTGAATATCCAAAACAATTACCACAAGTCAATCAAAGAGAAAACTTATTTTCCGTTCATCGTCCCTTTGTCCCACCACAACGTGTTAATCATCACGAAGAACCAAGTGAGGTGGCCTATCGTCCTAACATGGATTTCTTGCATTGTTCCCAACCGTATCAAGACTAGAATTCGTTGTCAAGTTGCAAATTTTGGTGCTATTGTTGATAATGTCAAGGGGACACATGGAAGTGGTGAGAATGACCTTGACGATTTGTCCAAAGCTCTTTTGGAGTATCGTGCACGTTACGGTCAAGATTTCACTATGGTGGAGTGTTGGAAAGTTTTGAGGGGGCATGATACCTGGAAGGAAGAGATACCCCTTTTCCAATCGGGCGTTCGAAAGAAAGTGAAAGGTTCAACAACTACGTCGGGGTCAACACAAGGCCCCTCGAATTTGCCCGAACGACAACGAGAGGAACTTATGTGAATTAAAGCGGAAATCAAGGAACGCCACAACCTAAATTACTAGTTTTTAAATAAGTGTTCGCATGTTTAATTTTTAGTTGTTTTAAGTTTTTTTTAGTTGTAATGTTTTTATTTCGTATCGTATCGTTTACGTAATATTTACGTTTTATTAATAAAATTTGTGTTTGTGTTAAATTTTTTTTTTAAAAAAAAGAAAAAGGAAAAAAGATGATGCAATATGGGTTGCCACTATAATGAGAGAGATGAATATGGGTTGAAGAGAGAGAAAGCTGAGATGACAGCCGCAAAAATAATGCAATATAGGTTGCCGAGAAGCCTAAAGTAGAATGTCAAAGACTCAAACTAATCAAACTCAAAAGTGTAAAATGTTGGAAAACACATCTCATCACATATTCACAAGTACCATCCATCCAAATCCAACGGCTGAAATTAATGAAAACCAAACACTTACCGAATCGTAATTGTTAGGGCAACACCAGATAGCCTACACTCACTCACATCTAATTTCCATCACAAGAGCAATAATCCTGTGCTTCTCACCCACCCTAACTACCGTACACCCTACCAAAACCCAACCCGGCAATGGATTCCGGCCACACCATCATTTAGCCACGTGGATCATCGGAGGTATTACTATTAAATTGACCCAAAAAAAAGTCTTGATTTTTATATTTCTATAAGTTAGTAGAGCTGTTAAAATTTATGATTTTTTGTTTTTTTTGGTATGTGCAGAGATAAATTGTGACTATTGTTGGCTATTTGAGGAGTAATGGTATGTTTTTTAGTGTTTGTTTAATTTTGATTTTGTTTTGTTAAAATGTGTGTGATCTTTGTGTATGCATATTGTTTAATTTTTGTAAGGAGGTCTTTGTTTAAGCTTATTTTTGGGGTTATGTGGTTTCGGCCTATGTTTCGGAAGCTCATTTTTTCGGGCTTGTTTGTTCTTAATGATAAATTCCATACATATGCAACTATATTGGATTTAAATAGAGGTGGAAGGCAAATGAGCAACAAGCTGCCTCGCTAACCCTTTTTGGATTGCAAAACGTATTTTTTTGAAAACAACATTTGTGGATCTAGGTGTCATAACATTACTATGCATAACTCATTGAACTCTCTTTAGGAACTCCACTACCTTAGGTGGAAGGAAACCAAAAGTATCAAATGCTAAAGGAATAAAAACATGTTGATTTTCAATGCATCTTGATTTTCAAAGCAGGCTGTGTCCCACCACTGTAAAACCCCGGCTACTCAAACCCACGATAGGAGAAACCACAGTTAGATCCACACACGTATGTTTCCCTCCGACCCATCCAAAATCAAAATGTGTGTGTGACTAAGTGTGGATCTTCCATCCAATGGGTCAGGCAAAAAGTTCACATGTGCTTCTTTCTTGGCGGAGATCCCGGCACGCCTACATATGTCAAAAAGAACGTCTCTAACCATATTGGGTCTATACCTTAAGCCCGGGAGCTCTTTGCAATGAACCGCATATTCCCCAAAGGAACCCAAACATGCCTTGCGACAAACTAGGCATATCTTATCAACCGGAAATAAAGGAACCATGAAGTGATACTTAAGGATAGTACGATATTCCACCGGTGACATATGTTGATCTAGCTCCGTCTATGGGGATAGCTAGTAGAAAATCCTAAGCTTGTGGTGCTCGTAGACACTTAAAAACTACTTTTGTCTCACAGTTATGTCGAAGTGGACTTTCATATCCTTGACCATTTCACTAAAAAATGCACTCGCCAATGTTTGTTGGGGTTTAGAGGGGTAGTGTCCTTCTTAGTGAAACCACTAAAATCAAAGCTTGGAATCGTATCATGAAGACAAGCCAGAGCACAAACATATCATCATCTATACCGCATATGCCATTGTCCCTTAAGATGTAACCCAATATTGGGCCCTCGAGGCCACAAAAGCATAAGAGGAAACCACTTTTGCCAAGTACAAATCCAAACCACCAAATCGAATAGGTAAAAAGCGAGTCGCCACTGTAAGTCTCCAAAGAAAGGCTTTCCACAAACCACCATGTTCTCGATCGACCCACGTAACCCTTTGTCAAAGAACAAGGTCACCTCCTCAATGTCTACAGGTTTACAAGTCCTTAAACCAAAGGAGAGTTTGGCAATACACCAATACCCATACATGATCGAAGCAAAAGAAGCTCACTCTGCGGGTCATGTAATTGTGGAAGAAGACTCATCAAATCAATAGTATTCGCAACTCTCCTCGTAGCCAACCCACTAATAAAACCCACGTTTCTACTGACAGCTCCCCCAAGAAGCTTCGCACCCAATGACGGTCTCCGAATATCATTAAGGAATAAACCCTCACGAAGCTTCATACCATTACACGAGGGCCAAAATATCTCTGTTTTCTTGATATAAGTTCAAGACCCAAATCTCGACCACTCACCCCTATAATCCACCTATTCTGAATCTCCAATAACGGTCCCATCATCAAGATACCAAGCATGAAAAAGAAGCTTGCAATTGTCTTTGATCTTATGTACTAGTGGGTGCAATACAAAAGCAAAAAGAAGTCCCAATGGGTCGCCTTACTGCACCCAGTGGTAGACCAGATATGTGTGTCCTATATACAATCTCGTTGCCTGCCGAGATAAGAAATCCACCCACAAAGAAATAGAGGGACACCTCACCTTAACTCGTTGAGTAATGCCGATCTATCCACAAGGTTAAAATGCATTCGAAAAGTCCACGGTAATAATTGCAAGAGACCGATCATTGTGGTAGTCACTCAACACCCTATCGGCGATATGTAAAACAGCCTCAGCGCCACCCGACACTCCGACTCCAAATTGAAAATCACTGAGCTACTTTGACATTTCTTTACCCACACCTTTCATAGCAACCTTGGAAACCAAACGTCTCCATATAGTGCCTAATGTAATAGGCCGAATCCCGTTATCTAGTTTAAGGAGTGGCGTGAGAGGAGCAGATGCAACAAACTTTGTCAAAATAGGCGGACACCTTTCCGCTAACCACAAATTAACAACTGAGGTGATTGCCTTTAAGAGATCTGTAGAGGTAGTAGACCCCTCTCCACATAAAACATCTAAAATATGTTGTACCCTTAAACCATCTCTTCCTCATGAAGTACCTTTAGGGAACGATTTAATACAACCTAAGACACTATCAATCTTTGCTACAAGGGGAGGCTCAGAAAACAGTTTCTAGCTCTTAAATGATCTACCACCATTGGACGAAGGCACAAAGCTTATATGAAGATCTCTTGTAGAAGTTTATAAATTTAGGATGATTACTCGAGGACAGGATTGGTGTTTAGTATCTTGTTATGTTTTGTTGTGGGCGTTGATTGGGGCACAGTTGGTGGTGGTGGGTGGGATGTGAAGTTTATATATCGGACAACCCATCTGCTGAATGGAAGATAGTATCTTTATGCATGTACCCAAAGACCACTACCTTTTATTGGCCCGTATATTGATTTATAAGAAATTTAAATTGGATTTACCTCAGGAAGATTATCACAGCATCTGATGTGTTAAGGAAATCTAGTGTACCAAATATAAGCAATGAAAAACCATACGATTGGAACAGTGAATAACCATTACGCGTGATGTCTCTAAAGAGGCTTGAACTCACAGCCTGAATAAGTAAAAAACATATAACTCAGTTGTCTTAGGTCCATGGTAGACAATCCAATCCGTCAGCAGGTCATTTAAACCTATGTACGTTGAAAGAGTTCTTAAATTGTACTTTATGTGAATTTGAACACCTTACATTTCTAGATATATTTAATCTTAATAGGTTAAAGCATGTCTAAAACAACCCAAATATTCCTCACTCTTAGGGAATGGTTTTTGCCACCCTGTTATTGGCATTCTCTTAAACAAATCAGATTGATTAAACAAGTTGTGTTTTGGTGTAGTGGCATTTTTTTGTACCAACGTTAGACCTTTTGTGATCCCAGTGTTCAAATTCCGGGGACGACGTAACAATTTAATAGTTGTCCTCTGTATCATGTGATCATAGCGGTGTTCTATACGAAATGATAGTTAATAAGAGTTGACCCATATAGGTCTCCTTCCCTCTACTACACTGTTTTTACAATTTTCTTGTTTATACAGTCATATTCTGTTGTTACTGACTATTCTATACTTTTCACTTATAAATTCATCACGCAGTCTTTCCATGACAAGGGATTCTGGATGGGGAAAGGAGATGGTCATATAACCAACAGAGAGGCCCTAGTTGGCAACTCATCCATAGTAGAATCAAAACGGTCCCACCAATGGTTTGCGGACGCAACTGAAGCCGAGTTTTTTCCTAACAAAAGACAAGCCATAGAATCTCCAAATGACAAACCAATCTCTGAAATTTCGGCCTCTCATCTATCTTGGGACAATGTCTCTGCTCTTGAGTCATCACCAAGTCAATTTATTGACCGTTTATTAGGATCCCCTGTTAGGATGGACAATGGACATGTGAATAGAAAGATAGGCAATGATCAACTTGGAAACGGATCTCTAGTTGGTTTGTCGATGTCTTATTCTATTGAAGACCCAGAGACATGTGTCAACTATGGAGGAGTTAGGAAAGTTAAAGTTAATCAGGTTAAAAATACGGATAGCCGTGCGAGTGAGAGTAATTTTATAACAATGGGGCCAAACTTCGGTAATGAAGATGGAAATGTAACTTTAATGGGTCATTCTTACAGTGGATTTCACCCTGCTCATACATCAACCGGGGATCCCGCGGTGGAAAAAGACGATGAAAATCACATATCAATAATAAATAGCATATCTTTTGGTGGCTTTCATGATGAACCTGAGATCGACACATTGGCTAGGCCAATAGATAGCTATTTTGATAAACCCATGAACAATTATGGTGCATCGTTCGATCAATCTGCAGACAAGGCATTGCGTTCTCCTAAGATTAAGGCGATGGATGCATCTAATCTGTCTGCTGTTGGGACTGCACAGCAAGGGGTCAAATCAAAGAGTAAGTCGGAACCGAAACAGGCTAAAAAGGAAGCCCCTAATAGCTTCCCTTCAAATGTTAGAAGTTTGATGGCTACTGGTATACTTGATGGAGTCCCTGTCAAATATGTTTCAGTTTCACGGGAGGTAAACATCTTTGAGTTGTCTTTTAAATTTTTTACTGATTCTTTTTTTATTTCCTAGGACAATTTTAGTTGCACAGACATTGCCTTAGGTTAATATAAAGTATAAAATCGTACTATGAACACTCAACTTGACTTTTTGTTGCAAACAAATCATTAAAAATTTAAGCAATCATGCCACACTTGGCAAGAATTACTGGCTCTCATCGCGTTCAATTTATACCATTTGTCGAAAGTAGGACGATTAAAAGTCAAATCATATATTCATTTTTTTTTTTTTTTTTTTTTTTTTTTTTTTTTTTTTTTTTTCGTATGCCCTGTAATCTGTTTTCCTTGGTTTTATTGGCTCATGATGTTTTTTCTTTCTTGCTAAAAAATAGGAGCTTCAAGGAATTATAAAAGGTTCTGGCTACTTGTGTAGCTGTCAATTATGTAATCACTCTAAAGTAAGCTATTTTCTTTGTCTCTTGTGTAACTCAAGATGTTTATTTTTTATTTTTTACAAGATAATGCTGAGTTTCCAAAATATGTTTTTTATTTTTTACAAAATAATGCTGAGTTTCCAAAAATATGTCTTCCTCTTGATTAGTTGGATGTCATGTTATCATTTGGGAACAACTCTTGTAAAAGTTGTTTTAGCGCCGCCGTGAAAACTAGTTTCATTAAACTAGACTTTTTCTTTTTCTTTCTTTTCACTTAGGCACTGAATGCTTATGAGTTTGAGCGTCATGCTGGATGCAAAACAAAGCACCCAAACAATCACATATACTTTGAGAGCGGAAAGACAATATATCAAATAGTTCAAGAGTTGAGGAGCACCCCCGAGAGCTTATTATTTGATGCAATCCAGACTGTAACTGGTTCACCGATCAATCAAAAAGCATTTCGCAGTTGGAAAGGTAAATTCATTTTACATTAGAATGATCATTAGCACAATGTGGCAATTTGCTGTTGCTTATGTTTCGTTTTCTTAATGCTCAGAATCATTCCAAGCGGCCACTCGTGAACTTCGACGTATATATGGGAAGGATGAACTGAATATATAGGAACAGTTCTATGTATGGTTGAATATTCAAAATTATAAGATACTTTAAAGAATCATAGTTTGGCTATACATGTGGATTAATCCGGTGAACTTAAAAAAATTATATGTACATGAGTTTGTGTATAGATATGATCTTTTTTTATATAAGATTGTGATGGGAATTCAAACACTTTAAATTGTGCAAAAGTAATAAAGATTTAAGAGAAGTGTGGCATGATGCATCTCCTATTGAGCAAGACAAACGAAGGTACTGAACTATCCATATGTCAAGTTCTATTTATCAAGGTTTTCAAGATCGGGATCCTACTTAAGATCGATTTTGTCTTTGCAAAATCGAGATCGTAAGATCAGATCGGGATCGGATCGGGATCTTAAGATCCTACCATAATGCATTTTTTAAGTATCCTTTATAATATTATACAAATTTATAAATTATTATATACATAAACACAAAATTAAATTATATAAATGTTTCATAGAAATGTTGTCCTAAATTATGGTTATGAAATGTATAAGAAGATTATAACATATTGTTTTTTCAATTTTACAAAACACAATTCATAAATTTTTAGTTTTTTAGTTTGCTAGTTCAAGAAAAGTAAGATCGGATCGGATTAGATCCTAAGATCCTATGGTCAGGATCCGGTTCCTATACGATCTTAAGCTTTCAAAGATCTTACATAAGATCCGGATCGTTTTTGCTTTGCAGTATCGTAAAATCGTAAGATCCTAAGATCAGGATCGGGATCCTGACAACAATGCTATTTATAATTTTTGGGTCAGGTGAGGATTTCTTGTAGCAATGCCTCATTTTGTTCCAAGTTTGTAATGATTGGTTTTGTTTTTGTTTCTGCGACTCCAGTAACTAGTTTGTATTCTAAACAATTGGAAAAGAGCCAACCTTTCTATGCATTTTTTTTTATACATGCTAACCACAGATTTCTCAGAAATACCATTTCAGTTTTCTTTCTAAAAGAGATCACCTTGGTTCCGGTTTCTCAGAAACTGGGAAACAAAAACCACACATTATAGTCACTGTTTTTTGGCTTTGTCCGCCCAATCCGACTTTTAAACACCCCTAGGACCATGAATTGTTATTTGGTAAAGGACCACCAATAAACGCACTACGACGTTGGGAGCCAATCACACATGTTAATGTTACAATTCAGACCCCTTTTCTTCAGAAGCTAGGACAGGTTTACACATCAAATGAGGGGGTATCCAAGAATCAAAAATTAACAAAATGACATTATTATTAAAGTAAATTACGGTCTTCAATTTCCTTGCATATTTTTTACTTCTAAGAGCTATTAGTTATAGAAAATAAAATACAAAATTACAAATACAAAATGAAGAATAGTTCTTATCCAAGTTGAGGTAGTAGTGAAACAAAGAAAAGAAAAAAAGAATAAAGACCTATGTTTCACATAACAGAAAAGTTTAAAAAGAATGGCAAGATAAATCGAGAATTACAATCAGTAGCCCCATCATCATACCGTCATTGCACTTGGAATATTTCCACCACGGCTGTTTGTCATCAGCCAACCTTATGCAGAGCAGCACCTCTGAAGCATTCCTTTGGCTGTTTAAGAACCGCAGCATGCTGATTTCTGTGTAGCTTGACCATTAGCCCCTCCACCATCGGGTTGATTAATCTTAATTGTCGATGGCTGCGATTAATTTGACCAAACATGTTGTCAATACAAAACATAACATCTGAAATATAAGATGATTTAAATATAATTCTTCATCCAACTGTAAATGCAACCATTTTTTCTTCATTTGAAGTTTCGGTTCAAAATTAGTTTACTAAACAATATGATTTTTTGCCTATTCTCACTGCAGAAAGTTGGTTTCAGTTATATAGGAATTCAAAAAGAATATAATGCTCAGAAATCAGAATGTCAGATACAGACACCATGTTGGTAACAATTGACAAGTCTTGAACCCATAAAACAGTAGTTTGAGAGACTCTTTAGTAGTGTAGTTACCATGTTACATGCCACTGGTAGTAACTGTCACTTGAGCCTTACGCTTTTGTTATTGTTGAGGGTATTCTTGGTATTTGATTAACGGTTAGGGTGCTACAATGAGCTGTCTAATCACAAGTTATATTTTGGGGGATTGCCACATATTCAAACCTACATAGGCATGACAGTGAATATTTCAAGCATAGTTTTATTACAGTCATCCCGATGCTGCTTTAAGTATGTATGTTGGGCGGTCTCCACACATCCAAAACCTTGATCAAGACTATTTGCTAAATATTTGCATTAATTGCTAATATGTTTTACCATCATGTGTGTAGTATCTAGTTCAACTAGGCATGACAGTGAATATTTCAAGCATAGTTTTATTACAGTCATCCCGATGCTGCTTTAAGTATGTATGTTGGGCGGTCTCCACACATCCAAAACCTTGATCAAGACTATTTGCTAAATATTTGCATTAATTGCTAATATGTTTTACCATCATGTGTGTAGTATCTAGTTCAACTCATATGAGCTCTTTTAAGTGATGATACAATATTTATCTTTTCTGTTCACTTATCGCTAATAAAAGCACTTTTAACAAAATACCTCTGCCTTGGTGTCGGTGTCTGCAAGCCTTTGCTTGATATCTTTTGCTATTGAAAAGAAAACTTGCTCCACGTTTAGGTTTGTTTTTGCACTCTGTTATAGCAGAAATAAGTAGAAAAAAAATCTCATTACATCATCTTGCAAAGTGAATTGCAGCAAAGCAAAGAAGCTTATAAATGATATGCTTACAGTTTCGAAGAATTTAATGCCATACTCATCAGCTAAAGCTTGGCCTTTTGCGGTGGGCACGGCCTACAAAATATTGTTAATGTCAGAATTATTGGATACCAACAAGGCCATAATTTAGGGAAACTTAATGGATATAGATCAAAAGCATATACTAGTATGATATATAAGAAAATTATAAATGATGCATCAGGTTCGAAAAGTAGAACACATACCCTTTTGCTTTCATCCATATCAGCCTTATTACCAACAAGGATCTTGTTGACATTATCAGAGGCATGTTGTTCAATGTTGCGAATCCAGTTTCTTATGTCTGTCAACAAGAAAAATATGGCGAATGATAAGATTGAAATAATACAACAATCAGTTTAAACAACAATGCTTCCTCCTTAGAGCACATGGTAAGGTCACTCCGGGTTAAAACTTAACGCACTGCCACGTCAGCGCCACATCAGCTTTTACCTTTTAACCTTAACTCTTGACTTTCAACCCCGGTAACATAACTTACATTTAACTCACCTTAACTTACCTCCACCTCAATTAGTATTTTCAATTTCAACCCCGTTAGAGGGGGGTGGGATGAATTTTTTATTTTATTTTATTTTATTTATTTTTTAGTTAGAGGGGGGTGGGATGAATTTTTTATTTTATTTTATTTTATTTATTTTTTAGCAAACAAGTCACCTTAACGCAAGTTAAGGCGTTAACGCACCAAGTTAACTTGCATTTGACTTTCATACTCGGTAAGTTAACTCACCAATTTTTTGAGCAAAGTTAAGTTTTAACGTGGCTGTGTGGTCACCTTACCGCAAGCTCTTAACTAATGATCGATGATCAATTAACCAGGTAGGGAACTTGTGAAGTAATAAACTGATATTAATCAAACAGGGAATAAATTCTTACTGTTAAAAGATGATTCGTCAGTAACATCGTACACCAACAAAATTCCCATAGCTCCCCTGTAGTAAGCTGGAGTTTTTCGAAGGTAAAAGATTATTTAAATAACATATCAGTCTTTTTTTTTCTATATAAAAGAAAACAACACAGCAATCTAATTCGAAAAAATAAATATGCAAATAAAAGGCAAGCAGTAGCAGCACAATCTTTCAGTTGCAAGCACCCAATCTACATGTTGTGACACATATATTATACAACTATTTCATGCCGAATTTGAGTTCCATTGCTCAAAATTTGCGCAAGAAGTTCCAATCATTGATATGCAACTTTGAACCTAATATACTACAGTCTAGCAACCCTATATATTGCCCTGCATGTGATGTATGAGGCAAATACAAGATTTGTTATTGTAATAAAGCCTGGAGTATCATACCAGTTGTGATTGTACGGAATCGCTCCTGTCCAGCTGTGTCCCAGATTTGGAGTTTAATCCGTTTTTCATCAAGTTCAATGGTTCTTATCTTAAAATCAATACTGTTAAAAGAAACAATGTCAGTAAATTCCCAAAAGCGTTATCCAAATAAGATGATATACTGATGCAGAAAACATTAATTACCCGATTGTAGTGATAAAACTTGTAGTGAAAGAACCATCAGAAAAACGCAAAAGAAGACAACTCTTCCCCACACCTGCAAGGAAAAGAAAAAAATAAAATAAAATAAAGGAAAATTATCACTAGGCAGTAACTAATAATTAAGAACATGGTAAATCTCAGGATATTCATTTTATGAAACCATCGTACACGCTCACATCAATACAATATACATTTGGATACACCCATACAATGATAATGAGAAGGGGCATTTAGCATTGAAGAACCATGAAAAGTAGCGGCGAGCATGGAAATATTCATCATTTGCTAAGATGCAACAGTCTGTCCTTGGACCTCACTTAACCATTTCAAATTAAGCAGAAACATTTATCCATATTATTGGCATTCCTTAAGCATAAACGTGCAGGTAATCTTACACAAAGCATATACACTAAATTACTACAGTACCTATGTACATTTTAATGTTTTTGGACTTAAAATAAGGATGTACGTCTTTAACAAATACATCCTTTTTTTTGCCACATATCTTATATAAAAATTTCTGAGCCCATGCTTTCCACCCAGTTTAACAGCAAAGAACTAGGACATATCGGTGGTGATCCTACAACAGTTGGAGCACTTCAAGATGTTGCGAGACAAAACCGCCAAAATACGTGATGTTTTTTCTCAGTTTCTGCATCTTATTAGTTATTACACTGAATACTAATTTGATGGACATTCCAACGATGGAAAGGTGAGCATGGGATTTCGAGAGAATACGCAGTGAATAAGTATATGGGCACATGCCATGAAAATGGAACCTAAGGGTGTTAACAATTGCTTCTTTTAAACATTTATGCTTCTGCTTATTCTGGAATCAGTGTTTGGATTTGCTTCTTTTAAACATATAAGCCGAAATCAAATAAGCTCATAAGGCCGCATATAAACTTAGGGGGCGTTTGTTTAAGCTTATATGTGGGCTTATGAGCTTATTTGTGTTTCGGCTTATATTTTATAAGCCTCAATTTTCAGGCTTATTTTGAGACTTGTGGGCTTGTATAAGTTTATTATGGTATGATAAACCTATATAAGCCCGTAAGTCTCAAAATAAGCCGAAAATTTGGTGCTTATGAAATACAAGTCGAAATCAAATAAGCTCATAAGGCCGCATATAAGCTTAAACAAACACCCCCTCAGAAAGACAATACAAAATAAGCAGTTCTTCTTTTACTCAAGAAGAAAGTGTTTTGGATAAGCAATCCCAATCACCCTCTAAGTCAGAAACTCGAAACGAGCTAGTATTCATTACACATCCTAACGCTAAACAAAAAAGTCAACGGACATATATTGCACTTTGATGACCTTCAAATTCCATAAATTTCTACATTTACCACAACTAAACATAGAAAAATGAATCACAAAATCAGACATAGATCTGTACAAAAATACGAGGAAAAAAAAAAAAAAAAAAAAGACTGACCGCTATCACCGATCAAAAGAAGCTTAATCAAATAATCATAATCCGCTCGTGCTCGTACCGGTGGAGCCGCCATTAAATAATATTTATCTGGAATAATAAAAACAGAATCAAACACATAAACACACTAGTGATCGAAATGAGATCCGTTATTAAACTAATAAATGATTTACCCTTGAAAATGACGGTTTTGCTATAAATGATCCGTAGACTGGTGTGTGCGTATGTGTAAATTTTAGCGAAATGAGGAGGGAGAGAGTTGTTTTCTTTCTGGTGTTGACGGGTAACACAGATGGATTTAACCGGTTGTTGATGTTGTTGGTTTTTTTATAAACGGATTGTTATGTCAAGTGGTGGGTTATATGGTAATTTACTGTGTGCGCGTTGTAGGGGATTAAAGTTGAACTGAGCTGGATTTTAATTACATTTCATTTATACAAGTAACGTTGGTTCATTATATTTTACTATACGAGTACCCATGCATAGTAACAGGATTTTATAGTGATAGATAATTTATTGATAAAAAAATTTTATAGGTTATAAACGAAAAATAATAAAAGTTTGAAGATTTGAGAATTAAACATAATGTTTTGAAACCCGGTTCGACCTGGGTGGTTCAACCGGTTGAACCGTTCCGGGTGAAAAATGGGTCGATTTAAACCGGGTCAACTTGCTAGGTTGGGTCGAAAATGGGTCAAATTAAACTAGGTCAACCCGCCGGGTTTGAAGCGTCCCGTGTCAACCCGGTTTGTGTTTTAATTGGTTATATTTAATTTGATAGATTTGTTTTTAATTGGTTGTACAATGTAAATAAATCATTGTACTTTTAAGTAATGGATAATGTTTTGAAACTCGGTTCGACCCGGGTGGTTCAACCGGTTGAACCGTTCCGGTCGAAAAATGGGTCGATTTAAACCGGGTCAACTTGCTAGGTTGGGTCGGAAATTGGTCAAATTAAACCGGGTCAACCCGCGGGGTTTGAAACGTCCCGGGTCAACCCGGTTTGTGTTTTAATTGATTGTATTTAATTTGGTAGATATATTTTCAATTGGTTGTACAATGTGAATAAATCATTGTACTTTTAAGTAATTGAGTGTTTTAATAAGAGTATTAATTACATTTCACTTTTCTATCTCATTAGACCATTATTGAAAACTCAACATTTCTTGAAAACTCAACATTTCAATTGTTGACCATTTTTCCATTATATGTAGTAAAGATTATGGGTAATTCTATACAAACACCCCTGTACTCCTATGTACATACTCTTTTATGCATAGCGGTGTTGTATTATGTGCATCACTAGTGGTAATTTAGGAGTGTGTGCATAGGATTTTTATACTAATGGGGTGTGTCTATAGCAACACCCTTTATTTATGTGAGTCATGTTTAAAGTTTTTAACATTTGACTACTAAGACATTATTAGGTGTATGCTCGTGTGCAACGGAATTTTATATCGGCAAATAGTTATATTTGAGATATTGTGGTTTAGTATTTCACGTCACGTTTTAATTTGCAGCATCATCTGAGATAACAACAACAACACACCAGTTTCATTAACAAATTAGGATTGATATAAGGATCGAGATTGAGAATAAGAATAGACGAATTTGTAAAAAGAGAAAAAAATGATAAAAGTTAAGTAATTTTGTAAACAATAGCATTTTTAAGAACAAAAACTATTTTTAAAGCAAGTATTTAAAAAGGTTTTCTTTTTTTTTCTTTTTTTTTAATATGAAAAAGTAAACAAAAGATTTAAATTTAAGTTTTAAAGACGTATTTTGAGGCTTAAACATTACTCATTTATAGCATCTAGGACCTTCAGACTAGACTAAGGTCTACACACTCTAACTAAATGATGAGTGTGTAAATACTCATCATTTTTGGTCAAATCTGAGCTGCAAAACATTTAAAAACACTTAAAAATGCATCAAAATACTGAAAATATTCTAAAATTGTGTTTTATATGTTTCTGATGCAAAATGAGTAAAAACAGATGAAAAACGAACAAAGTTTGCATAATTGGCGGTTTTAGTCCCTCAACTTTCAAAACTTGTCAAAATTAGTCCCTGAGCGTTTGTTTTAAAAGAAAAGTCAACTCAAGTCTTTTAAAAGTCAAAAGTTGTCACAATTGGTCCCTGGGTGAAAAGTTTCAAAAGATTACAATTTTGGTCCCTCAACTTTGAGTTTTGGCAATTTTGGCCCCCGGGAATTTATTTTTTGAAAGATAATCATCAAAAGTCCTCCAGAAATTGAAAGTTGGCAAGTGTGGTCCTTGGAATAATATTGGAATAGTTAGCAGATTTGATCCCCTAATTTTTAGAAATTACATGTATGGTCCTTGAGATTTATCTAGCTACAACCAAATGGACCTTTGTGTCATTATTAATCCATCCCAAGCCCATTTACCACTCAAGCCCACTCCCACTAATAAAATCCCTTACCCCGTTTCTATTCATCCAGGTCAAACAAGCAGTCAGCACCACTTCCCTTCCCCCCCAATACCACTTTTGACACCTGCAAAACCACTGCCAGGCTTCCCCATCATCACCTAGCCTGCTACACCCCTCCTTCACTCAACCCCTACAACTCACCTTTCTACCATTAAACAACAAAATAACCCCCTGCCAACAAGTTATCAGACCCCAAGTGGTGTAATCCATTTTCCCGCCAAAACATAATTAATGGCTAGGATCAATTCCACTTATCCAACAGACCAGAATTAAAGTGGGAAAAAGCCAGGGCACATGTGTGAAGCTTATAAATGAA
This sequence comes from Artemisia argyi, assembly GCA_030686995.1. Classification (NCBI taxonomy): domain Eukaryota; kingdom Viridiplantae; phylum Streptophyta; class Magnoliopsida; order Asterales; family Asteraceae; genus Artemisia; species Artemisia argyi. The sequence continues at coordinate 152,057,724 of CM060682.1, read as the reverse complement.
GAAAGAAAGAAGGAAGAAGACTAGTTAGTTAGTTAGTAGCTTTAGAGTAGTTAGTGTAATTTTAGCTAAGTGTCGAATTCATGTAGTTTTCCTTTCAGTTGTTAAAACTAGTATTTACATTGTACTCTCAAGCTCATTAGTGTATTTCAAAGTTAGTTAAATCCAGAATTTGAGTTTTCCTTGTTAATTTCAGTTATTGCAATTTTTAAACAAATTTCTTACTTTTGTTTAAAAGGTGTTAAAGTGTTGTTTCTATATTCCATCAAGCTCAATCTAGTTATTTGTAAGCTTAAGTAAGCTCAGAAAATGTTAAAACCTGTTTTACCTTAAGATTTCAAAAATAAAAAAATTAAGAAGAAAATAGTTGAGAAAATAAAAAAACCAAAAAAAAAGAAGTAGAGAAGCAGGTGCATGGTTAGAAATGGAAGACCATGGGTTTAGAGCCTCAGGGGAGGCATTAGGTTGTGTTATTGGTCCTTAGTTCACAATTCTTATCTCGGATTCACATTGTAAGCCTTTATTTGAATAATTTCAAGTTGCTGTTCTAGTGCTTATCATAGCTTATTTACTGAAGCCTGTAGCTTATTTGTGCTTGTTGTTGCTCATTGAAGTAGTTTACATGCTTTTATCTAGTCATTATATGCTATAGTTCAAGTTTGGACCTTACTACTTTAAATTAGTGGATTCTTCACTTTCTTGTTCTTAGTGTTATTTGTGTTTGATTCCTGTTCTATTAGCTTAAATTTTGTTTAAGTAATTTGTTTCAATCATAAAAACAACAGGTTTAAGGTTAAAAATCAGGAAGGTAGTGTAAATTTAGGTTTAAGGGGGTGTTTGGTTCAGGGAAATCCACTGATCTCTTAGGTGTTTCTGTTGTTGTTTTCTGTTATCACATGTTTCATTAGGCAACATTAGCTCATTTCAGTCATAATATACAAGCCTTGTTTGAAAGAAAGTCAAAATGCATGTTTCATCTCCATTATTCATTAATTGTTAAGCATTAAGGTCCCATAATCACTCATTTCAGCTCTCTAGTAGTTGTAATAGCTTATTTTCATCTCAAAATAGCCTAACATCTCATTTTCAGTCATTAACACTCAATCGAAGTTCATAAAAGTCAACATATTCAAAAACTTGAAAAAAGTCAAAAAAGTGCCAAACTGCAGAAATAGTTTTTGATTTTTCATTTCTTCGTTATAAGTCCGTTTGACCTGAAATTTGGTTTGTAGCTTATTTTATTGCTTATCTACTTGCTGGTATTTTTATTTTAATTTTTAGATTTTTTTTACAGGGCTAAATCACCCTTTTTCGGGCTGCAAAAAGTCGTTTTTAACTGCAGAAATAGTTTTTGATTTTCCATTTCTTCGTTATAAGTCCGTTAGACCTGAAATTTGGTATGTAGCTTATTTAGTAGCTTATCTAGTTACTGTTATTTTTTGTTTATTTTTTAGATTTTTTTTAGTTGGCTTATGACGTGCCGTAATCATTGGAATAGTTTTAAAGGACTGTTTGGATGAGTGTGGTTCCTTATGTTCCAGTGTGTTTTGGTTGTTATTTCTAGTTTAGACATATCACAATAGGTCATATTAGATTAAGTAAACTTTAAAATCCAGTTGCTATTTAGTTAAAAGTCAAAATAGGTTTTAATTTATCTTATTTCATTAACTGTTAATATTGTTAGTTCTAAATCTTAGCTAAACTTTACAAAATTGTAGTATATAGCTTAATTTCATCTTACAATAGTTTAATATAACATATTAACTCAGTAAATTAGATTAGAAGTTCATATAAGTCAAACTAATGTTCTAAATCATAAAGTCAAAATGGTACCTTAGGCAGAAAATCCAAAATTTCAAGGAATTGTTTTGAATTTTGTAGTTAGAATTAGGGCTTGTGCTTTTCAGGAATTGAAGCCCTCCACCTCATCTTTGGAGTCCCACCTTTATTATATTTTTGTGATTTTTTGTGTGGGCCCCACATCTCCTCAAACACAGATGCAGGCCTGCTGCATCAGCAGCTCATCTCCACTATCTCACTTTCTGTAGGTCCCACAAGACACCACAGTGGGCCCCACAGCCTCCCCCTTAGTTCTTTGGACTCACAAGCTAGCCATCTTTCTAGTTCTAACAAGCTTTTGACTCTGAGCTGCCTTGTGTGCCCTTGAACCAGCTTCAAACTTTGTCCCATTTCTGTGCACAATTGGATTTAGAAGTGCTTATTTTTGGCTTATTTGGCTTATTCTGAGGCCTTAGCTTGTTGATTTGGCATCATTCCTGTCCAAGTAATTTGTTTGAACCAAAATCCACCCCTGTGGACCCCACAAAAGCTGATTTCCATTAAAAGTCAAAGAAAGTCAACTGATTTAGCTTTTAGTGTCCATTTTGCTTAATTTTAAGCTTTGCAAAAAGTGTTTTCACAAAAGTTCTTAGTTTTTAGGTATAGAATAGTTTTCCAAAAGAAAATCCAGAAAAAACCAATTTAAAATTAAGTGATAGTTTCTATTAAATATTAATTATCTTTTTAATTTTCCTTTTTAGCTTTTTATTAAGTAATTTGCATTTTTATATTTTTCTTAATTTTATTTTATATTAAAGTATTTTTAGTAATTTTTCCAAATTTTTATATTGTCATTTAGTAGTTATTAGATTTAATATTAGTTTTATTAATTATTAATTAATATTTAAGTATTAAATAGCATAATTTAATTTTTATTAACTACACCCTAGTTTTTATAATTTTCTTAGCTTTTATATGTTATAAAATAATTTTAGGAATTTTTCTAGAATTTTTACTATTCATCTTCTAATTTTTATAATTTAATTAGTTTAATTAGTAATTAATTAATATTTAGTTTAATAATTAGTAAAATAGTCTAAAAATATATAAAACAAACTTTTTATAATTTTTTAGGATTCCTGTGATGGTTAATTAGTTTTATAAAAAATTTCCTAATTATCTAAGTCACTTTAGTATTTTCAATAATTTTAATTAGGTAATTAATATTAAATTAGTAATTAATTAATATAAAATCTTCAAAAAGACAAAAAGATATATTTTTAGTTTTAAAATTTGTTTTTAGTTATTTTATAATTTTAGAAATTTAATTTTCATTTTTCTAGTGTTAAAATAATATTATATTGAATTTAAGTTATTTAAATATTAATAATTAGTATTAAATAGTATTTAATTAATATTAAATAATTAATTAGTGTAAAAATTCATTTTCTTTTTCTAAAAATTTTCTTTCATCCTTAGGTTTGTAAAAAAGTCATTTTCACCCCCTGAAGGTTTTCAGATTTCAGTTTTCACTTTTTATTTCGTACGTTCACGTAACTTTAATCTGAACGTACGCGTTTTTAGGTTTAAAACGTTTTTGGGTTTTCTAAGTTTACAATCTTGTTATATAGCTTATTTAAGCTATTTCTTTGTATAAATCAGTAGTATAACCAATCACAAACCCTTTCCTGTCCAAATTCACCCGATCACAAACTCGTTTTGATTACCATCACACCTCGTTGGGACATAACGACCCGGGGAAACCCCTATACTTCCACGGAGATTGACTCTAGGCAGTTTGACCTTGTTGACCATTCACCTGGTCAATTTAGTTGACCGTTTGGAGCCAATCTAAATTTGGCGCCGCTGCCGGGGAGGTTGTGTGCGTATTCAAACGTATTTGAAGATTAGTGATCTTTGGATATTCACGTCATTGTATATTTATCCATCCTTGTTCATATCTTCTTATTATCATATAAAAACAAAAACGGTTCCCGAAAACATTTTAAAATCAGTTTTCAACGAACACGAAAACACAAAAAGATTTTCTTTCTTATTTTTATAAAAATGTTTTCCAAAAATACCAAAACATTCATCTTTACCCTCTCACCTTTTTGATTCTTTATCCCTACCTCTCTATGAACCTTTGATTCTTTTCTATGTCGTATCCACACCATTTGGGTTTCCAATGGTGTGGTGGCCCTCATAACGGTGGTAATTGCCTCGGCTGTGGCATGGTAGAGTCAGGATACGGGTCTGTCTCTAACCAGGATCCTTATTCTTGCCATGATACAATTGATTTATTCCACCAACCTCCACACCATGAGATACTGACATACTCGTGTGAATTTTGTGGAGGTCTTTACCAAGGATTAGAGTGTCAATCCAGAAACACGTTTGTCTATGATCAGTTTCCTGGTAACACTCAGAACTTTGGAAATGACCAATATCTATGTTATTCACCAAATCAGTTACAACAATCATATTGTTGTGAGTACTGTGGAGGTCCACACTTCAGCTCCGATTGTCAAACAAGGAATCCATTTTCTTATAACAATTACGACTCATCCGGTTTTGACCAGCCTTCACAATACATAACCCCTCAACCACTGCCTCAGGACGAGTTAGCTAGAGTTGAATTGATTACTAAAATGATTATGGCTCAAAGTCAAGTCAACAAGAATATTCAAGATGGAATAAACTGTCTTAAGGAACTGATTCTTAGGAAACAAAATCCTCCTGTTAACTCATTTTATCTTCAGGATGAAAGTGATGAGGATGAACCATTTGAAGAAGAAAACTCAAAGGAACCTTCAGATATCTTGATAATGGGGGACAAGGAAGTCAAAGTCAATCCTCTTGAGGAAATTGATGACCTTGTTCCAATCCCAAAGGTATTTGAGAAACCTTGTGATTCGACTTCAGTTGAAACTGCATCCGTGGAAACACAGGGAGAAAAGAGTAGGAAAAATTTACTAGCAAAAGAACAAATGGAAATTGAAAAATCCATGTGTGCTAGTCCTTCTCAACTCCCTCAGCTCACACCCGAATATTCCACAGACTCTCCCATAATGGGGGATGAGCATCTTGACACTATTCCTGAAAAGGAATCGGATGAATTCATAAAGTCTAGTGTTGAGAACCTTATCCCAATCCCAAGTGATTCCGAGGGTATTCTTGATCATGTGTGTGATATACCTCCTCCTCTTGTCTTTCTAAATGATCTTGTTAAAACTTTCTCCGATTCTGACAGTGATTATGGTGATGCCGATTCTTTATATTCTAAAGACATCGAATTTATTGATGCATCACTTCCTCATTCCGAGATCATCAACCTAGAAGAGGATGTTGACCACTTTGCTTCCACAACATTCAATACGATTATCACAAATCCCTTGTTTGAATTCGATTCTGAATTTACTCTAAATTCAGTTAATCCAATCTTTGATAGTGATGAGTCTGAAACGGAGACTATAATGGAAAAGGTGCATGATCATAGTCCACAAAGTACAGCACATGTCCCACCTCCGTATATCCTTCATGAGTTCTCCAGTGAACTCACTCATATCATGACTCCTCCGGAGTGTGATTACTTGGATGGAAAGAAAAACTATGATCGGGGGGAAAGAGTCTCAATCATTAGAGTTTATATTTCTACGACAAATTTTTCCACCTTCCCTCCCGATATGTTGTCCAAACCAAAGAGCTTAACCCTTGAAATCCAAATTCAGGCAACTGAGACTGATCTCGAGGAAGAAGATCTTATCATGATTATCATCATGATTTTCTTTCTTTTCTTCACCTACCTGGTGACTTCCTCTCTTCTTCACTCATTCGGGAGTGAAGATACCATCTTTGATCCCGGCATTTTCATTTACCATTATCTTGAGCCAGGGTCTCTCTGTATATCTCATTGGTGTGGAACTTTCACGTACTTCAATGTTTATCCAAACATCTTGAATAAAAGTCCGATGGAGATTGTCTCTTCCACATGATGCTTCCCCAAGAACCAATGAATTCGGGGTCGAGTCAAGCTAGCGACTCGGTAAACAAAAACAGTAGCATGCATATGGGGTTTTCACCCTAAGTGTGGGGGAGTGCCCCTGCTGTGTTACCATGTATATATAATAAATAAAATAAAGTGAAAAATGGTGTTTCCACATTTAGCTTGTAATATTGCCATTTGATTGGTTCTAAACGGTCAACTAAGTTTACCAATGTGAGTGGTCAACCAAGTCAAACGTCTCAGACCAACTAACCAAGGAGTACAGTGTATTCCCGGGTCGTTATGTCCCAGCGAGGTTTGCAATTGTATTTGAAAACGTTTTAAGTGATCGGGTGATTTAACAGGAGGATCAGGAATTTGATTTGTATGATTACACTACAAGATTATGATTGAAATTGACTTAGAAATACTATTCTAACAATTACTGATGATCAGACAACCTAAAAACGTAAATGAAACCTAAAAATGCACGTTTGAATTTAAAATAAACGCGAACGCGCAAAATAAAAAGTGAAACGTGAGCAAATAAAGTCCTACGAATGTGAAAATTATATTTTTACAATCCTAATGTTATAAGAAAATTTTTAGAAACTTAAAATTATTTTTACCACTATTTAATTAATTACTAATTATTAATTACTTTTTAATTAACTAAATTATACTAATTATTAATTAATTATGAAAATTAACTAGAAAAATGAAAATTAAATTTAGAAAAATCTAAAATATTATAAAACTAATTTTAGAACAGAAAATCTATTTTTCCTACTTTTTAATTATTTATTATTAATTAAAAACTAATTATTTAATTAATTTAAACTAAATTAAACTATAAAAAGTACTAAATGACAAGGGAAAAAACTGAAAAAATTACTAAAATTATTTTAACCTATAAGGAACATGAGAAAAATATAAAAATGAGAAATGCTTATAAATAAGCAGAAAAATAAGCCAAAGGGCTTAAATAGAAGCTATCACTTTTTGTATTTTTGGATTTTCTTGATTTTTCTTTTACACAACTATTTTTCTACTGAAAATTAACAACTTTAATAAAGGTAACTTGAATGGAACATGGAAATAAGCAAAATGAATGCTTATGAGCTTATCAGCTCATGCTTTTGGCATGAATTGACATTTCAAGCTTTGAACAAGCAATCACACTAAGCTAAAAAGATGAAACAACAGTTCAATAAGATGATAGTAACCAAAAGGGATTGGAAATAAGCAAATAAGTAAAAAGAAGAGCACTGAGAAGCTTGGAATAAGCTGATAAGCACTTTCAAATGTCACTGAGGCACAAACAGGCCTGCAGTCAACTTCAAGGGCTAATCAAGCATATGATATAAGCTGATAAGCACAGGGTGAGGACTAAGGTAGCTAGTAGGGGTGGTAGGCTTTCCAAAACCCCAAAACTCATACAGTGGGGCCCACTAATAAGCCCAGTGAGGGCTTGCCAAAAAGCTTAAATGCACTGAGTTCTCAGAGCACACAGCAAAATGGGACAAGTTGCAGGGAACTGTTTAGCTTATCAAATAAGCTAGGGAGAATAAAACAAGCTTAGAACCTATTAGTTTGTTGTATGAGCTTTTCAAAGAATCAAATTATAAAAGCTTAAGTCTACTAATGAGCTTTTAATGAGCTTGAGAAAAAAGTCACTTACACTAATTGCTCAGTGTAATGAGTAAGTTTGAGCACAATAGATAGCCAAAATAAGCAATCATAATTAGCAGAAAAATGAAAATAAGCACTTTAAACAGCAAGCTAGCCAGAAGGGCTTCTAGAATCAACAAATTATACAAGCTAAACCTCTCTAATGAACAAGATACAAGTTTATGACAAAAGCTTATTGGCCTGTGCACAGGGGAGGTTAATGGCAAAACAGTCAACTTCCAAGTCAATTTTGATTGACCAAATCTGTTTCAAAATGAAATTTTCTTTTTGCTTATGATTATCAAGCTGACAAATGGTTCAAATTAGCAAAAACCTTGTATTTTCATCAACTAATAAACCATAGAGATCACCAAGCAATTCTGTCACTTTTTATCAGTTATGGTTTTGTTGACTTTTTGAGATTTTACAAAAGTTGACTAAAATGAGATTTAATCTCTCCTAAATGATTACTTATGATGTTTAAAACTAATATGCAGTGAAATTAAGTTTGCTAATCTATTTATACAACAAATGCTATGACTATGCAACCTATTATGCTAACAGTTAAGTGCAAATGAAATTCAAAAGGAGATTTGACTTTTTAAACAAGTGACCTACTATTTTTATGAGTTGAACAGGCTAATTTACACTAATGTGACATGTCTCAAGCAATTTCAACAACAAAACCTCACACAAACACAGCTTCCCTAGCAAATCCAAACACCCTTTAACTTGACTGTTTTAGTGAGTTTTTGAAATAATAAGAGGATTTAAGCCATGCCAATGACACACAAGGTTATACTATGATATAACTAGCCTGTTTAAACACAAAACCATCACAATAACTACAAACATTATAAAATCACTACAAATCTATAATTAACAGTTGAAAGAGATAATTTTAGCACAAAGCAAACTAGTTATCCTTTGTACAGGACTAAGCAATATTATAACTTAAATACACTTAATAAGCTTAAACACACAGAAATAAACAAGTACAAAGCCCTTATACAGCAGAAAGCTAAAATTTCATAGAAAGCTTACAATGAGCATCCAAGCCTGGAACATGAAACCAAGGACCAAATATTACTTCCTAACATTCCCCAAGGAATTCTAACCCAGGGTCATCCTTTATTCACCCTGCTCCAAGCATTCTTGCCCTTCTTCTTGTATTCTTTTATTTTTCACTTATTTTTTTTTTTTTTTTATGATTTTTGATGATTTTTTGAGTTAACTTGCCTAGACTATTATAAATGCCTTAAACTCTTTTGAAAGCTTGTAATTAAACTTGAATAAGCTTAAACAACACTTAATAACAGCTTTGAATAACCTAGAACTACAATGGCATTTTTAACTGATAATGATGAAATCTGAATTCACAAAAGAAACCTCAAATTAAACTGGAATAAATATTATTTATTACTGTTGATATAAATAATGTTTAAAAATGTTATTAATATCTATCAATAAACCTATGTTTTGATAATCACAAAACTCAAATCAAATTAAGTCAAGATTAAGACGTAAACAAGTATTTGGTAACAAATATTTACCTCTACATCTAATATCACTTAAGGTATGCATAAACTAAGCATCTTATACATTACATGATCAAAGGAAACCTTGTCTTAAGACATAAATTTTTATAAAATGATATTAACATTTTATATATATTTGTAAATCATTTTTGGTATTGTTATATTAAACTACAAAGATATGATTTCAAATTTCCAATCAAAAAGGGCAAATTTTATCCAGAAAAACTTTTCCAACGTTCAGGAGGGCGGCCCCCTTAATTTTACCAGGCGGCCCCCTTAATAATTAAGGGGACCGGCACGCTCCAGAATAGTATTTTCTGGCCCTATAAATATTGGATCATTTCACATATTTTTCTCACCTTTTTGCACTATAAACTTTCTGATCCAACCTCCATTTCTAGATCTAAAATCCTTTGATTATATAATTCATAAGTCTTTGTTTCCAAGTGATCCAAAGCCTCATCCACTCAAGTGCAAGAAGAAGAACACTCCTCTACATCCATCTAATTGTAGTAGTGTTGTGATTAGCTAGTTTCATATTGTAGTAGTGTTAGATATTTGTAAAAGTGTTGTGTGAATTTGTTGATTATAGAAACTAGGTGTGTTGTAAAGTAGTTTAGTAGTTGTGACTTAGTTGTGAATAGAAGAAGGTGTGAAGTTGACAAGGTGTGAAGAAGGTGTGAAGTCTTGAAGAAGTTGTGAAGGTGTGAAGAAGGTGTGAAGCCTTGAAGAAGTTGTGAGATTGGTTCTAGCTACGATTAGAACTCGACATTTAGCTTAGTGTCGTTAACTCGTGTAAGCCAAGGTGTGTTAGGTTTCTCCACCATAAGGAGTTTGTTGACATAGTGAAGAAAACTCTCGAGTGTGGTACTCGAGGAGTGGAGTAGGGCAAGGAAGGTGTCCTTGTAGCCGAACCACTATAAATTCGCGTGTTGTGGTTTGATCTTTCTAACTCTATCTTTTCTTCATTACATTTCAATACTTTCATTATTAGATTAGAATTGCTTATATTGGTTGTCACTTGAATTCACTTGAGATCGAATCGAAAGTTTTTAATAAGCTACAAAATATTTTGGTAATAAATTTAAAAAGGACGTAAAACTATTCAACCCCCCTTCTAGTTTTCCACAATTGGTATCAGGAGCCACGTCTAGTAAGATCTTTAAAATATATTGTATTTTAAAACTTGTAACGATCTATGGAATCTGAAAAATATTTAGAAGGGCAATCTATGCAAAGACCACCACTATTTGAAAGTGATGGATTTTTATATTGGAAAAATCGATTCGAAACTTATGTGAAGTCAAAAGATCTAGATCTTTGGCATGTTATTACTAATGGTGATTTTTTACCTATTCAAAATAACCCCGAAACAAAGAAAGATGAAATCGTACCTTTTGAAAAACAAAATGATGATTTAAAAAGAAAACTTGCTAAAAATAATGAAGCAAAAATGGTTATTTATAATGCGCTACCACATAAAGAGTACGAAAGGATCTTTATGTGTGAAACCGCAAAAGAAATTTGAAGCTCTTTACTAATAACTCACCAATGTAATAATAAGATAGATCTACTTGTTCAACAATATGAGCAATTCACGATTCCGGAAGGGGAATCAATTGATAATGCTTTTGCTAGATTTAACACTATCATCACAAGTTTAAAAACACTTGATGAGAATTTTTCTAGTAAGAATTTTGTTAGGAAGTTTCTTAGGGCTCTTCATCCAAAATGGCGAGCTAAAGTGACGGCTATTGAAGAATCAAATAATTTGTCAACATTGCAACTTGATGAATTAATTGGAAATCTAAAAGTTTACGAAGTTATCATTAAGAAGGATTCCAAAATGGTCAAAGAAAAACGAGAGCAAAGCAAGTCAATCGCCTTGAAAGCTAGAAAGGAATCTAGTATCGAAGATAGCTCATCTTCCGAAAGTGATGATGAAGAATACGCCATGGCCGTAAGAGATTTCAAGAAATTCTTCAAAAGGCGAGGAAGATTCGTAAGACAACCGCATGATGAAAAGAAAACATTTCAAAAGAGTAAGGATGACAAGAACAACAAGATTGAAAGGAAATGTTTCAAGTGTGGTGATTCAAATCACCTCATTGGAAAATGTCCAATGATGACAAGAGATCAAAATCAAAGAGCTTTCGTTGGAGGCGCTTGGAGTGATAGTGATGAAGATGAGAAAGAAACGACAAAAGAAGAGAAGTGTCTTATGGTGAATACATCAAATGAGGTACGTTCCAAAACCGAATATTTTAGTGATGAAAGCTTATCATTAGATGAAAAAGACCTAGATAATGAATATAATAGGCTATGCAAATTAGGACAACTAATAATGGCTAAAAACAAATCACTAAAATACATAAACAATCAATTGGAAAATGAAGTACTAGAACTAAAAATTAAAATACATCAACTTGAAAAAGGTAAAGAAATTTTTGAAGAATGTAAATCATGTCAAGAGCTTAAAGGTGAAAACGAAATACTTAGGGAAGAAATTCGCAAACTTGATAAATTTGAAAATAGTAGTCACTCACTTAGTAAAATAATAAGTATTCAAAGAACATCCGGAGATAAAACCGGTTTAGGATTTAATTCAAATGAAGCTTCAACAAGTGAGATTAAAAATGTCAAATTCGAAAATGAACCTAATGAACAAAAACCTCTAAAATCTAATCCTAAGTATATACTTATTAATGATAGAAAAATACCTCTTGCCAACAATGAAGAAGTAAAAGCTTTTTATAAACCGTCTTTGAAAAACGAGGTAGGATCTTCTAAATCTAAGACAAGATCTAAAACACCACCACCTAGAAAATCAAATAATCCTAATCCTAGGTCTAAAACACCTCAACCAAGAAGAAACCAAAATAGGCAAAACTATAATAACAATAGTAATCAAATGTGGAACTACCAACAAAGCTACAATCCTTGGGGTATACTACCACCTTTCATGCATCCTAGTCAAATGTTAAACATGTTTGGACCAAACAACTTTGGACCAAAGAGACAATGGGGATCGAATAGCTAGATGAACATTCCTTGAGGCAATCTTGAAGTTTCTCTCAACATAGACTTTTTCAAAGTCTATATGTCATTTTGATGATTTTGAAGATTTTTTGAAGACCACCGGGTACGCCATTCTTTCACAACTCATTGCCATGCTTAGATAAATATGTTTTATTTGATTACGTTGTTTGAATAGATATAACTTGCTATTTCCCTCTATTTGTTCGATCATATATATACTTATATATATATACTCTTATACTTAGTATATTATATATATATATATATATATATATATATATGTATATATATATATATATATATATATATGTATATATATACATGTATATATATATATGTATATATATATATATATATGTATATATATATATATATACATATATATATATATATATATACATATATATATATATATATATATATATATATATATATATATATATATACATATATATATATATATACATATATATATATATATACATACATATATATGTATGTATATCTATATATGTATATATATATATGTATATATATATATATATATATATATATATATATATATGTATGTATATATATATATATATATATATGTATATATATATATATACATATATATATATATATATACATATATATATATATATACATATATATATATATATACATACATATATATATATATATGTATATATATATATATATATATATATATATATATATATATATATATATATATATATATATATGTATATATATATATATATATGTATATATACATATATATATATATATATATATATATATATATACATATATATATATATATATATATATATATATATATATATATATGTATATATATATATATATATGTATATATATATATATATATGTATATATATATATATATACATATATATATATATATATACATATATATATATATATATATATATATATATATATATATATATATATACATATATATATATATATATATATATATATATATATATATACATATATATATATATATATATATATATACTTACTTACTTGCACATAACCTAGATACGTCATTAGTTGACTTTCTAGAACTCCAGGAAATTGTTCATTATCGAACCCTTTCCTTCCCCCTCGCGTTATTCTATTAAGTCCTCTTTTAGAAGACTCATGATGATGAAGGGATATGAGTCAAGTGGACTTTTATCATGCAAGAACGCCTTCGCACGTGAACACTATGGATGAAATAAACTCCTTTCGCCGACTATATTCTATCTCCGCTATTATCTTTCAAACCTCACCCATCAACCCATCTTTCACTCACATTTATACTTATATACATATATACACTTATTCACATATTCCCGAACACACCTCAAACCCCTCATCAACTTAACACTTTGATCATTTTATCCAAAATTGTCAAAGGTACATTTTAATTATTGAAACGGTAATTAAAAATTGTTAAGTATTTTATCATCGTGCCAATAAACGTTTACGTATTTTTGATATATTATAAATCTAATTATATACGTATAAATATATTTGTTCTAGAATCTAATTCCGCGAAAATTCAAAAATTTCAAGGGCGGCCCCCTTAAAGATTAAGGGGACCGACTTGTTATCGGGGGCGGTCCCCTTAATGTTTAAGGGGACCGGCCATCGGACACTCTCAAATCCGTTTTCCACCTTATTTCCATTCCCAAACACTCCATTTGCTCATATATTTCTTCCCCCCAACTGCTGAGTACGAACCAAAACACCCAAAACCATCAAAATCCTCCACCATATCACCAATCCGGGGTTGTTTCGCAAGGGGCAAACGTTAACCAAACATATAACAACATCTTTTGTAAGTTTTCCAACATGCATTTCATCACATTTCATTCAATTTGGTGTCTAATCAATAATTAGGTATTTTATTAAAATTTATTTTAATTCAAATTTTAGTGTAATAGAAGCTAGGAATTGAACTACCAAATGCTTCCCATAGGATTAGGATGATGTATTGCAACTCAAATTTAGTATAACATATCATTTTGACAAAATCATTAATCGCCCATAAACCCTTGTTGAATTTTATTTTTCAAAAGGCACATTGTTGATATAACTCTTAAAAACTATTTAAAACTTATTACATTACATTGTTTTAATGTTATAAACAATCAAAACATACTTTTCAATTGGTTTATCTCGAAAAAGATATTTTTAAAAACTAAAATTCGCATTTTAATCTTTTAAACAAGCTTATGTAGTGTCAAACTCTTATGAAATGGAAGATATATAATCTAATATATATCTAGCCTTACGTCAAAATGAATTATGATATCATACTCTTTGATGTCATATATTCTAAACGAGTTTAAAATCAAAAATACAAGGAACATTGTGAAACTACTTCATAGAATATTTTTTTTGTGTCGAAGTAGAATTTCGTTCCACAAATATTGCATATATATATATATATATATATATATATATATATATATATATATATATATATATATATATATATATATATATATATAACATATGCATGATAATTGTTTTTATATTAATTTTATTTTTTTTGTTATATTGTTTAGGTGAAAAAGCCTAAGACCACGGTTTGTGATGTCTCCAAAACCAAACAATATATTCCAAATGTCTCCTCTACTCCCGGCATGTCTCCTTCAGTAGCATGTTTCTATCGTCCTATTGAAAATAGAAACATTCACGAAGGAAGAATTGTCGATCCATCCTTCTATGAATCTGATCAAACCGAACGAATGTTCTCCAATATTCGTTTTGAATGTCTTTTCCAAATCAACGAACCAATCATTCCTCGCTTTATCCTCGACTTCTATAGCCAAGTGACGGTGCAAACCGATCCCTATGGTCATCTCCTTATTTCCTTCATGATTCAAAATCAATTCATCACTCTTACTGAGGAGTGCTCAAACACTCATCATTTTTGTCGTATTTAAACTGCCAAAACATACAAAAATAATCAAAAAGTTATCAAAATACTTAAATTATCCCAGGGATTGTGTTTTATGTGTTTTAAATGCAAAATGTGCAAAAACAAAGGAAAAACGTACAAAGTTGCAATATTGGCAGTTTCAGTCCCTCAAGTTTCAAAACTTGTCAAAAATAGTCCCTATGCATTTATTTTGAAAGGAAAAGTCAACCCAAGGTTTTGAAAGTCAAAAATCACAAAATATTACACTTGGGTCATAAGTTTTCCAAAATTACATGTTTGGTCCCTGAGATTTCAAATTTGGCAAAATAAGTCCCTGGGAATTTTGAAAAAGTGAAAAATGCAAAAAATGGTTCTTGGATATTGGTGATTGGCAATTTTGGTCCTTGGTAGCAATTTGGAAAGTACACAACTTCAGCCCTCAAACTTTTGCAAAATTGCAAAATTGGTCCTTGTGATACATTGAAACCAAACGGACCCTTTCTATTATTTAACAAAACCAACCCAAAGTCAATACCCCAATGCCCAGTCCACCCAATCCAAAGCCCAGCCCACCCCAGGTCAAATAGTCAGCAGGGTCAAACCCACGGTCAAAAGACCGTCTTCTTCCCCACTTTCCCCCTAAAACCAAGTATTATGTCCCCCCTCTCCTCGCTTTTTCCAACCAATATCCCCCCCACAATTAATACCCTTCAACTACCTAACCAACCCCCACCATCCACAATTAATACTCTCACCCGTCCCACTAAACTTGCCCCGTGTATGTTTTGGCGCCAAAAATGGAAATCAAAGGCTTGGATTGATAATAGCTCAATGGAACGGTGAGGATTTGGTCTATGGTCAACAAGAAAGCCATGGGAACTCTCAAACATGAACAGAAGGCCATGTGGAAGATATGGTGGATTATTTTAGTCTCCTAGTATAAGTAGTAGCTCAATGTAAGCATTAGAAGTGTGTAGTATGTAGTTTTTGTTGTTTTAGTAGCTAATTGTACCTATGTAATCCATTTTTAGTTAATGAAAAATCTGTTTCAAGTTTATTCACAGTTGGTAATTTTTAAGTTTATTTAGAAATTCAAATCTCTTGCTTAAAGCTTATTAGTGATACATAATTGTTTGCTCACTCATATAAACCTTCATGTATCTGTTTTAAATAAATTTTCAGGTTTTGGAATGGTTTTTATCCAAGTTTAAGAAAAATAGTCAAAAATAAATAAAAATGAAAATAAATAAAAAAAATAAGAACAAAGATTGAAGGAAGCAAGGAGCAAGGTGCATACTGGATGGCCTTGGGTTAGAGGCTTGTGGGAGCCATTAGGTAGTGTAGTTTGGTCCTGGTTCATGGAAAGTAGCTTGGAAGGCTTATGTAAGAGTTTTTCTTAAAAATTTGTGTTTCTGCTTATCTGTGCTTACTAGTTGTTTTTCTGCACCTAATTTGCTTATTAATTATTTAATAGATAAGTTACATTAAGTGGATTGTAGATTGGTTCCTTTTCATTCAAAGTTTCATTTTAATCTGTGTTAGTAGGGGTGTTTGGATTTGTCTGTACTGAATGCTTCAGTTGGTTTCATTGATCCAATATTGCTTATACATCTTACTTAGTATCATATTAAACCTTTTCATGCAAGTTTTTAGTACAAATTAGCTTCAAAGTCAAAATCAAGCAAAAGCACATCTCAGAGTCAATCTGTGTGGATTTGAGTTGAACAAAGCTTCATAACATCTCATTTTTAGGAAAAGTAAGTCACATTAGCTTTATAATAACTTAACTAAACATCTTTAATCATAAAATCAGTGTTTGAAGTTCATCAAAGTCAAATACCAAAGTTTTGCAAAAAGTCAAAAGTGCATCACCTCAGAAATCTCAAAAATGGCATGATTTATCTAGATTTTTGTGCTTAATCTTAGGCTTTGAAACTTGTTGTGAGTGTTGTCTACCAGTAGAACTATAGATTCATGCAATTGTTTGATTTTTGTAATTTTTTCTGGTGGACCATTTTGCCCCTCAAAGTCACTTGCAGGGCAAGGCATTGCCCTATGCACCAGCAGACCCAGTCACCACCACAAGTTTGATGGTTCATTGTGACCACCCCAGTGGACCCCACATCAAGCCATTGGGCTTTTAAGTAGCTTATCAGTACTAGTATCCATGGCTTAGCTTATTTTGTCCCCTGGCTTATTAGATCCTAGCTTATTTGCCCTTTTCTTTGGCCTGTCTACTAATCACAAAGCTGAGCACTTAGCTTTGTGCACCAAGTATACAAGCCTCCCAAGTGTTCATCAATAAGCCATAAGCCCAGCTTATTGGCTTATTGGGAACCTGACCTGTCACACTAGAAGGTTCAATTCTAGTTTTGGACCTTTGACCCCATTTGTGGCCCCCACACTAGGCTGCAAAGTCCCTAGGTGAACCTGTTGGACTGTCACAATAAGCAAGTGCTTATTTGTTTTGTTTGGCTTATTAAGGGCTTATACCTGTCATCATTGTGCTATTTCTCGTTAATATTGTTGGTTGTGTGCTCATTTGGACTTATATCTCAACTGTGAAGCTTATTCAAGCTTTTCCAAATCAAAATAAGCTTTTGCTTAATCTGTCTCATCAAATAAGCTCATCACTGCTTATTATTCATATTCAGCTTAACTTGTTTCACAAAAGTTGCTTAATATCATCTAATAAGCAGGTTTGAAAAAGAAAATTCCAAAAAAGCCCAACTTAATAGAAGTGATAGCTTCTATTTAAGCCAATTGGCTTATTCTTCAGCTTATTAATAAGCAATTCCCATTTTTATAATTTTCCTAGGCTTCTGGTATATAAAAATAATTTTTGTAATTTTTTCAGATTTTTCTTGCATCATATAGTATTTTTCTTAATTTAAATTAGTTTTTAGTAATTATTAAATAGTTAATAATTAATAATAATTAATTAGAAAATCAGAAAAATATAAATTAGATTTTAAAATTAGTTTTTAGTTATTTTTGATTTTTCCAAATTTTATTTTCAGTTTTCTAGTGTAATTTAATAATTAATTAGAATTTAGAATAATTTAAATAATTAAAAAGTAATTAATAATTAGTTAATAATTAGTAATAATTAATTAAAAAGTAGGAAAAATATA
Source organism: Artemisia argyi (assembly GCA_030686995.1). Lineage (NCBI taxonomy): Eukaryota > Viridiplantae > Streptophyta > Magnoliopsida > Asterales > Asteraceae > Artemisia > Artemisia argyi. The sequence goes on along the minus strand of CM060682.1, from coordinate 152,039,634 downwards.
TTTTCATTTCTAAAATTAGTTTTATAGTATTTTAGATTTTTCTAAGTTTAATTTTTATTTTTCCATGTTAATTTCATATTTATTTGTAATTTAGGTTAATTTAGTTAATTAAAAGTAATTAGGAAATTAGTATTTAATTAATAATAATTATAAAAATAGTGTAAAAATTAATTTTAAATTTCCAAAAATTTTCTTTAATTATTAGGTTTGTAAAAATACCATTTTCATACCAGTAGCCTTTTCAGATCACCTCGTTCACTTTTATTTCTCGTACGCTTGTCCGCGTTTTCAGCAAACGTACGGTTTTTAGGTTTTAAGTGATTTCTTCCCAATCTAAGTTCCAGTAATCAATCACATAGCTTTCCTAAGCTATTTCTGTTAATAATTTCCAAATAATTCTCATAACCAACCTTTTCTGTGAATAATCACCCGATCACAAAGCACGCTCAGTCACAATTCACACCTTGTCGGGATTTAACGACCTAGTGATACCTTATATTACCCGGAGATTGACTCTAGGCTATTTGACTTTGTTGACCATTCCTTGGTCAATATAAGTTGACGGTTCTGAGACAATCAATTTTTGGCGCCGCTGCCGGGGAGGTGTGCGCGTTTCTGCAACATCTTTCGAGATTAGTGTTATCTCACCTTAATCACTGTACAAATACCACCACTTGTGTAAATTTTGAAATCAAAACATAAAAAAGTCATTAACACTTTTCCTAAAGTGTTAAAACACCAAAAAAAAATTTTAAAAACAACAAAACATATCGTAACGTTTTCTGATTCGGTTTTCTTTTAAGGTGATTCTTAAAGAAAAACGATTTTAGATTACGGGACGATACCAAAAATATTGTCCAAAAAGTTTTTATCCCTAGTGCATGCGCACTCGTTCTTCAAGGTCCACTAGCCCATTACGTGAGCTTGTCCGAAAACCTCGAAGACCTCGTAGACGTTCTGCACCAACAGTCGGATCTGAGATCCGTACTGTTGCCACACCCACTGTCACCATGGCGGAAGACCGCCCCATGTGTGAGCTTCTCCAAGCACCCATCGAGGGTTACGGAGATGCCATTGTTGTTCCAGCCATCGTGGCTGATAATTTCGAGCTCAAAACCGGGTTACTCAATCTTGTAACCTCAAGTCAATTCTACGGTTTTGAGAGGGACGATCCTCATGCTCACATTCGATGGTTCAATAAAATCACTTCGACCATCAAGTACAAGAATGTCCCTTGTGAAGCAATCAAACTTCTTCTCTTCCCATTCTCTCTGGAGGGACAAGCCCGGATTTGGCTTGAAAAACAACCTCCACGATCTATTGAGACATGGGAAGATCTTGTGAAAAAATTTGTGAATGAATTCTTCCCACCTTCCAAGACCACGAGTCTTAAGAACGAAATCACCAAGTTCACTCAGAAATATGGTGAATCTTTTGGTGAAGCGTGGGATCGTTTCAAAGAATTACTTCGCAAGTGTCCACATCATGGTTTCTCAGAGTTGATGGAACTCGATACTTTATACAATGGCGTGAGCCAAGCTGATCAGGATTCTCTCAATGCCTCCGCGGGAGGTAATTTCTTGAGTAGAACCACAAAAGAAGCTTTACAGATCATAGAAAACAAGTCTAAGGTCCGCTCTACACGAAGCAAACCAATTGTTTCTCAAATCAATGCGGGTCCTTCCACTTCATCTTCTGTGGGTCAATCTAGCACGGATGCTAAGCTTGACAAGCTCACTGAAGCGATCCAAGCTTTGGTTCTCTCCAAAACAAAGAAAGTTTCATTTCCACAACATCCTCCCCCTGCTGAGGTTAAAAAAGTGGAAGTCTGTGTGACTTGTGGTTGGCAGCATGCCTATTACAATTGCACAGCTACTGATGGTACTCCATATGAAGCTCATGCTGTTGTCGGGTCCCAAAATCAAGGAGGCAATCAATACCGCCCTCCTATGGACCCGAACTATCGTCCTCACCATTATCCTGGACCTCCCGGTTTTAATCAAAACGAAAATGTCCAAAACCGTGGCCAAAATCAAAATAGAGTGAACCAAGGTTATCAAAACCAAGGTAACTTCAATCAGGGTCACGGTTTCCAAAATCAAAACCAAGGTTTCCAAAATCAAGGTTTCCAACACCAAAATCAAGGAAACTTTAACCGGAACCAAGGTCAGGGTAATTTCAATTCCGGGAACTTTCATGGAAACAATCACCAGAATCAAGGGAATTTCCATCATCAAAACCAAGGAAATTTCAATCAAGGCCCCAATCCGAACAATCGAGCTCAAAATCTTCCTAATCCGAATCAAGCCATTGTTCCAACCGGGCCTTCATCTGATGAGTTGTTAAAACAATTCATGAAGTCCCAAGATGAGTTGAACAAGTTGCTGGTCAGCCAGATTTCTGATATCAAGAAATCTTTAAATGATCGACCCTCGGGCTCAGGTACTACTTTACCGAGCAACACGATCGCTAACCCGAGGGGCGATGCTAAGGCGATCACAACACGAAGTGGTGCTTCATATGATGAACTCGCGATTCCTACTACCTCTTCTCCTTCTCCTCCAAAGGTAGTGGATCGTGAACCTGAGGTAACAAAGGACAAGGTGCAAACTCCTAGCCCACGAAGTACAGCACACGTCTAACCTCAGGTTAATCCTGAAACCAGATGTAAGCCTGGAGTTGTCTTTGAACCACCAGAAACTCCAGGGGATAACCCAAAATCCAAAACTTCTATTCCTTATCCATCATGTCTCAATGAACAAAAGCTCCGCGAAAAAGCTAATCACCAAATGGATAAATTTTTCCAAATCTTCCAAGATTTGCACTTTGATATTAGCTTCGCGGATGCTATTCTCTTGATGCCTAAGTTTGCATCAACAATCAAAAATCTGTTGAGTAACAAAGAAAAACTCTTTGAGATGGCAAGAACTCCTCTGAATGAGCACTGCTCAGCAGTTCTCTTGAAAAAGCTTCCTGAAAAGCTTGGAGACCCCGGGAAATTTCTCATTCCTTGTACTTTCTCGGGTATGGTTGAATGCTTCGCCTTAGCTGATTTAGGTGCTAGCATTAACCTGATGCCATATTCTGTGTGGAAGAAACTTTCTCTTCCCGAACTCACTCCCACGTGCATGACTTTAGAGCTTGCCGATCGTTCAATTTCTCGTCCCCTTGGCATTGCCGAGGACGTATTCGTTAAAGTGGGAAAGTTCCATTTTCCGGCAGATTTTGTGATTGTTGACGTTGATGCCGATTCAAGGGTCCCTCTCATTCTTGGGAGGGGATTCCTTAGAACTGGGCGTGCTCTTTTCGATGTATTCGAGCATGAGATCACATTACGTGTTGGAACGGAAGCCATTACCTTCAACCTAAATCAAACTTCGAGATACTCCTCCAATTATGACTGTGAATCGGTGAATCAAATAGATGTCATCGATGTTACTGCTGAGGAGTATGCTTAAGAGATTTTAGGTTTCATTGATGATTCTTTGAGTAAAAACCTCACTCAATCTTCTCATCCCATCATTGCCAATTCTTCTCCTTCCCTCACTCCGTTTGAGGGAAGTGACTTCATCTTAGAAGAAATTGAGGCCTTTCTCAAAAGTGATTCGATTCCCGATGGAATCGATAACCAAGAGATTGACCCCGAGAGGGATATTCTCCTGCTTGAGAAGTTATTAAACGAAGATCCCTCTCCTCTTCCTGTTCTACCACAAACACTTCATAAGGAGGAAGTAAAAAATGTTGAGAAAACTGATGACTTCCCCGAGGTTGAACTTAAGGACTTGCCGCCTCATCTTGAATATGCATTTCTGGAGGGTGATGATAAATTGCCCGTCATAATTGCTAAAGACTTAAGTGTTGAGGAAAAGGCTGCTCTCATAAAAGTTTTGAAGTCTCATAAACAAGCAATTGCTTGGCGACTCTCCGACATTAAAGGCATTGACCCTGAATTTTGTACTCACAAGATTTTAATGGAGGACGACTTCAAACCAGCAGTCCAACAACAAAGAAGGGTGAATCCAAAAATTCACGAGGTTATCAAACAAGAGGTTTTAAAACTTCTTGATGCCGGATTGATTTACCCTATCTCGGACAGTCCTTGGGTTAGCCCAATTCATTGTGTTCCAAAAAAGGGTGGCATTACTGTTGTCACAAATGAGGAGCATGAGTTGATTCCAACTCGTTTGCTTACGGGTTGGCGCGTCTGCATTGACTATTGTAAGTTAAATGACGCCACCCGTAAAGATCATTTTCCTCTGCCCTTTATGGATTAGATGCTCGAGAGATTAGCGGGGAATGAGTACTATTGCTTCCTCGATGGTTTCTCGGGTTACTTTCAGATTCCCATTGATCCGCAAGATCAGGAAAAGACCACTTTCACGTGCCCCTATGGAACTTTTGCGTATAAACGTATGCCATTTGGCTTATGTAATGCTCCGGGCACGTTTCAAAGATGTATGATGGCCATTTTTTCCGACATGATCGGGAAAACTATGGAGGTCTTTATGGACGATTTTTCGGTCATTGGGGATTCGTTCCAATCATGTCTCTCCCATTTAGACAACATGCTAAAACGTTGTGAAGACACAAAGTTATGTCTAAATTGGTAGAAGAGTCACTTTATGGTCAAAGAGGGCATTGTCCTCGGCCATCAAATTTCAAAGAACGGGATTGAGGTTGACAGAGCCAAAGTGGACGTCATTGCAAAATTGCCTCATCCCACAACCGTAAAAGGTGTTAGGAGCTTTTTGGGTCATGCCGGTTTCTACCGTAGGTTTATTCAAGATTTTTCGAAAATCGCCCGGCCTATGACCCATCTCCTCGAAAAGGATGCTCCTTTTATCTTCTCCCCCGAGTGTATCGAAGCCTTTGAAACATTAAAGAAAAGGCTTACCGAGGCACCGATTCTTGTTGCCCCCGATTGGAACTTGCCTTTCGAGCTCATGTGTGATGCTAGTGATTATGCGATAGGCGCAGTCTTGGGGCAACGAAAAACAAAACATTTTCAGCCTATACACTATGCCAGCAAAACTATGACCGAGGCTCAAAGTCATTACACCACCACTGAAAAAGAATTATTAGCTGTGGTGTATGCTTTCGAAAAATTCCGGCCATACTTGATACTGACCAAAAGCATAGTGTATACGGATCACTCGGCTTTGAAGTACCTCTTTGCAAAACAAGATGCAAAGCCGAGACTCCTCCGTTGGGTTCTCCTCCTACAGGAATTTGATATCATAATTCATGATAAAAAAAGGAGCCGAGAAAGCTGCTGATCATCTCTCCCGTCTTGAAAACCCTCACCAAGATGCTTTCGAGAAAAAGGAAATAAATGAAACATTTCCTCTCGAAACCCTTAATGCGGTTTCATTTCGTGGAGACTCGATTACCCCATGGTTTGCCGACTTTGCAAACTATCTCGCGGGTAACTTTGTTGTGAAAGGGATGTCGTCCCAACAAAAAAATAAATTTTTCAAAGATGTAAAATATTACTTCTGGGACGACCCCTATCTTTTCAAAATTTGCGCGGTATGTGTATGGTCAGGAAGCCACTGAAATTTTAAAGGCTTGCCATGCTGGTCCCACGGGGGGCCACCGCAATCCCAACTACACCGCCAAAAAGGTGTTTGATTCTGGCTTCTATTGGCCCTCGATTTACAAGGATGCCCAAGAATTGGTCAAGTCCTGTGACGCTTGTCAACGTCACGGGAATATTTCACAAAAGAATGAAATGCCTCAGAATGCAATTCAAGTTTGTGAAATTTTTGACATCTGGGGCATCGACTTTATGGGGCCATTTCCATCTTCTCATGGCAACAAATACATACTCGTGGCAGTTGACTACTTGTCAAAATGGGTTGAAGCGAAAGCTTTACCCACAAATGATGCCCGAGTAGTTGTGAAATTTTTGAAAGCTCTTTTTGCCCGATTCGGAACTCCACGTGCTATTATTAGTGATCGTGGTACGCACTTCTGTAATGACAAATTCGACAAAGTCATGCAAAAGTATGGTGTAACTCATCGTCTTTCTACTGCGTACCACCCTCAAACAATTGGACAAGTTGAAGTTTCCAATCGGGGCATTAAAAGAATTTTAGAAAGAACCGTAGGTGAAAATCGTGCATCGTGGTCGGATAAATTAGATGATGCACTTTGGGCTTTCCGTACGGCTTACAAAACACCCATTGGGTGTACGCCTTACAAACTTGTTGATGAGGCGAAAAATGATCCGTTTTTAGGGGGTCATTTAAGCCCGAATTCGAATTTATTTGATCAAATATTGCCCTAAATCGTTCCTTTTGTGATTTTAGGTACTTTGGGAGAGAAATCTGGAAAAGCAAGCAATTCGGACGTTTTTGGAGCATAAAAGTGAAGAAAACGCCAAAGTCTTAATTTTCCATGCTGGGAACAGTAGGTGACGGCGTCAAGAGTAATTCTCTGACGGCGTCAAGAGCAGAATTCCATGACGACCCAGTACAAATTTCACGGCGTCACGAAGGTAGGGTGTCAAGAGTAAAAGTCATGACGGCCTGGAAATTATTAAGTCTTGACGGCGTCAAATGTAGATCAAGGCAGTCCGAGAATAGTTTTGGCGGCGAGGTGACGGCGTCACAAGGTTGGTCTTGACGCCGTCAGACCCAATTTTCTATATATAGTTTTCTAATTTTCACATTAAAAGAAGAGAAGTTTTGGAGAAACCCTAAGTACGATTTTGGTGCAACTTTTACAGGCTTTTCAAGGGTTCCAAACCCTTGATACCTTTCATTGTAATTGAGATAAGTGTTCTTTTAATTTAATCAATATGTCTATGTGTTGGTTGTCTATATCTTGTTCTTATCTTAATTCCATCATGCTAGGCTAGATCTATCTTGTGTTTGCTTAGATCTAATGAAACCTAGATGTTAATTATATGTTGATTACTTGTTTATACTTGTCTTGGATGAATGATTTATATGTTAGGCTTTAGAAAACTGGCAGATCTCCACTTGGTAACATGCTTGAACGTCTTAAGAAACATGAACCGACGCGCACTAGGTCTTTATTGGTTGTATTTAATGCATGAGCCACTGTTTACAATCCCTATAGTTGTGCTGGGCATGGTGTAGGAGGAGATAAGAGCTCATAGAATTGGGGAGTTAAGTGTGCCACCCCATGAATGGTATTAAGGAATACGATCCGTCATCCATGCAATTATAACAAGTAATTAACATGTAAAAGATGTCTAGTGAGTAGTGAAATCTAAGTAAACACATTTTCTCCACTTATTGCTCACAACTTTAGTATAATTTAGTTTATTTTCATTTCTAGCATTTTATTTTGATTGCATCTTTAGTATTGGGTTAGTTGATTAGCAACTAATTCCGCCCAAATCCTTCAAACCCGAGATATTTACTTGCTTTCTAAAAAATATAAAAATACAAAAATAATCATCCCTCATCTTTAGAACTAGTATTTAAGCTTTCTAATCCTAGCGACACTATTCCTAAGCTGAACGATCAATCCCCCGGTACTTGTCACTATACTATACTACAACGATCAGGTACACTGCCTGGTGGGGGTTGTAAGCTTCTCAGGATCTCTTGAGAGGTAAAGCCTGGTGCGATTCCCACGTATCACTTGTGTACGGGAAAGCGTGCCATCTTCCGATCGAGCTTGAGCACAAAGCCTATTGGGCTCTCAAGCATGCCAATTTTGACCTCAAAACTGCGGGTGATCATAGAAAAGTTCAACTAAATGAATTAAATGAACTTCGTGATTAAGCTTACGAGAACTCTTTGATCTATAAAGAAAAGACAAAGAAGATTCATGACTCCAAAATCAAGAACCGCGTTTTTAACGTTGGTGATCGAGTCCTTCTTTTCAACTCTAGACTCAAGATCTTCTCGGGAAAGCTCAAAACCTGATGGACTGGTCCATTCACTATCGCTAAGGTTTATCCATATGGCACCGTCGAATTATCTCAAAATGACGGTCCTAATTTCAAAGTGAATGGACATCGTTTAAAGCACTACTTTGGAGAGGACATACCATCCATGGTTGTCCCGGATCTTCAAACTTTCCCCAAGGACAATTGAATTCGATGATAAAGGGGATGGATGCATGCCAATAATCCTTGGGTCACCATTCCTCACCACCGCTAGGGCTGTCATTAAGTATGAAGGTAGGAAGATCGAGCTTAAATCTGGAAAAATAAAGATTAGCTTCCCCATGACCCTGCGAAGTGGGCATGAGAATTTGAGTTGGAGAAAGATCAAAAACAACATTGACACGACACCCATTCGTGTTCAGAATAAAATTCTTGCATGGGAGACAAGAATCAAAAGCTATAAGGAAGCCAAAAATGAAAGAAGCAAAAACAATAAGGTTCAGGTCGAATTCGAACATACTCAACCCATAGAAAATCATGTACCATTTGAGGAAGGGAACTTGGTACTCTTGAGACACTTGGAAACAACAATACCACCCGATAAACCAAGTCCTTGGTGGTATGGGCCATTCACAATCGAAGGTGTAAGCCAAGATGGGGTAGCTAACTTGAGAAGTAAAGTAGGTGGAATGGTGATTGCGAGTATCGACAGATTGAGGCACTACCACCATAATAGTAATGATCACAACTACATGGGGTATATCATTTCAAGGGATGAGATCACGTAGTAACCCATGACCTTGAGTCTAGCTACAAGACTCGTAAATAAAGAAAAGCGCTTCTTGGGAGGCAACCCATGTTTTGTGTGATTTTATGTTTGTTTGTTTGTTATTTGCTTCCGTATGCATGCTTTATTTTTATTGTTGGTTGATCATGTTTCTAAACTAAATAGTGGAAATACTTTACTTTGTTGTTTTGGCCTAGTCTTAACTCCACCTAAAGGTATTTTTGCAAAAGATAAGTGTAAGGGGAAACCCCAAATATGTTTTTAAGAAACAAACCGATCATGATTCTCCACAATATTAAATGAACATGTGTATTCGTATTTGTTAGAGTCAAATGCTTGTATTGAGTCATAATGAAGTTTTGCAGGATTTTCCAGGAAGTAGGACCAAGTTTTTCCAGAAATTTTTCGGAAACTTAACATAAGGATTTCTGCATGTCACTTCTGACGGCGTCAAGTGTAAAAATCTGGAAATTTTACCAGTTTTGTTTTTCTAACGGAGTCTTATGGTTTTTGTGAGTTATTAAGTTTTATAATCTCCAGGAGATCTGCAAACTTCATTCCACAAGCATTATATCTTATCTTGTTTTCTAGGATTTAGTAACTTATATAGGATGCCGCCGATTTTACGCGAGGTTGTCTTGTCTATTTTATCAGGTTTTACAGGTTATGTATGATAAGAAGATGATTTATATTCTGGAAGGGAAGCTTTGATTGTTTATTTTCTTGGAGGAAGATTTAACCTGGCCACCCTATTATCCATACCGAGCGAATCAGGGGAGTATTTGATTTCATTCTCTTTACTTTTTCACTTTTACATTCTTTACTTGAACATTGGGGACAATGTTCATCTTAAGTGTAAGGGGATGGTAAAAAGATGATACCTTACATATGCACTTTCGCTTGAGTTTGTTTTGTTTAATGATAGATGTGTAATAAAACTATGAGAAATACTTGTTAGTGCAATTTTAGCGCCAAATTTAATTTTTTTTACAACATTTAGGAGTGAAACTTTAGCCATAGCAAGCGTCTCATGGATAGGAGATTGTATGACTAGCACAAAACCGTATATTCAGAAAAATTTTCCACCCAAATATGTGAGGTTCGCCTTTAGATTTGATAGGAAAAGCATTTACTATTAGTGCTTATGAGTGTACTGGTAGTATTTAGATTCTAGAACTTGCGTTAGTGATGCATCCCGAGACCGCTAGTGAGACTACATTCGTGTAGTAGGATTTACTACATGATAAGAGGCATTAGGATCACCCTTGTGTTAAACCCGTATCATAATTACTTGACCATTTATGTCATATTACTTGGCTAGTTAAGTCAACTAATTTTTCCCACACCCTTAGCGTTGTACTCATTTTTAGTACACGAAACCCCTAGTACACCCCTCCGAGCCTATCTTTTTGTTTCTAACTTTAAGCATTTTACTTAAAGGAAGAATGTGTTACACCCCACTTAAATGTACAACCAAATCGCCTTAGCCTTCCGTGTATGCGCTCATTTTTAGTGCATTATTGTTATTTGTTAAACCCTAAGTTAACTTTCTAATTAATTACATGGTTGCTAAGTCGAGTCATATCCTTGTACATATTGTTTTGGGACAATTGGGACTCATGGGTAAGTATTTATTTTATGGAGTAATGGGGAAGAACATCATTTATTACCCCCATATGTACGTTAATCTTAAAAGTGCTCCAAGTGTTTTGATTTTCTTAATTCGAGTCATTAGTTTAGTTAAATGTAAAGTATGTAAAGATTCAAGTGTAAGGGGAATGTTCATTCCCTATGATGTATTATTTTGGATGGTAGGGTAAGAGTGTATGCAAAATATATATATATATATATATATATATATATATATATATATATATATATATATATATATAGAAAAATCAAGAAAAAAAAAGAAAAAAAAAATAGAAAAAGGAAAAGAGAAAAAAACATACGGACTACCATCCATTTTTATTCTATGTTCACTTTATGTTTTTTGTTATTTTTCATTTATTAGCTTGAGTCGAGTCTAGTCTTGGCTTAGCAATGCCATATTGTACATGTAATTAACCAAGATTGTTAACTCGCCACCAGTAAAACTTCCTTTATCCAACAAAACCGTGTATTTCATATCCCTACACCTAACGTTACAACCCTTTAAAAGACCACTTTGATAGTTTATCCTAGGTGCTTACGCCAGGTGGTGGAGGTTTGATCCTTTCCCAAGCCTATGGTAGTCTATTTTGCTATGACAGGTAGTGAGAGATATCTTCCGTTTCCATATTGTAATTTACATTTTATTACACCCGAGAGATGTGAGTATCTAAACACTATTTGTGAGGTGCTAGTATATGACCTCCGTGCTTGTCTATTGGTCTTTAGTGGAACGATTATTTGTTGTAATTACTTTTATATTAGTGTTAAATGACCCCTAACTTGTCTTTTGAGTAGAATAAAAGCGCATTTACTTGAGGACAAGCAAATCTCAAGTGTAAGGGTATATGATGAGGCGAAAAATGATCCATTTTTAGGGGGTCATTTAAGCCCGAATTCGAATTTATTTGATCAAATATTGCCCTAAATCGTTCCTTTTGTGATTTTAGGTACTTTGGGAGAGAAATCTGGAAAAGGAAGCAATTCGGACATTTTTGGAGCATAAAAGTGAAGAAAACGCCAAAGTCTTAATTTTCCATGCTGGGAACAGTAGGTGACGGCGTCAAGAGTAATTCTCTGACGGCGTCAAGAGCAGAATTCCATGACGACCCAGTACAGATTTGATGGCGTCACGAAGGTAGGGCGTCAAGAGTAAAAGTCATGACGGCCTGGAAATGATTAAGTCTTGACGGCGTCAAATGTAGATTAAGGCAGTCCGAGAATAGTTTTGGCGGCGAGGTGACGGCGTCACAAGGTTGGTCTTGACGCCGTCAAACCCATTTTTCTATATATAGTTTTCTAACTTTCACATTAAAAGAAGAGAAGTTTTGGAGAAACCCTAAGTACGATTTTGGTGCAACTTTTACAGGTTTTTCAAGGGTTCCAAACCCTTGATACCTTTCATTGTAATTGAGATAAGTGTTCTTTTAATTCAATCAATATGTCTATGTGTTGGCTGTCTATATCTTGTTCTTATCTTAATTCTATCATGCTAGGCTAGATCTATCTTGTGTTTGCTTAGATCTAATGAAACCTAGATGTTAATTATGTGTTGATTACTTGTTTATACTTGTCTTGGATGAATGATTTATATGTTAGGCTTAAGAAAACTGGCAGATCTCCACTTGCTAACATGCTTGAACGTCTTAAGAAACATGAACCGACGCGCACTAGGTCTTTATTGGTTGTATTTAATGCATGAGCCACTGTTTACAATCCCTATAGTTGTGCTGGGCATGGTGTAGGAGGAGATAAGAGCTCATAGAATTGGGGAGTTAAGTGTGCCACCCAATGAATGGTATTAAGGAATACGATCCGTCATCCATGCAATTATAACAAGTAATTAACGTGTAAAAGATGTCTAGTGAGTAGTGAAATCTAAGTAAACACATTTTCTCCACTTATTGCTCACAACTTTAGTATAATTTAGTTTATTTTCATTTCTAGCATTTTATTTTGATTGCATCTTTAGTATTGGGTTAGTTGATTAGCAACTAATTCCGCCCAAATCCTTCAAACCCGAGATATTTACTTGCTTTCTAAAAAATATAAAAATACAAAAATAATCATCCCTCATCTTTAGAACTAGTATTTAGGCTTTCTAATCCTAGCGACACTATTCCTAAGCTGAACGATCAATCCCCCGGTACTTGTCACTATACTATACTACAACGATCAGGTACACTGCCTGGTGGGGGTTGTAAGCTTCTCAGGATCTCTTGAGAGGTAAAGCCTGGTGCGATTCCCACGTATCACTTGTGTACGGGAAAGCGTGCCTTCTTCCGATCGAGCTTGAGCACAAAGCCTATTGGGCTCTCAAGCATGCCAATTTTGACCTCAAAACTGCTGGTGATCATAGAAAAGTTCAACTAAATGAATTAAATGAACTTCGTGATCAAGCTTACGAGAACTCTTTGATCTTTAAAGAAAAGACAAAGAAGATTCATGACTCCAAAATCAAGAACCGCGTTTTTAACGTTGGTGATCGAGTCCTTCTTTTCAACTCTAGACTCAAGATCTTCTCGGGAAAGCTCAAAACCCGATGGACTGGTCCATTCACTATCGCTAAGGTTTATCCTTATGGCACCGTCGAATTATCTCAAAATGACGGTCCTAATTTCAAAGTGAATGGACATCGTTTAAAGCACTACTTTGGAGAGGACATACCATCCATGGTTGTCCCGGATCTCCAAACTTTCCCCAAGGACAATTGAATTCAGGGATCGAGTCAAGCTAGCGACTCGATGAACAAAAACAATAGCACAATACGGGTTTTCACCCGTATCTCTGATTTCTTTCTACTTTCTACCACCTAGTGTGGGGGAATGGCCAACCACCCCCCCCCCCCACTGTTTGAAAAATGTATATATGTATATAAGTTTGAAAAAAAATGTGTATATATATAGAAATAAAGTGAAATTTGGTGTTTCCACAGTTAGATTTGAATATTAGCTTTTTCCGTTCAAGAGTCGGCATAATAGCCGGGACTTTGAATATTGAGGACAATATTCATTTCTAAGTGTGTGGGGGGGGGGGGGGAAATTCTAGCGAATTTAATCAAAATATATCTTCTAGTACCCCCGTTTTTGGCCAAAATTTTCAAAATTTTTTCACTTTATTTCAAAATTTTTGTGATAATCAGTCCGCCAGGTCTAACCGACAAAGGGATTGGCTAATCCAGGAGCAAACGGCTCTTGGTAAAGATAACTCAAATCCGTTGACGGCTTGCAATTTGCCCAAAATTGTATGGTAAATCAACTCGCCATATCCCATAAAGCGAATGAGTTGGCTAGCCCGCAAGATTATGGCTTGTGGTAAAGGCAGTGGAAAATCCATAATTGGTAATCAGCTCACCAAGATGTTGACTAGGTCCATCAAGAGTTGGCTAGTCTAGGAGCAAACGGCTCTTGGTAAAGACTAATCAAAACCGTTGAAAGCTGGTGGTTTGCTAAAAATCACATGGTTATCAGATGGACCATAGTTCTTACTTGAATCGATACATCTGGCTACTCCAGAAGTGATGGCTTTTGGTAAAGAGTTTTTCAAATCCACCAAGTTTTCTAAAAAGATTGCTAGGGACTAGCAATAGTTTAGTGTGGGGGATTGATGAGTGCTTAAACACTCATCATTTTTGTCGTATTTAAACTGCCAAAACATACAAAAACAATCAAAAAGTTATCAAAATACTTAAATTATCCCAGGGATTGTGTTTTATGTGTTTTAAATGCAAAATGTGCAAAAACAAAGGAAAAACGTACAAAGTTTGCAATATTGGTAGTTTCAGTCCCCCAAGTTTCAAAACTTGTCAAAAATAGTCCATATGCATTTATTTTGAAAGGAAAAGTCAACCCAAGGTTTTGAAAGTCAAAAATCACAAAATATTACACTTGGGTCATAAGTTTTCCAAAATTACATGTTTGGTCCCTGAGATTTCAAATTTGGCAAAATAAGTCCCTGGGAATTTTGAAAAAGTGAAAAATGCAAAAAATGGTTCTTGGATATTGGTGATTGGCAATTTTGGTCCTTGGTAGCAATTTGGAAAGTACACAACTTCAGCCCTCAAACTTTTGCAAAATTGCAAAATTGGTCCTTGTGATACACTGAAACCAAACGGACCCTTTCTATTATTTAACAAAACCAACCCAAAGTCAATACCCCAATGCCCAGTCCACCCAATCCAAAGCCCAGCCCACCCTAGGTCAAATAGTCAGCAGGGTCAAACCCACGGTCAAAAGACCGTCTTCTTCCCCACTTTCCCCCTAAAACCAGGTACTATGTCCCCCCTTCCTCGCCTTTTCCAACCAATATCCCCCCCACAATTAATGCCCTTCAACTACCTAACCGACCCCCACCATCCACAATTAATACTCTCACCCGTCCCACTAAACTTGCCCCGTGTATGTTTTGGCGCCAAAAATGGAAATCAAAGGCTTGGATTGATAATAGCTCAATTGAACGGTGAGGATTTGGTCTATGGTCAACAAGAAAGCCATGGGAACTCTCAAACATGAGCAGAAGGCCATGTGGAAGATATGGTGGATTATTTTAGTCTCCTAGTATAAGTAGTAGCACAATGTAAGCATTAGAAGTGTGTAGTATGTAGTTTTTGTTATTTTAGTAGCTAATTGTACCTTTGTAATCCATTTTTAGTTAATGAAAAATCTGTTTCAAGTTTATTCACAGTTGGTAATTTTTAAGTTTATTTAGAAATTCAAATCTCTTGCTTAAAGCTTATTAGTGATACATAATTGTTTGCTCACTCATATAAACCTTCATGTATCTGTTTTAAATAAATTTTCAAGTTGTGGAATGGTTTTTATCCAAGTTTAAGAAAAATAGTAAAAAATAAATAAAAATAAAAATAAATAAAAAAAATAAGAACAAAGATTGAAGGAAGCAAGGAGCAAGGTGCATACTGGATGGCCTTGGGTTAGAGGCTTGTGGGAGCCATTAGGTAGTGTAGTTTGGTCCTGGTTCATGGAAGGATAGCTTGGAAGGCTTATGTAAGAGTTTTTCTTAAAAATTTGTGTTTCTGCTTATCTGTGCTTACTAGTTGTTTTTCTGCACCTAATTTGCTTATTAATTATTTAATAGATAAGTTACATTAAGTGGTTTGTAGCTTGGTTCCTTTTCATTCAAAGTTTCATTTTAATCTGTGTTAGTAGGGGTGTTTGGATTCGTTTGTACTGAATGCTTCAGTTGGTTTCATTGATCCAATATTGCTTATACATCTTACTCAGTATCATATTAAACCTTTTCATGCAAGTTTTTAGTACAAATTAGCTTCGAAGTCAAAATCAAGCAAAAGCACATCTCAGAGTCAATCTGTGTGGATTTGAGTTGAACAAAGCTTCATAACATCTCATTTTTAGGAAAAGTAAGTCACATTAGCTTTATAATAACTTAACTAAACATCTTTAATCATAAAATCAGTGTTTGAAGTTCATCAAAGTCAAATACCAAAGTTTTGCACAAAGTCAAAAGTGCATCACCTCAGAAATCTCAAAAATGGCATGATTTATCTAGATTTTTGTGCTTAATCTTAGGCTTTGAAACTTGTTGTGAGTGTTGTCTACCAGTAGAACTATAGATTCATACAATTGTTTGATTTTTGTAATTTTTTCTAGTGGACTATTTTGCCCCTCAAAGTCACTTGCAGGGCAAGGCATTGCCCTGTGCACCAGCAGACCCAGTCACCACCACAAGTTTGGTGGTTCATTGTGACCACCCCAGTGGACCCCACATCAAGCCATTAGGCTTTTAAGTAGCTTATCAGTACTAGTATCCATGGCTTAGCTTATTTTGTCCCCTGGCTTATTAGATCCTAGCTTATTTGCCCTTTTCTTTGGCCTGTCCACTAATCACAAAGCTGAGCACTCAGCTTTGTGCACCAAGTATACAAGCCTCCCAAGTGTTCATCAATAAGCCATAAGCCCAGCTTATTGGCTTATTGGGAACCTGACCTGTCACACTAGAAGGTTCAATTCTAGTTTTGGACCTTTGACCCCATTTGTGGCCCCCATACTAGGCTGCAAAGTCCCTAGGTGAACCTGTTGGACTGTCACAATAAGCAAGTGCTTATTTGTTTTGTTTGGCTTATCAAGGGCTTATACCTGTCATCATTGTGCTATTTCTCATTAATATTGTTGGTTGTGTGCTCATTCGGACTTATATCTCAACTGTGAAGCTTATTCAAGCTTTTCCAAATCAAAATAAGCTTTTGCTTAATCTGTCTCATCAAATAAGCTCATCACTGCTTATTATTCATATTCAGCTTAACTTGTTTAACAAAAGTTGCTTAAAATCATCTAATAAGCAGGTTTGAAAAAGAAAATTCCAAAAAAGCCCAACTTAATAGAAGTGATAGCTTCTATTTAAGCCAATTGGCTTATTCTTCAGCTTATTAATAAGCAATTCCCATTTTTATAATTTTCCTAGGCTTCTGGTATATAAAAATAATTTCTGTAATTTTTTCAGATTTTTCTTGCATCATATAGTATTTTTCTTAATTTAAATTAGTTTTTAGTAATTATTAAATAGTTAATAATTAATAATAATTAATTAGAAAATCAGAAAAATATAAATTAGATTTTAAAATTATTTTTTAGTTATTTTTGATTTTTCCAAATTTTATTTTCAGTTTTCTAGTGTAATTTAATAATTAATTAGAATTTAGAATAATTTAAATAATTAAAAAGTAATTAATAATTAGTTAATAATTAGTAATAATTAATTAAAAAGTAGGAAAAATATATTTTCATTTCTAAAATTAGTTTTATAGTATTTTAGATTTTTCTAAGTTTAATTTTTATTTTTCCAAGTTAATTTCATATTTATTTGTAATTTAGGTTAATTTAGTTAATTAAAAGTAATTAGGAAATTAGTATTTAATTAATAATAATTATAAAAATAGTGTAAAAATTAATTTTAAATTTCCAAAAATTTTCTTTAATTATTAGGTTTGTAAAAATACCATTTTCATACCAGTAGCCTTTTTAGATCACCTCGTTCACTTTTATTTCTCGTACGTTTGTCCGCGTTTTCAGCAAACGTACGGTTTTTAGGTTTTAAGTGATTTCTTCCCAATCTAAGTTCCAGTAATCAATCACATAGCTTTCCTAAGCTATTTCTTTTAATAATTTCCAAATAATTCTCATAACCAACCTTTTCTATGAATAATCACCTGATCACAAAGCACGTTCAGTCACAATTCACACCTTGTCGGGATTTAACGACCTGGTGATACCTTATATTACCCTGAGATTGACTCTAGGCTATTTGACTTTGTTGACCATTCCTTGGTCAATATAAGTTGACGGCTCTGAGACAATCACTTACTCTTGCTCAATTTGGACAAATTCTTCGGATCCCATACAACGGCCAAGCCGTTTTCTCAAATGAATGGGATCTTTCCTAGTCCTGAAGACATTCGTCGAATGCTTGAACTAGAACGTCGTACGACTAGTTGAGTAATCAAGTCGAAGAATGTCGATATTCATGCAAATCAAATCCTCCTCAAAGAGCTAAGCCAAGATATGAAAAAGTGGGAAGAACTCATTCGCGAGAATGCGTTTGGTACTGGTGGTCACCGTGATCATGTCACGGCGAGCATTGCCCACATGTTGTATTGTGTAGTTGCTGAAGAGCAATACAACTTGGCTTATCTTTTTGTTCATCGAATCATGTCCGCCAAAAACACCCCAAATGGAAATCTTCCTTATGGTATGTTCCTCACACGACTTTATCATTATGTGATGGAACATTACCCACATCTTCAAAGAGATTACTACGTTCATATCCTTCCTACTTTGAACCAACTTACTCGTGTTCGTACTCGTCGTTCTCGAAGTGACAAAGGAAAATCTCGTGTTCCTTTGTATTCTAGGCCTCGTGGTTCTACATCTCATCGTGAGGATGATGATGATGAGGAGGAAAACACCTCACGTGTTAGTACTCCATCCCCCACGACCTTTGTTGAAAATCTTTCCGATATTGACGATACCGAGTATCAAGTTCCTCTTCCTCATGAACGTACCGATGAGCTTCTCTTCACTCGTCAAACGTCCATCATCAACCGTCAACAACAAATGCATGAAGAACTTCGAGGAGGATTCAAATCCGTTGGGAAGATGTTTAGGAAGATGCTTGGAAAGAAGAAGAAGTAGAAGATATTGACGTATTGCTACTTGTTATTATTTATTTCTATTAGACATTTGTATGGTTTGCTATTTGTCCGATTTATTCGGAAATACTTGTGTTATTTCTTGCTTATCTCTTGAATGATATTTAGACTCTAACTATTATCATGCTACTATCTTAATGTTATGCTATGTTTCTTTTCAATGTGGATTATAATATGTTAATTTGCATGCAAAATTTGGTTATATATATATGTTTATATATCATCATTCCTAGAGCATATACTTCTAATAGAGCTTGCTGGAAAAACACACTTGAAAAGTCACCAAATTCTGCAAATTTTGGGTTTCTGGTCGTCTGGGAAAACACCAGATGGGCGGCCCCCTTAATTCCCTAGGCGGTCCCCTTAATCATTAAGGGGGCCGGCCTACAATTAAGGGGACCGGCCATTTGGAACTGGGTTCACTGTTTTCTTTTGCATCTTGTGAACCCTTTCTCTAGTATCAGCTACCATTTCCCATTTTAACCCAACTGATTTTAGAATCTCATTCAACCATTTCAAATACATACCTAAAACAACCATTTCCATACTATAAATTCCCTCCATAATCACCATTCTTCATCTCATCATTCATCCTCTGAATCATCATGACTCCACCAAGCACCTCACACTCCAAAGCCTTCAAGAAACAAAAACTTGTGGTCATCCCCCCAAAACAACTCTTCATTGACTTAACAAATGAAGACAACAAAACACCATCACCTCCACCCAAATGCTCATCCCCAAGTGCACCCAATGCACCATCTAAAACACCTTCCACTCATGGAACTTCCTCATCCTCCATACCCTCCACCTCACCAATCAATGACTACATCAACTCACACTTGTCACCACAAGTATCATCACCACTTCCTACACAAGAACCTATCTCCACCCATCTTAATCTTGATACTCATCTTTCATCTCCACCAATTACACCACCATTCTTTGCCAATCCAGTGCCTTGGAGGCTACTTGAATCCCATGGGGATACTTGTCTTTGTTGCATCCACAACCGCACCGTCATCTTTGGCCTTAGAGATGAAATTCAATATATGTTTTCATATATTGAACATTTGCTTACCAACCCACCACCACCACCAACTCCACCATCCTCTCCAATCATTCCTCCACCACAATTCTCACCCATTCCTCCACCATCACCATCATGCTCTCCAAATTAAGCATTTGATATGCTTAATAAATAAAGCCTCTACCACCCTTTTGCTTGCAAGCTCTATGAAGACCATGTACTCTTTGCATGATGATGTATTTTCCTAGTTGTTTATTTGTGTACTAGCTTTTCTACTTGTAATCCTTATTGCTACTTGTATGTTGTGTCTTGACACAACCATTTCTTTTATATGAATGCTTTCTTTCAACCATGCTTATTTTTTTTCTTATCACCTAATATATGTTTGCATGAATATACTTGTGCTTCTAATATTTTTGTGTTGCAAAGCATTCCATAGCTCGTTCTCTTGGTGCCCCCAAATGATGGGGAGTACACATCAAGGGGGAGATAACTTCCCGTCAAATTTTCACGTTTGAAAATTGTCGGCATAACCTTTTTGATTCTACAAAAAGGGGGAGAAGTAAATATAAACTCACTAAAATACTTGTTTAAAAACTAATTTTTGAGTTAATGAGTTTAAGTTTTGTAATCATCAAAAAGGGGGAGATTGTTGATATAAATAATGTTTAAAAATGTTATTAATATCTATCAATAATCCTATGTTTTGATAATCACAAAACTCAAATCAAATTAAGTCAAGATTAAGACGTAAACAAGTATTTGGTAACAAATATTTACCTCTACATCTAATATCACTTAAGGTATGCATAAACTAAGCATCTTATGCATTACATGATCAAAGGAAACCTTGTCTTAAGACATAACTTTTTATAAAATGATATTAACATTTTATATATATTTGTAAATCATTTTTGGTATTGTTATATTAAACTACAAAGATATGATTTTAAATTTCCAACCAAAAAGGGCAAATTTTATCCAGAAAAACTTTTCCAACGTTCAGGAGGGCAGTCCCCTTAATTTTACTAGGCGGCCCCCTTAATAATTAAGGGGACCGCCCCCTAATTAAGGGGACCGGCACGCTCCAGAACAGTATTTTCTGGCCCTATAAATATTGGATCATTTCACATATTTTTCTCACCTTTTTGCACTATAAACTTTATGATCTAACCTCCATTTCTAGATCTAAAATCCTTTGATCATATAATTCATAAGTCTTTGTTTCCAAGTGATCCAAAGCCTCATCCACTCAAGTGCAAGAAGAAGAAGAACACTCCTCTACATCCATCTAATTGTAGTAGTGTTGTGATTAGCTAGTTTCATATTGTAGTAGTGTTAGATATTTGTAAAAGTGTTGTGTGAATTTGTTGATTGTAGAAACTAGGTGTGTTGTAAAGTAGTTTAGTAGTTGTGACTTAGTTGTGCATAGAAGAAGGTGTGAAGTTGACAAGGTGTGAAGTCTTGAAGAAGTTGTGAAGGTGTGAAGCCTTGAAGAAGTTGTGAGATTGGTTCTAGCTACGATTAGAACTCGACATTTAGCTTAGTGTCGTTAACTCGTGTAAGCCAAGGTGTGTAAGGTTTCTCCACCATAAGGAGTTTTTTGACATAGTGAAGAAAACTCTCGAGTGTGGTACTCGGGGAGTGGAGTAGGGCAAGGAAGGTGTCCTTGTAGCCGAACCACTATAAATTCGCGTGTTGTGGTTTGATCTTTCTAACTCTATCTTTTCTTCATTACATTTCAATACTTTCATTATTAGATTAGAATTGCTTATATTGGTTGTCACTTGAATTCACTTGAGATCGAATCGAAAGTTTTTAATAAGCTACAAAATATTTTGGTAATAAATTTAAAAAGGACGTAAAACTATTCAACCCCCCTTCTAGTTTTCCACAATTACTAGAAATACTGAATACAAGCCTTAAAAACTGGAAATTACACTGAAATTAAAAAGTTTGATTATTTTGACATAAATTAAGATAATACTACTCCCTACTACCACAGCTTCTCTTTCCTTTAAATAGCCTCCAAATTAGGGTTCTGAGTATCCTTTTGTCCTTTCCCAGCAAGCTTCTTGACCCTTGGATGAAAGGATTTTAATCTTGGCCGTTTAAAGTTTTTGCCGCCAAAATCCTTTTTGGCTTTTTCTTTGAATAATTGGAGCCAGTGGTGTTTATTTGGAGTGTTGTGTTTGGAGGGGTGTAGGAGGGGGGTTGAGTATTGCAGGAGGGGTAACAGGCTAGGGGTGATGATGGTGGGTGTTTGGAGTGTTGCAGTGAGTGGGGGTGAGGTGGAGGGGGAGGGTCAAGGATGGTGTTTTACTCGTTTTAATATTAAAACGAAAAATGGTGGTGGGCTTGGTGTGTTGGTTTGGGCCAGGTAATGGATTGGGAGTTATAAGGTGTGGGCTTGTGGATTGGATTTGGACTAAAGGGAATAAACATAAAGGGTCCGGATTGGTATTGTAGGTTTATGAGCCCAAGGACCAATGTTGCCAATTCTGAATTCTTGAAGGACCTGTTGTGATACTATTCCAAACTTCATTCAAGGGATCACACTTTCCAATTAACAATAGTACAAGGGTATTTATATGATAAAATTCCATTTTTAAATACCTAGGGACTAATTTTGCCAATTTTGAAACTTTAGGGGTAAAAGTTGAAAATTAGTGAAAACTTTTATCCAGGGATTAATTTTGAACAACATTGATTATCCAAGGACCAAAGTTGACTTTTTATTCCTTTTTAACCTTCAGGGACTAGTTTTGTTAATTTTAGAAACTTGAAGGACTGAAACTGCTAATTATGCAAACTTTGTTCGTTTTTCATTTGTTTTTAAACATTTTGCATCTAAAACATATAAAACACAGTTTTGGGATAATTTCTGTATTTTGATGCATTTCTGAGTGTTTTTGGATGTTTTGGCAGTTCAGATACGATAAAAATGATGAGTATTTACACACTTATCAAACCTCCTTCACTTAATCCATCCCAAGCCCATTTACCACTCAAGCCCACTCCCAATAATAAAATCCCTTACCCCGTTTCTATTCATCCAGGTCAAACAAGCAGTCAACACCACTTCCCTTCCCCCCCAATACCACTTTTGACACCTGCAAAACCACTGCCAGGCTTCCCCATCATCACCTAGCCTACTACACCCCTCCTTTACTCAACCCCTACAACTCACCTTTCTACCATTAAACAACAAAATAACCCCCTGCCAACAAGTTATCAGACCCCAAGTGGTGTAATCCATTTTCCCGCCAAAACATAATTAATGGCTAGGATCAATTCCACTTATCCAACGGACCAGAATTAAAGTGGGAAAAAGCCAGGGCACATGTGTGAAGCTTATAAATGAAGAAAGAAAGAAGGAAGAAGACTAGTTAGTTAGTTAGTAGCTTTAGAGTAGTTAGTGTAATTTTAGCTAAGTGTCGAATTCATGTAGTTTTCCATTCAGTTGTTAAAAATAGTATTTACATTGTACTCTCAAGCTCATTAGTGTATTTCAAAGTTAGTTAAATCCAGAATTTGAGTTTTCCTTGTTAATTTCAGTTATTGCAATTTTTAAGTAAATTTCTTACTTTTGTTTAAAAGGTGTTAAAGTGTTGTTTCTATATTCCATCAAGCTCAATCTAGTTATTTGTAAGCTTAAGTAAGCTCAGAAAAGGTTAAAACCTATTTTACCTTAAGATTTCAAAAATAAAAAAATTAAGAAAAAAATAGTTAAGAAAATAAAAAAACAAAAAAAGAAAGAAGAAGAGAAGCAGGTGCATGGTTAGAAATGGAAGACCATGGGTTTAGAGCCTCAGGGGAGGCATTAGGTTTTGTTATTGGTCCTTAGTTCACAGTTCTTATCTCGGATTCACATTGTAAGCCTTTATTTGAATAATTGCAAGTTGCTGTTCTAGTGCTTATCATAGCTTATTTACTGAAGCCTGTAGCTTATTTGTGCTTGTTGTTGCTCATTGAAGTAGTTTACATGCTTTTATCTAGTCATTATATGCTATAGTTCAAGTTTGGACCTTACTACTTTAAATTAGTGGATTCTTCACTTTCTTGTTCTTAGTGTTATTTGTGTTTGATTCCTGTTCTATTAGCTTAAATTTTGTTTAAGTAATTTGTTTCAATCATAAAAACAACAGGTTTAAGGTTAAAAATCAGGAAGGTAGTGTAAATTTAGGTTTAAGGGGGTGTTTGGTTCAGGGAAATCCACTGATCTCTTAGGTGTTTCTGTTGTTGTTTTCTATTATCACATGTTTCATTAGGCAACATTAGCTCATTTCA
The DNA here is from genome assembly GCA_030686995.1 of Artemisia argyi. Classification (NCBI taxonomy): domain Eukaryota; kingdom Viridiplantae; phylum Streptophyta; class Magnoliopsida; order Asterales; family Asteraceae; genus Artemisia; species Artemisia argyi. Next base: position 152,015,828 of record CM060682.1, on the reverse strand, counting down.
GTCATAATATACAAGCCTTGTTTGAAAGAAAGTCAAAATGCATGTTTCATCTCCATTATTCATTAACTGTTAAGCATTAAGGTCCCATAATCACTCATTTCAGCTCTCTAGTAGTTGTAATAGCTTATTTTCATCTCAAAATAGCCTAACATCTCATTTTCAGTCATTAAAACTCAATCGAAGTTCATAAAAGTCAACATATTCAAAAACTTGAAAAAAGTCAAAAAAGTGTCAAACTGCAGAAATAGTTTTTGATATTTCATTTCTTCGTTATAAGTCCGTTTGACCTGAAATTTGGTTTGTAGCTTATTTTATTGCTTATCTACTTGCTGGTATTTTTATTTTAATTTTTAGATTTTTTTTACAGTGCTAAATCACCCTTTTTCGGGCTACAAAAAGTCGTTTTTAACTGCATAAATAGTTTTTGATTTTTCATTTCTTCGTTATAAGTCCGTTAGACCTGAAATTTGGTATGTAGCTTATTTAGTAGCTTATCTAGTTACTGTTATTTTTTGTTTATTTTTAAGATTTTTTTTAGTTGGCTTATGACGTGCCGTAATCATTGGAATAGTTTTAAAGGACTGTTTGGATGAGTGTGGTTCCTTATGTTCCAGTGTGTTTTGGTTGTTATTTCTAGTTTAGACATATCACAATAGGTCATATTAGATTAAGTAAACTTTAAAATCCAGTTGCTATTTAGTTAAAAGTCAAAATAGGTTTTAATTTATCTTATTTCATTAACTGTTAATATTGTTAGTTCTAAATCTTAGCTAAACTTTACGTAATTGTAGTATATAGCTTAATTTCATCTTACAATAGCTTAATATAACATATTAACTCAGTAAATTAGATTAGAAGTTCATATAAGTCAAACTAATGTTCTAAATCATAAAGTCAAAATGGTACCTTAGGCAGAAAATCCAAAATTTCAAGGAATTGTTTTGAATTTTGTAGTTAGAATTAGGGCTTGTGCTTTTCAGGAATTGAAGCCCTCCACCTCATCTTTGGAGTCCCACCTTTATTATATTTTTGTGATTTTTTGTGTGGGCCCCACATCTCCTCAAACACAGATGCAGGCCTGCTGCATCAGCAGCTCATCTCCACTATCTCACTTTCTGTGGGTCCCACAGGACACCACAGTGGGCCCCACAGCCTCCCCCTTAGTTCTTTGGACTCACAAGCTGGCCATCTTTCTAGTTCTAACAAGCTTTTGACTCTGAGCTGCCTTGTGTGCCCTTGAATCACCTTCAAACTTTGTCCCATTTCTGTGCACAGTTGGATTTAGAAGTGCTTATTTTTGGCTTATTTGGCTTATTCTGAGGCCTTAGCTTGTTGATTTGGCATCATTCCTGTCGAAGTAACTTATTTGAACCAAAATCCACCCCTGTGGACACCACAAAGGTTGATTTCCATTAAAAGTCAAATAAAGTCAACTGATTTAGCTTTTAGTGTCCATTTTGCTTAATTTTAAGCTTTGGAAAAAGTGTTTTCACAAAAGTTCTTAGTTTTTAGGTATAGAATAGTTTTCCAAAAGAAAATCCAGAAAAAACCAATTTAAAATTAAGCGATAGTTTCTATTTAATATTAATTATCTTTTTAATTTTCCTTTTTAGCTTTTTATTAAGTAATTTGCATTTTTATATTTTTCTTATTTTTATTTTATATTAAAGTATTTTTAGTAATTTTTTCAAATTTTTATATTGTCATTTAGTAGTTATTAGATTTAATATTAATTTTATTAATTATTAATTAATATTTAAGTATTAAATAGCATAATTAGTTTTTATTAAGTACGCCCTAGTTTTTATAATTTTTCTAGATTTTATATGTTATAAAATAATTTTAGGAATTTTTTAAGAATTTTTACTATTCATCTTCTAATTTTTATAATTTAATTAGTTTAATTAGTAATTAATTAATATTTAGTTTAATAATTAGTAAAATAGTCTAAAAATATATAAAACAAACTTTTTATAATTTTTTAGGATTCCTGTGATGGTTAGTTAGTTTTATAAAAATTTTCCTAATTATCTAAGTCACTTTAGTATTTTCAATAATTTTAATTAGTTTAATTAGGTAATTAATATTAAATTGGTAATTAATTAATATAAAATCTACAAAAAGACAAAAAGATATATTTTTAGTTTTAAAATTTGTTTTTAGTTATTTTATAATTTTAGAAATTTAATTTTCATTTTTCTAGTGTTAAAATAATATGATATTGAATTTAAGTTATTTAAATATTAATAATTAGTATTAAATAGTATTTAATTAATATTAAATAATTAATTAGTGTAAAAATTCATTTTCTTTTTCTAAAAATTTTCTTTCATCCTTAGGTTTGTAAAAAGTCATTTTCACCCCCTGAAGGTTTTCAGATTTCAGTTTTCACTTTTTATTTCGTACGTTCACGTAACTTTAATCTGAACGTACACGTTTTTAGGTTTAAAACGTTTCTGGGTTTCCTAAGTTTACAATCTTGTTAATATAGCTTATTTAAGCTATTTCTTTGTATAAATCAGTAGTATAACCAATCACAAACCCTTTCCTGTCCAAATTCACCCGATCACAAACCCGTTTTGATTACCATCACACCTCGTCGGGACATAACGACCCGGGGAAACCCCTATACTTCCACGGAGATTGACTCTAGGCAGTTTGACCTTGTTGACCATTCACCTGGTCAATTTAGTTGACCGTTTGGAGCCAATCTACTAAACCCAACAGCGGCTACAACTATCATATTATGCCTGGGAAGCGGACTCCCGGGCTAGGCTCATACGCCAGCCAAGCATTTCCAAGAAACGACAGCACTGGAAGCTTTTCCCATGACTATTGCAACCATCAGACACATGCCACTACCTCATTCGCTATGAGATAGTGATGCAATCTTGCATGGATTATTGCATGCATCTAATAAGACCAAATGAGGTACACCGCGTGTCATTCTTTGTCTCCCCTATTTGATGTCCACCGCGTAGACCATCTTGGAAACTTGGATGAACTCCCAGGCAGGGCACGAAACCCTAGGGCCATCGCTATAAATAGAAGGTTTATTCCCACAAATGAACCAACTTAGCTTCAATACACATTCACCAAGTGAATTTACACAATTCACTCCGGCTACTTCGGAAGTGTTACCCTAGCTCGTGACTCCGGTCACACCTAGGGGTCCTTAACGAACATGCGAAACCAACAAGATATCCTCATCAACCCTCCAATACGTACCTTACATAAACATGGCACCATCTGTGCTATACGTAATAATATAGCCACAAAACCACCCCCGCCGATTCATCAGAAAACTTTTCCAATTAACCAAAAAGTTTTTCTAACCACCGTCAGAAAACCTTATTTCATAAAAAACTCACATAGTTTTTAAAGAAAAAACTCACAAAAACCTCCTCAAAACAAAAACTCGCACACCATCACCGAAAAACACCAGATCTAAAACGCATATCCATTTCAAAAAACACTAAATCTATCATTTCACTTCAACAAAAACTTAACCTCCAAACTTCATTTAACAAAAATGATGACAAAATCAACAAATTCCACCGTCACCACCTCCGCCCGTTGTAACCAGTCCTGAGGATATCACTTACACAGACAAAGGACATCAAACTTTAACACAAAACAATCACAACATCATATCTCAACCAACTCCAATGAACATAAAATCATTACCAGATAGTTCATCACAAAAACCACCAATATTTAAGGACAAAATGATAATTTCATCACACCACACACAGCGAGGCTGACTTCTATGGTGGCACCTAAACCCGACAATAACAACACTTAATTAAACCAGGAGCGCATGGCTTTCCTAGATATGATATTTTCTCGCTGAAACAGATGATTTTCCTCTTCCATAAAGGTCTCCAAATATGCTTCCTTCCCAATAATACTTTCATCATCGTCATCATCTACGTCATTCCCAACAACATTTATCTCATCTTCAACTACTTCATTAATCCCCCCTTCAACTACTTCATTATCTCTCTGATCCTCTTGACTAAGTTTTTCAAGTATCTTATCAAATGTGGCATGGACATCTTCCATTACCTAATCATGATTAATTGACTTAATTTTTCTTTTACAATCTCACTGCCATACTCAAGTGCAAAATCAATTTCTTCCAAAAAGATTTTTGAAACTGAATGCATCAGAAGTTCTCCTTACCTTTTTTTTTTCTTTGATGGTTTCAAACAAGCATGGGGTACCTCAGTATCAGTTTTTGGGAGACCAACATTGTTATAAGTAGTACTAAGCAACTTAGGATCATCAGTCCATTCAAGGAATTTACACACCTTTCTTGTTGACTATTGACTAGAAGATTCAACAAGAGTTGCTCCCTTTCAACTTCATTTGAAATAGGCCACTTGTAACACCCCCAAAATTTGGTACAGCGGAAGACTCAACAAGCTTTCGGGGTGCTACGAGGATTGGTATCCATTCAAAGTCATGAAAGAACGAGATAAAGTAAACAAAAGTAAAACACAACCAAAACGGGGTTTTAAAGTTTACATTCATCCCAAATTTATCAAAGTAAGGCCCAAAAGAAATAAAAGTAGGTCCAACATTTCATATCAGAGTTTTTAGAAAAATAGATCCTTAACCGCATAGCTAAGCCAAACCTCCAATCCAAGCATCCAAGTTCATCACTTAATTACCTGAGAAAAAGTGCTAAAAGTCAGCTTTCGCTGGTGAGATCATAGGTTTATATTCGTAATTCAATCAAGTGGACATATACGCAAAACGCTTGCTAGCTAGACTGGGGCTCAATCCTCAACGCAAAATCCTATAGTGCACACTATAGATCATCCAAAATCCTCAAATAAGCCAATCTCATAATCCAACCATTATTTAGTCCACACACGATGGTTCACTATGTGACTAGGGTTGATGTAACTCATCTAACCATATCTAGTCCACACGCGATGGTTCACTATGTGACTAAGGTTGTTGTAACATTCGTCTAACCATATCTAGTCCACACGCGATAATTCACTATGTGACTAAGGTTGACATAACATCCTAGTTCCATAAGCATAGCAAGTTTTGAAAAATAAAAGCGATAATAGTCCACATAAAATAATTTGCACGTTTCTCACCCCAAGTATTGAAAACAAAGTTCAAGAGTAGAAAGTGGGGCTATGACTCACCTTAAGTCCATAAATCAGCAAGAAGAAATCGGTAGAAGTAAGATGTATCACAACTCAAAAGACGACAACTACGGACTTGGCACTTCCTAACAATATAAACTCGTTTCAGGATCATTTACTCAAAATCAATTATTCCCAATCCCGAACGTATTCCATTTAACATTCCGAAAATCCATTTCTCGTATTATTCTCGTATTAGTAGTTTGGCGTTTTATGTTTGGTATCCATGCGGGTGGACGGTTGACACAACACAAAACAAGAAATCACAACGAAAAGAATAATAAAACAATCTATAGGTCTCATATTAGCCCAATATATTATTTAAATAAATCATCGAAGTTTATCAAATCCGTCGATTTGGTAATCCTCCATATTTATTTACTTAATATATCACTCCAAGTGACTACGACTCCGTATAACTTGATAGTTTCCTCGTTTATTTTTAAAAAAATATTTTATTTAATATAATTATCCAACGTTATAGATTTCCTCGTCATTTATAGTTGTTTAATTATAATAACGTTCCCGACATTTATTACACTATTCACATAGTATAATATATATCCTCGCGTTATTATAATATTACTCGTGATCGTTTTATTTTTAATATACGCACTTATATAGTTATATATACGTTTTCACGTCTATATACTTATATAAACGTCTATATTATTAATAATATTATTACGAGTTTTATTATTTATGTTTGATTATAAATAATTATTGAGTCATATAGATGGCCACATGTCCGAGTCATCACTCTCGGCTCATTGTCCAAGTCCAAGTAAAAATGATAATCAAGTCAAGCCAAGTAATCAATCTCCGTCCAACAATTCCCAAAACACGTGCTACAACAATAGGGTCCGACTACGGCACCTGACTAACCTATCTCCGTCATTCTAATAAACCGTCTCGAGACCGGTTCCAATTACTCTTCGTCAATAACTCCACAATCATCACAATAAATCCATTGTCGAGACTACTAAGGTCTCGACCCAACCAAGTACATCGGCCGGAAAATCAAATACCACAACAACCAAAATAATAACAACATGAACACAACAAGAAGGTCATCACATTACATGTAATCCGGGTTGGTTTACCAAGCCAAACCCGAGCCAAGTGACCCACTTGGGTCTCGGCTAGAATTATGAGTCAAGAAAGACTCAACCAAGGACCACCTTGGTCTCGGCTAAAGCTCAAACGAGCACACCAAGGCTGCCAACAAGGACCCTTTGGGTCGCGGCAACACAAGCACAACAACAATATCCAATCAACCAAAAATCAAGCCAAATCCAACTCCATATATCAACCTCTTGCCAACAAGATTACTAGGTCGACATTCAATCATCAAAACCAAGCCATAGGCTCGAACCATGATGAGCCGTGAGCCACGGCTCGTGGTCAACAAGTCGACAACAACCAAAACATACACAACCCGGATACCAAACAAGTTTTTCTTCATCAAAATATCATGTCCCATAAGTATTTTACAAACCCATCAAATAAAAGTCGCGTACCCACGGTTTGGGACACGATTCGAGACACACGAGTTGCACTCGTGGTCACATACCTTCAAAACGACTCCAATCTTACGTTTCTTCAAAAACCCAACCAGAAAAAGATGAAAAGGTGGTGTTTATGTGGCGGTGGTGGTGATTTCGAGGTGTTAGGGTCATCCAAATCGCGTGTGAGTTATACCAAATGATAGATCTTGATGAAAGGATTAATTTGGTGGTGAAATTTTGGGTGTGGGAGTAGCGGTGGTGGCCGGTTTTGGTGGCGGCGGCTAGGTATCAAGAGGGAGAGAGAGAGAGAGAGAATGAAGATGGTGTTTGTTTGTGTGTTCCCCGGAAAAGACCACAAGGGACGATTTTGTAGTTACTCTTTCTTTTATTTTATTTTATTTTCTTTCTTCTTAAATAAGAATAATATTAGTAGTAATAATAATAATAATAATAATAATAATAATAATAATAATAATAATAATAATAATAATAATAATAATAACAATAACAATAAGAGTGTTATTAATATTTAGGGGTAAAGTGGCTAGGTGTAAAATACACGGACCAAAACCTGTAACTTTCCAAAGTGTCTCGACATTCTCAAACCAAGCTCGTTCCAAATCATTTAATATCTCACGAGACGTTCAAAATAGTTATATAATCGAACCGTAAATTCAAAACATAAAATTTGTGTTAGGTTATCTAGTGCCGGAGTCAACGTAGTGCCAAATAAAATCTCGAAATAAATTCTCATCACATCGATAATCCAAATTCGATTCCATAAAAATTTTAAAAATAATCAACCACAATATAGGTTTTACAAGTTCGTTACGAATAAAATTTCAAACATAAATTTTTAAACGAACTTTTACGTAATGCGGGTTTTCAAAATGGCTCCCTAATTTGCCAGTTGTCACATCCTCCCAGCCTCAGAAGAAACCCGTCCCGGGTTTCTCTCGGAACAATCCATCTATGATGTGAAAAGCTTCGGATATCTCTTTCGGAACTCGTCCTCACGTTCCCACATAAATTCCGGTCCATGACGGGAATTCCAACAAACCTTGATGAGTGGAATGCGACTTCGCTTGAGTCGTTTAATCTCTCGATCCAAAATCTCAATCGGCTCTTCCACAAAGTTCAATTTCTCATCAACCCGAATATCTTTCATCGGTATAACCGGCGTCTCATCAGAAAGCCACTTCTTCAAATTACTAACATGAAACACATCGTGAACTTTACTCAATTCCTATGGTAATTCCAACCGATAAGCTACGGGCCCAACTCTTTCCAAAATAAGAAATGGTCCAATGTAGCGGGGGTTGAGTTTCCCAGATTTTCCGAAACGTATCACACCTTTCCAAGGCGAGACTTTCAGCATCACTTTGTCTCCAACCTGGAACTCTAGGGGTTTACGTCTCTGATCGGCGTAGCTTTTCTGCCTATCTCTAGCTGCTTGTAATCGATCACGAATTTGAGTCACTTTCTCAGTAGTCTCCAATATAAGTTCAGGGCCTGTGAGTTGGCTATCTTTAACTTCAGACCAACCAATAGGCGAACGGCATTTTCGACCATATAAAGCTTCGAATGGTACTGCCTTAAGACTTGTATGGTTGCTATTGTTATAGGAGAACTCCGCAAGGGGTAGATACTTCTCCCAGCCTTTACCAAAGTCTATTATGCATGCACGAAGCATATCCTCCAAAGTCTGGATAGTCCTCTCATTTTGACCGTCGGTTTGGGGATGATATGCAGTACTCATATCAAGTCTCGTCCCCAAAGCGGTTTGAAGAGATCGCCACAAAGCTGACGTGAAACGGCTGTCGCGATCTGAAATAATCGATATAGGAACTCCATGACGCGAAATAATTTCTTTCACATACAACCTCGCAAGTTTGTCGACACTATCATCTTCACTAATCGCCAAGAAATGAGCAGATTTAGTCAATCGGTCCACAATTACCCAGATAGCGTCACAACCGCTAGCTGTCTTCGGTAATTTGGTAATGAAGTCCATCGTAATCCGCTCCCATTTCCAAACCGGGAGTTCTGGCAGCGTCAATAATCCTGATGGTCTTTGATGTTCGGCCTTAAACTTCGAACATGTCAAGCACTTGCTAACGTACAATGCTATATCTGCCTTCATGTTTGGCCACCAATATAACTTCTTAAGATCCTGGTACATCTTGTCAGACCCAGGATGAATAGAGTATCTCGACTTATGCGACTCATGCATAATCAACTCTCGAATTCCTCCATACAATGGTACCCAACTTCGGTCTCCAAAACATAATATTCCATCAGAACGCTTAACAAATCCCTTATCATTTTCTGCCATCCCAAATATATTCTCAGCAGATCGGTTTTCCGCTTTCAACGCTTCCGTTTGGGCTTCTAATATTTGAGACGGTAACGGCGATACGACAGTCATTCCTAATGACCTAACTCGTAACGGTGGTATTCTCTCCTTTCGACTAAGAGCATTAGCAACGACGTTTGCTTTACCAGGATGATAGCGGATTTCACAATCATAATCGCTTAGCAGCTCAATCCAACGTCGCTGTCTCATGTTGAGCTCTTTTTTATTCAAGATGTGTTGTAGACTTTTGTGGCAGTGAATACAACACACTTGGTACCATACAGATAATGTCTCCATATCCTTAAGGTAAAAACCACAGCACCTAACTCCAAATCATGGGTGGTGTAGTTCTTCTTGTGCTTCTTGAGCTGTCGGGAAGCATAAGCTATCACTTTCTTTCGTTGCATTAACACAGCTCCCAAACCTTTATGAGAAGCGTCACAATAGACAACGAAATCTTCACTACCTTCAGGCAATGCCAATATAGGTGCACTACACAACATCTCCTTAAGTAATTGAAATGCTTCCTCTTCCTTATCTCCCCATTTGTATTTAACACTCTTTTGAGTCAATTTGGTCAACGGTTTTGCTATCTTCGAAAATCCCTCAATGAATCTTCGGTAGTAACCGGCTAAACCCAAAAATTGACGAACTTCAGTTGGGGTTGTCGGTGCAACCCAATCTTTAATAGCTTCAATCTTAGCGGGATCTACATGAACTCCTTGACTATCAATCACATGACCCAAAAATTGTACCATCGGAATCCAGAATTCACATTTGGAGAACTTGGCATACAGCTTCTCCCTCCTGAGCAATTCTAAGATGAGTCTTAGATGCTCCTCATGCTCTTTCTCACTCTTCGAGTAGATTAGTATATCGTCGATGAACACGATCACAAACTTATCTAAGTAAGGCTTACACACCCGATTCATGAGATCCATGAATACCGCCGGTGCGTTAGTCAACCCAAACGGCATCACTTGGAACTCGTAATGCCCGTAATGGGTTCTGAAAGCCGTTTTCGGAATATCTTCCTCGCGTACTCTAAGTTGATGATACCCTGATCTCAGATCGATCTTCGAATACACACTCGATCCTTGAAGCTGATCGAACAAGTCGTCGATCCTTGGCAACGGGTATCTATTCTTCACCGTTAACTTGTTCAGCTCTCGGTAATCAATACACATACGAAACGATCCATCCTTCTTCTTCACAAATAAAACTGGGGCTCCCCAAGGTGAAGAACTTGGTCGTATAAATCCCTTTTCGGCTAACTCCGCTATTGTTTTGACAACTCTTCCAATTCAGTAGGTGCAAGTCGATAAGGTGCCCGTGCCACGGGTGCAGCACCAGGTATCAATTCAATCTGAAACTCCACTTGTCTAGTAGGCGGGATTCTTGGCAAATTGATGAGTGCTCAAACACTCATCATTTTTGTCGTATTTAAACTGCCAAAACATCTGAAAACGCTCAGAAATGCATCAAAATACTTAAAATATCCCAGGGATTGTATTTTATACGTTTCTAATGCAAAATGAGCAAAAACAATAAAAAACGAACAAAGTTTACACAATTGGTAGTTTTAGTCCCCCGACTTTCAAAAATGTACAAAACTAGTCCCTACGCATTTGCTTTGAAAAAAAAGTCAACCTAAGGCGTTTAAAAGTCAAAAGTCATTAAATTTAATCCTTAGGTGACAATTTTGGAAAAATTACACTTTTGGTCCCTGCAGTTTGGTAAATTGACGAAATCAGTCCCTGGGGAATTTTGAAATGGAAAATACATTTTTGGTTCTTTGGTAATTGAGGTGTGGCAAAATTGGTCCCTATATTAACTTTGAAAGGATGGCAAGTTTGGTCCTCATACAAAACAGAATTTACAATTTTGGTCCTTTTGTTCATTCATGGTAAAAAAACCAAACGGACCTTTTGTTTACCAAAACTAAAACCAAACCAATCCACACAACACATAAACCCCAACCCATTTTCACCCCTGATCCAGTTCACACCCACCACCCAAGCCCAAATCCATCCAAGGCCCATTTCCCTTTTTATTAAACAAAACCCTCGGTCAAAATAAGTCAATCCCCACCCCCTCTTTTCTTGCCCGCCATAACCAAACAACACAGCCCCCATCACCTCTGCTATCCCAACATCCTTGTCCCCCTCCCCTCTCCTACCAGCCACCCTAATTCACCACTCCACTAAACCCTAATTTACACCCTAATTGTCCCCCACTACAATTGGTACAAAAAGAAAGCATCAATGGTCAAGATGGGGGGGAAGCAGGAAATCAATGGCTAAGGATATCTCCAAGGGTACAAAGCTGTGGTGTTTTCCAATGACAAGACAAAAGGCCAGACAAGCAGAGACAAAAAAGGGAAAAAGAGCAAAAAGAAGACAGAGCCTGGTTCATTGTTTTTTTTTTTACTTTTTATTTGTATTTCTTTAGTATAAGTAGTAATCTTGTAAGCCTGAGAGGGCCAAGTAGTTAGTTAATTAGTGAAGTGAGAAAAAGTAGTCAAGTAGTAGTTTTATTCATGTAATTTCAAATTAAGTGTACTCTGTAATCTTTTAAGTAATCAATGCAAGTTCTAAGTTTTTTCCAATCTCATTGTTAGTTGTTTTACCTTTTCTTTAAAATTCATAAGTCTCGCTCTAAATTAATATTGTTGTTTTAAGGTTTCAAATACTCACTTCTATCTCAGTAGTCAAAGAAAAAGAAAAACACAAAAAAAAAAAAAAAAAGAAAAAGAAAAAGAAAATAAAAAAAAGGGAAAACAGAAGAGATGGATTGCTGATATGGTGAAGAAGTGGCATGGAAGGTGGATTGGGGTAGAGCTCATGGGAGCATAAGGTTTTAGATGGGGTTCTATTTCTTTGTGGTCTGAGGCTGTGATCAATTTGTAAGACTTCCTTATTTTTTTTTATATACCTTGGATCATTAGTTTAAATAGTGTATTGTAGTTTGTTTCTGCATGTTTTTAGCCTAGTTTAAATCTGTGCTTCAGCTTATTTGATTGGAACTTTGGTTTGCTTTGTACAATTCTAGTTAGTTTGCTGATAAGGGGTGTTTGGAATAAGGAATTGAGTAGGGCTGCAGTTGTTCTTTTAGACTTAAGTTATTTTGATCATTGTCATTAAGTGTAACTAAGTCCAAAACAACCATCATAGTGGTCACTGGGTTGAAAAGGTCAAAGATTTTCTTCTTATTTCACTTACAGTCAACTGTGAAAAAGATTGCAAACCAAATCCTTGAATTTAGTTTAGAAACAAGTATAACTTGACTAATTTGGGATCAATTAGGGTAAACAAACATCAAGTAATCATTTGGAATCAATCTAACTTCACCATAGTCAAAGTTCTCAACATTTCAAGAAGTCAAAGAATTTGCATACTCAGACTTTTGGCAAACTTCAAATCATTTCCTAGAGTTTATTTGTGTAAGAAATCAAGTGAGGTTTGTTAATTCTGGATCATTGACAGCTTGTTTACCACTTTCAAAAAGAAAATTGGATTTTGAAATTGTGTAGCCATTTGGAAATCAAAGTGGAAGTTGGTAGTTTGACTGAGAAGTTCCCCTGTATCTCAGTTTTTGCAAATATCCAAGTAGTTGTAGATTGTTCATTAGTAGGAACTAGGGTATGAAAATTGTGGTTCTAGATAGCCCCCCAGGTCTTTTTCTTGGATTAGTTTATACTCTGTGCTTAGTGTGAACCCAGTGCTTAATAACAAGCACTCTTTTAAGCATTTTGAGACTGCAGGCTGTCTGAACTCAGCAGCTTGTGCTTGTTTGATTCTTGCCATACATTGGATCTGAGATTTGTAATTGTTGATGTTGTAATGTTTGCATATGACTAAGATTGTTTTTAGTAAATTTGAGCTTTTAGTTTTGCTTATGAGCTTATTACTGAGCAACCTTTGAATATTGTGAGTCGTGATAGTTTGATTAGCAAAAATAAGTCACTAGCCACCTTTTCACTTGCTCATTTTCCTTCATTATCTAAACTCAACCTGAGGTTTTAAGTATTTTGGAAAGCTCATTCAACAAGCTTACTGTATCTTAGCCTGCATTTGATTTTTAGCTTGTTAGATAAGCATATTGGTGGCCTGCAACTTGTTTCTCTTAGCTAATAAGACCATACCATCTGTGTGATTGAACCAGTTTCAGCAGCTCCCCACAAGCTCATCTTTGAGCTTCAAGGCTCAAGTCTTTGCTTTCTGAGAAGCCACCCAGGGTGGCTTGTTGGATAAACCATCCACTTGGACCTTTGTGCATGTCAGTGGGTCCCACAGGGGGCTGCAAGTGACCCTCAAGGTCTGTTTGGTACTAGGAATTGTGGAACAGCTTATTTGTTTATTATTGTAATCTCAGTCCAAACCATTGCATGATATAGCTTATTTCTTGTACACTTTAATGTTTGTAGCTTAGATTGTTCATGGTTCTCAGCTTATAGCTTATTTAATAGCCTTTTAGACCTCAAAATCTTATAATAAGCTTGGCTGTTAAGCTTATTCAGTTGCATAGAGCTTATTTTCCATTCCCATAAAAAGTTCCTTCACAAAAAGTGTTTGTTTTTAGTTGGTAAACAGTTTGGTAAAAGAAAATTTTGAAAAAGACAAAAAAATTAGAAGTGATAGCTTCTATTTAAGCTATCTTAGCTTATTTTCTGCTTATTCATAAGCAAAAGTTATTTTTAAATTTTTCTTGGGCTTCTGGTTTCATAAAATATTTTTAGGAACTTTTTCAGATTTTTCTGGAATCATTTAGTATTTTTTATAATTTAGTTTAATTTAAATCAATTAATTAAATAGTTTTTAATTAGTAATAATTAATTAAAAGTTAGGAAAAATAGTTTTTCTGTTTCAAAATTAGTTTTATATTATTTTAGATTTTTCTAAATTTTATTTTCATTTTTCTAGTTAATTTTCATAATTATTAGTAATTTAGGGTAATTTAGTTAATTAAAAAGTAATTATTAAATAGTAATTAATTAATAGTAATTAATTAAATAGTGTAAAAATTATTTTTCTTTTTCTAAAAATTTTCTTAAGTCATTAGGATTGTAAAAATATAAATTTCACATTCGTAGGACTTTGTTTACTCCCGTTTCACTTTTTTATTTGCGCGTTCGCGTTTATTTGTAATTAAAACGCGCGTTTTTAGGTTAAATTGCGTTTTTAAATCATCTGATCATCAGTAATTGTTAGTTAAGTGTTCATAAGTCATTTTCCATCATTATCTCGTAGTGTAACCATAATAATCAAATTCCTGACCTTTCTGATCAATCACCCGATCCTTTAAAACGTTTACAAATACAATTGCACGCCTCGCTGGGACAAAACGACCCGGGGATTCCCTAAACTCCTTGGTTAGTTGGTTTTTGACATTTGACTTGGTTGACCATTACCTGGTGAACTTAGTTGACCGTTCAGAACCAATCAAAATTTGGCGCCGCTGCCGGGGAGGCTGCTGCGTATCTGCACACGTTCTTTAAGATTAGTGATTTTTCACACATCACTGTACAAATACCACCAACTTTTTTGTAAATCTTAATCATAAAACAAAAACGTCATTAACACTTTTCCTAAAGTGTTAACAACACCAAAAAAATAAAAAACAAACAAAACAGATCGTTACGTTATCTATATCGGGTTTCTTTTAAGGTGATTCTTAAAGAAATACGATTTTGGTAAACGAAACGATACCAAAAATATTGTCCAAAAGTTTTTTCACCCATTCACAAAAACCCAAAAACATTCGTCTTTTCTTGTGAATAATTCTACATAAAAATAAACCGTCGCAAACCAAGACAGAACACCTACTAACTGGGGGTGTGAACAAATAAGTTCCCAAATCAAAAAGATTAAAACTTGCCTTTGTATCCATGTGAGTGGTGTACCTTTCTTAAAGAAGCCACTTACTTGCGATTATTGGTTTAAGTTCACTGTGGTTTTGCCTCGACTTTGTTTTGATTGATTTTTGGTTACTAGTGCATGCGCACCCGCTCTTCTAGGTCTACTAGCCCATTACGTGAGCTTGTACGAAAACCTAGAAGACCTCGTAGACGTTCCGCACCAACAGTCGGATCTGAGATCCGTACTGTTTCCACTCCAGCTGTCACCATGGCGGAAGACCGCCCTATGTGTGAGCTTCTCCAAGCACCCATCGAGGGTTACGGAGATGCTATTGTTGTCCCAGCCATCGTGGCTGATAGTTTTGAGCTCAAAACCGGGTTACTTAATCTTGTAACCTCAAGTCAGTTTTACGGTTTTGAGAGGGACGATCCTCATGCTCATATTCGATGGTTCAATAAAATCACATCGACCATCAAGTACAAAAATGTCCCGTGTGAAGCAATTAAGCTTCTTCTCTTCCCATTCTCCCTCGAGGGTCAAGCCCGGATTTGGCTTGAGAAACAACCCCCTCGATCTATTGAGACATGGGAGGATCTGGTAAAAAAGTTTGTGAATGAATTCTTCCCACCTTCTAAGACCACGAGTCTTAAAAACGAGATCACCAAGTTCACTCAGAAATATGACAAATCATTTGGTGAAGCGTGGGACCGTTTTAAAGAATTACTTCGCAAGTGTCCACATCATGGTTTCTCCGAGTTGATGCAACTCGATACTTTCTACAATGGCGTGAGCCAAGTTGATCAGGATTCTCTCAATGCCTCCGCGGGAGGTAACTTTTTGAGTAGAACCACCAAAGAAGCCTTAGCAATCATCGAGAACAAGTCTAAGGTCCGCTCTACACGAAGCAAGCCGGTTGTTTCACAAATTAGTGCGGGTCCTTCCACTTCATCTCCTTCGAGTCAGTCTAGCACCGATGCTAAGATTGACAAGCTTACTGAGGCTATTCAAGCTTTGGTTCTCGCCCAGACTAAGAAAGTTTCATTTCCACAACATCCTCCACCTGCTGAGGTTAAGAAAGTGGAAGTCTGTGTAACTTGTGGTGGGCCGCATGCCTACTACAATTGCACAGCTACTGATGGTTCTCCGTTCGAAGCTCATGCTGTAGTCGGGTCATCTAATCAAGGAGGCAATCAATATCGCCCTCCTATGGACCCGAACTACCGTCCTAATCATTATCCTGGACCTCCTGGTTTTCATCAAAACCAAAATGTCCAAAACCGTGGCCAGAATCAAAACAGAGGAAACCAAGGTTTTCAAAACCAAGGTAACTTCAATCAAGGTCATGGTTTTCAGAATCAAAACCAAGGTTTCCATAATCAGGGTTTCCAACAACAAAATCAAGGAAACTTTAATCGAAACCAAGGTCAGGGTAATTTCAATCCCGGGTATTTTCATGGAAACAACAACCCTAATCAGGGTAATTTTCAAAATCAAGGCCCCAATCAGAACAATCGTGCTCAAAATTTTAACAACCAAAATCAAGCCATTGTTCCTACTGGGCCTTCATCCGACGAGTTGTTAAAACAATTCATGAAGTCCCAAGAAGAAATGAACAAGTTGTTGGTCAGCCAGATTTCTGAAATTAAGAAGTCTTTAAATGAACGACCCTCGGGCTCAGGAACACTTCCGAGCAATACGATCGCTAACCCGAGGAGCGATGCTAAGGCGATCACAACTAGAAGTGGTGCTTCTTATGATGAACCCGCGATTCCTACTACCTCTTCTTCCTCTCCTCCAAAGGTAGTGAATCGTGAACCTGAGGCGACAAAGGACAAGGTGCAAATTCCTAGCCCACGAAGTACCGCACACGTCCAACCTCCGGCTATTCCAGAAACCAGACGTAAACCTGGAGTTGTTTTTGAACCACCTGAAACTCCAGTGGACAACCCTAAATCCAAAACTTCAATCCCTTACCCATCACGTCTCAATGAACAGAAGCTCCGCGAAAAGGCTAGTCACCAAATGGATAAATTTTTCCAAATCTTTCAAGATTTGCATTTTGACATTAGCTTCGCGGATGCTATTCTCTTGATGCCCAAGTTTGCATCGACAATCAAAAATCTGTTAAGTAATAAGGAAAAACTCTTTGAGATGGCAAGAACTCCATTGAATGAGCACTGCTCAGCAGTGCTCTTGAAAAAGCTTCCTGAAAAGCTTGGAGACCCTGGAAAGTTTCTCATTCCTTGTATATTTCCGGGTATGGTTGAATGCTTCGCCTTGGCCGATCTTGGTGCTAGCATTAACCTGATGCCATATTCTGTGTGGAAGAAATTATCTCTTCCCGAACTTACTCCCACGTGCATGACTTTAGAGCTTGCCGATCGATCGATTTCTCGTCCTCTTGGCATAGCCGAGGATGTATTCGTTAAAGTGGGAAAGTTCTATTTTCCAGCGGATTTTGTGATTGTTGATTTTGATGCCGATTCAAGGGTCCCTCTCATTCTTGGAAGGGGATTCCTTAGAACTGGGCGTGCTCTTATCGATGTATTTGAGCAAGAGATCACATTGCGCGTTGGAACTGAAGCAATCACCTTTAACCTTGATCAAACATCAAGGTACTCCTCCAATTATGACTCTGAATCGGTAAACCGAATAGATGTCATCGATGTTGCGGCTGAGGAGTACGCTCAAGAGGTTTTAGGTTTCGTTGATGATTCTACGAGTGAAAATTTCACTCCGTCTTCTTATCCCATCATTGCTAATTCTGCTCCTTCCCTCACTCCGTTTGAGGGAAGTGACTTCATCTTAGAAGAGATTGAGTCCTTTCTCAAAAGTGATTCGATTCCCGATGGAATCGATAACCAAGAGATTAACCCAGAGAGGGATATTCTTCTCCTTGAGAAATTGTTAAATGAAGATCCCTCTCCTCTTCCCGTTCTACCACAACAACTTCATAATCAGGAAATCAAATATGTTGAGGAAACTGATGATTTTCCTGAGGTCGAGCTTAAGGACTTGCCGCCTCATCTTGAATACGCATTTCTTGAGGGTGATGATAAATTGCCCGTCATAATTGCTAAAGATTTAAGTGATGAGGAAAAGGCTGCTCTAATAAAGGTTTTGAAGTCACATAAACAAGCAATTGCTTGGCGTCTCTCCGACATAAAGGGCATTGACCCTGAATTCTGTACACATAAGATTTTAATGGAGGACGACTTCAAACCGGCAGTCCAACAACAAAGAAGGGTAAATCCAAAAATTCATGAGGTGATCAAACAAGAAGTTTTAAAACTCCTTGATGCCGGATTGATTTACCCTATCTCGGACAGTCCTTGGGTGAGCCCAATTCACTGCGTTCCAAAAAAGGGTGGCATTACTGTTGTCACAAATGAGGAAAATGAGTTGATTCCAACTCGTTTGGTTACGGGGTGGCGTGTCTGTATTGATTATCGCAAGTTAAATGACGCCACCCGTAAGGATCATTTTCCTCTACCCTTTATGGATCAGATGCCCGAGAGATTAGCAGGGAATGAGTACTATTGCTTCCTCGATGGTTTCTCGGGTTACTTTCAGATTCCCATTGATCCGCAAGATCAAGAAAAGACCACGTTCACGTGCCCCTATGGAACTTTTGCGTATAAACGTATGCCATTTGGCTTATGTAATGCTCCGGGCACGTTTCAACGATGTATGATGGCCATATTTTCCGACATGATCGGGAAAACTATGGAGGTCTTCATGGACGATTTTTCGGTCATTGGGGATTCGTTTCAAACATGTCTCTCCCATTTAGACAACATGCTTAAACATTGTGAAGACACAAGGTTATGTCTAAATTGGGAGAAAAGTCACTTTATGGTCAAAGAGGGCATTGTCCTCGGCCATAAAATTTCAAAGAGTGGGATTGAGGTCGACAAAGCCAAAGTTGATGTCATAGCAAAATTGCCTCATCCCACGACTGTGAAAGGTGTTAGGAGCTTTTTGGGTCATGCCGGTTTTTACCGTAGGTTCATTCAAGATTTTTCTAAAATCGCCCAGCCTATGACCCATCTCCTCGAGAAGGATGCTCCTTTTATCTTCTCTCCCGAGTTCATCGAAGCCTTTGAAACATTAAAGAAAAGGCTTACCGAGGCACCGATTCTTGTTGCCCCCGATTGGGACTTGCCCTTTGAGCTCATGTGTGATGCGAGTGATTATGCTATTGGGGCAGTCTTGGGGCAACGTAAAACAAAACACTTTCAGCCTATACACTATGCGAGCAAAACAATGACCGAGGCTCAAAGCCATTACACCACCACCGAAAAAGAATTATTAGCAGTGGTGTATGCTTTTGAAAAATTCCGGCCATACTTGATCCTGACAAAAAGCATAGTGTATACGGATCACTCGGCTTTAAAGTACCTTTTTGCAAAACAAGATGCAAAGCCGAGACTTCTACGTTGGGTTCTCCTCCTACAGGAATTTGATATCATAATTTGTGATAAAAAAAGGAGCTGAGAACCTAGCTGCTGATCATCTCTCCCGTCTTGAAAACCCCCACCAAGATGCTTTCGAGAAAAAGGAAATAAATGAAACATTTCCTCTCGAAACCCTCAATGCGGTTTCATTTCGTGGAAACTCGATTACCCCATGGTTTGCCGACTTTGCAAACTATCTTGCGGGTAACTTCATTGTGAAAGGGATGTCGTCCCAACAAAAAAATAAATTTTTCAAAGATGTCAAACATTACTTTTGGGACGACCCCTACTTGTTCAAGATATGCGCGGATCAAGTCATCCGGCGGTGTGTTTATGGCCAAGAAGCCTCTGAAATTCTAAAGGCTTGCCATGCTGGTCCCACGGGGGGCCACCACAATCCAAATTATACCGCCAAAAAGGTGTTTGATTCCGGGTTCTACTGGCCCACAATCTATAAGGATGCCCAGGAATTAGTCAAATCCTGTGACGCGTGTCAACGTCACGGGAATATCTCACAAAAGAATGAAATGCCTCAAAATGCAATCCAAGTTTGTGAAATATTTGACGTTTGGGGCATCGACTTTATGGGGCCATTTCCATCATCTCATGGAAATAAGTACATACTCGTGGCTGTTGACTATTTTTCAAAATGGGTTGAAGCCAAAGCTTTACCCACTAATGATGCCCGAGTAGTCGTGAAATTTTTGAAAGCTCTTTTTGCTCAATTTGGAACTCCACGTGCTATAATTAGCGATCGCGGTACGCATTTTTGCAATGACAAATTCGACAAAGTCATGCAAAAGTATGGTGTAACTCACCGTCTTTCTACTGCGTACCACCCTCAAACAAGTGGACAAGTAGAAGTTTCCAATCGAGGCATTAAGAGAATATTGGAAAGAACTGTAGGTGAGAATCGTGCATCGTGGTCGGATAAGTTAGATGATGCACTTTGGGCTTTCCGTACGGCGTATAAAACACCCATTGGGTGCACGCCATACAAGCTTGTGTACGGGAAAGCGTGCCATCTACCGATCGAGCTTGAGCATAAAGCCTATTGGGCCCTCAAGCATGCCAATTTTGACCTAAAAACGGCGGGTGATCACAGGAAAGTTCAACTGAATGAATTAAATGAACTTCGTGATCAAGCTTACGAGAACTCTTTGATCTATAAGGAAAAGACAAAGAAGATTCATGACTCAAAAATCAAGAACCGCGTTTTCAATGTTGGTGATCGAGTCCTTCTTTTCAATTCTAGACTCAAGATCTTCTCGGGAAAGCTTAAAACCCGATGGACTGGTCCATTCACTATCACAAAAGTTTACCCTTATGGCACCGTCGAATTATCTCAAAATGACGGTCCTAATTTCAAAGTGAATGGACATCGGCTGAAACACTACTTTGGAGAGGACATACCATCCATGGTTGTCCCGGATCTCCAAACGTTCCCCAAGGACAATTAAATTCGGGGATCGAGTCAAGCTA
This sequence comes from Artemisia argyi, assembly GCA_030686995.1. Lineage (NCBI taxonomy): Eukaryota > Viridiplantae > Streptophyta > Magnoliopsida > Asterales > Asteraceae > Artemisia > Artemisia argyi. The sequence goes on along the minus strand of CM060682.1, from coordinate 151,994,999 downwards.
GCGACTCGGTGAACAAAAATTAGCAACATATATGTGTTTTCACCCGTATTTCTGACTTCTTTCTACTTTCTACCACCCTAGTGTGGGGGAATGGCCAACCCCCCGCTAATTTGAAAATGTATATATGTATATAAGTTCAAAAAAAAAAAAAAAAAATGTGTGATTGTATGTACAGATAAATAAAGTGAAAAATACAAAACAATATTTCCACAGTTAGCTTCGAATATTATCTTTTTACGTTCTTAGGTTCGGCATAATAGCCGGGACTTTGAATATTGAGGACAATATTCATTTCTAAGTGTGGGGGGGAAATTCTAGCGAATTTTATCGCAAAATACTTTCAAGTACCCCCATTTTGGCCCAAAATTTTCAAAAATTTTTTCACTTTATTTCAAAATTTTTGTGGTAATCAGTCCGCCTTGTCTAAACGACAAAAGGGATTGGCTAGTCCAGGAGCAAACGGCTCTTGGTAAAGACATCTCAAATCCGTTGACGGCTTGCAATTTGCCCAAAATTGTATGGTTCCTCAACTCCCCGAAAACAAATGAGTTGGCTAGCCCGCAAGATTATGGCTTGTGGTAAAGGCCGTGGAAAAACCATAATTGGTAATCAGCTCACCAAGATGTTGACTATTCCATCAAGAGCTGGCTAGTCCAGGAGCAAACGGCTCTTGGTAAAGACAAATCAAATCCGTTGAAAGCTGGTGGTTTGCTCAAAATCACACGGTTATCAGGTGTGCCACAGTTCTTACACCTGGCTACTCCAGAAGTGATGGCTTTTGGTAAAGAGTTTAAAATCCATCAAGTTTTCCAAAAATATTGCTAGGGACTAGCAATAGTTTAGTGTGGGGGATTGATGAGTGCTCAAACACTCATCATTTTTGTCGTATTTAAACTGCCAAAACATCTGAAAACGCTCAGAAATGCATTAAAATACTTAAAATATCCCAGGGATTGTATTTTATACGTTTCTAATGCAAAATGAGCAAAAACAATAAAAAACGAACAAAGTTTACACAATTGGCAGTTTTAGTCCCCCGACTTTCAAAAATGTACAAAACTAGTCCCTACGCATTTGCTTTGAAAGAAAAGTCAACCTAAGGCGTTTAAAAGCCAAAAGTCATTAAATTTAATCCTTAGGTGACAATTTTGGAAAAATTACACTTTTGGTCCCTGCAGTTTGGTAAATTGACGAAATCAGTCCTTGGGGAATTTTGAAATGGAAAATACATTTTTGGTTCTTTGGTAATTGAGGTGTGGCAAAATTGGTCCCTATATTATCTTTGAAAGGATGGCAAGTTTGGTCCTCATACAAAACAGAATTTACAATTTTGGTCCTTTTGTTCATTCATGGTAAAAAAACCAAACGGACCTTTTGTTTACCAAAACTAAAACCAAACCAATCCACACAACACATAAACCCCAACCCATTTTCACCCCTGATCCAGTTCACACCCACCACCCAAGCCCAAATCCATCCAAGGCCCATTTCCCTTTTTATTAAACAAAACCCTCGGTCAAAATAAGTCAATCCCCACCCCCCCTCTTTTCTTGCCCGCCATAACCAAACAACACAGCCCCCATCACCTCTGCTATCCCAACATCCTTGTCCCCCTCCCCTCTCCTACCAGCCACCCTAATTCACCACTCCACTAAACCCTAATTTACACCCTAATTGTCCCCCACTACAATTGGTACAAAAGGAAAGCATCAATGGTCAAGATGGGGGGGAAGCAGGAAATCAATGGCTAAGGATATCTCCAAGGGTACAAAGCTGTGGTGTTTTCCAATGACAAGACAAAAGGCCAGACAAGCAGAGACAAAAAAGGGAAAAAGAGCAAAAAGAAGACAGAGCCTGGTTCATTGTTTTTTTTTTTACTTTTTATTTGTATTTCTTTAGTATAAGTAGTAATCTTGTAAGCCTGAGAGGGCCAAGTAGTTAGTTAATTAGTGAAGTGAGAAAAAGTAGTCAAGTAGTAGTTTTATTCATGTAATTTCAAATTAAGTGTACTCTGTAATCTTTTAAGTAATCAATGCAAGTTCTAAGTTTTTTCCAATCTCATTGTTAGTTGTTTTACCTTTTCTTTAAAATTCATAAGTCTCGCTCTAAATTAATATTGTTGTTTTAAGGTTTCAAATACTCACTTCTATCTCAGTAGTCAAAGAAAAAGAAAAACACAAAAAAAAAAGAAAAAGAAAAAGAAAATAAAAAAAAAGGGAAAACAGAAGAGATGGATTGCTGATATGGTGAAGAAGTGGCATGGAAGGTGGATTGGGGTAGAGCTCATGGGAGCATAAGGTTTTAGATGGGGTTCTATTTCTTTGTGGTCTGAGGCTGTGATCAATTTGTAAGACTTCCTTATTTTTTTTTATATACCTTGGATCATTAGTTTAAATAGTGTATTGTAGTTTGTTTCTGCATGTTTTTAGCCTAGTTTAAATCTGTGCTTCAGCTTATTTGATTGGAACTTTGGTTTGCTTTGTACAATTCTAGTTAGTTTGCTGATAAGGGGTGTTTGGAATAAGGAATTGAGTAGGGCTGCAGTTGTTCTTTTAGACTTAAGTTATTTTGATCATTGTCATTAAGTGTAACTAAGTCCAAAACAACCATCATAGTGGTCACTGGGTTGAAAAGGTCAAAGATTTTCTTCTTATTTCACTTACAGTCAACTGTGAAAAAGATTGCAAACCAAATCCTTGAATTTAGTTTAGAAACAAGTATAACTTGACTAATTTGGGATCAATTAGGGTAAACAAACATCAAGTAATCATTTGGAATCAATCTAACTTCACCATAGTCAAAGTTCTCAACATTTCAAGAAGTCAAAGAATTTGCATACTCAGACTTTTGGCAAACTTCAAATCATTTCCTAGAGTTTATTTGTGTAAGAAATCAAGTGAGGTTTGTTAATTCTGGATCATTGACAGCTTGTTTACCACTTTCAAAAAGAAAATTGGATTTTGAAATTGTGTAGCCATTTGGAAATCAAAGTGGAAGTTGGTAGTTTGACTGAGAAGTTCCCCTGTATCTCAGTTTTTGCAAATATCCAAGTAGTTGTAGATTGTTCATTAGTAGGAACTAGGGTATGAAAATTGTGGTTCTAGATAGCCCCCCAGGTCTTTTTCTTGGATTAGTTTATACTCTGTGCTTAGTGTGAACCCAGTGCTTAATAACAAGCACTCTTTTAAGCATTTTGAGACTGCAGGCTGTCTGAACTCAGCAGCTTATGCTTGTTTGATTCTTGCCATACATTGGATCTGAGATTTGTAATTGTTGATGTTGTAATGTTTGCATATGACTAAGATTGTTTTTAGTAAATTTGAGCTTTTAGTTTTGCTTATGAGCTTATTACTGAGCAACCTTTGAATATTGTGAGTCGTGATAGTTTGATTAGCAAAAATAAGTCACTAGCCACCTTTTCACTTGCTCATTTTCCTTCATTATCTAAACTCAACCTGAGGTTTTAAGTATTTTGGAAAGCTCATTCAACAAGCTTACTGTATCTTAGCCTGCATTTGATTTTTAGCTTGTTAGATAAGCATATTGGTGGCCTGCAACTTGTTTCTCTTAGCTAATAAGACCATACCATCTGTGTGATTGAACCAGTTTCAGCAGCTCCCCACAAGCTCATCTTTGAGCTTCAAGGCTCAAGCCTTTGCTTTCTGAGAAGCCACCCAGGGTGGCTTGTTGGATAAACCATCCACTTGGACCTTTGTGCATGTCAGTGGGTCCCACAGGGGGCTGCAAGTGACCCTCAAGGTCTGTTTGGTACTAGGAATTGTGGAACAGCTTATTTGTTTATTATTGTAATCTCAGTCCAAACCATTGCATGATATAGCTTATTTCTTGTACACTTTAATGTTTGTAGCTTAGATTGTTCATGGTTCTCAGCTTATAGCTTATTTAATAGCCTTTTAGACCTCAAAATCTTATAATAAGCTTGGCTGTTAAGCTTATTCAGTTGCATAGAGCTTATTTTCCATTCCCATAAAAAGTTCCTTCACAAAAAGTGTTTGTTTTTAGTTGGTAAACAGTTTGGTAAAAGAAAATTTTGAAAAAGACAAAAAAATTAGAAGTGATAGCTTCTATTTAAGCTATCTTAGCTTATTTTCTGCTTATTCATAAGCAAAAGTTATTTTTAAATTTTTCTTGGGCTTCTGGTTTCATAAAATATTTTTAGGAATTTTTTCAGATTTTTCTGGAATCATTTAGTATTTTTTATAATTTAGTTTAATTTAAATCAATTAATTAAATAGTTTTTAATTAGTAATAATTAATTAAAAGTTAGGAAAAATAGTTTTTCTGTTTCAAAATTAGTTTTATATTATTTTAGATTTTTCTAAATTTTATTTTCATTTTTCTAGTTAATTTTCATAATTATTAGTAATTTAGGGTAATTTAGTTAATTAAAAAGTAATTATTAAATAGTAATTAATTAATAGTAATTAATTAAATAGTGTAAAAATTATTTTTCTTTTTCTAAAAATTTTCTTAAGTCATTAGGATTGTAAAAATATAAATTTCACATTCGTAGGACTTTGTTTACTCCCGTTTCACTTTTTTATTTGCGCGTTCACGTTTATTTGTAATTAAAACGCGCGTTTTTAGGTTAAATTGCGTTTTTAAATCATCTGATCATCAGTAATTGTTAGTTAAGTGTTCATAAGTCATTTTCCATCATTATCTCGTAGTGTAACCATAATAATCAAATTCCTGACCTTTCTGATCAATCACCCGATCCTTTAAAACGTTTACAAATACAATTGCACGCCTCGCTGGGACAAAACGACCCGGGGATTCCCTAAACTCCTTGGTTAGTTGGTTTTTGACATTTGACTTGGTTGACCATTACCTGGTGAACTTAGTTGACCGTTCAGAACCAATCACAAATCATCGGGGAATACATCCGGAAAATCACGAACTATAGGCACATCTCCAATGCATCTTTCCTTCTTCTCCTTCCCTCCTTTCTCAGAGATTTGAGCTAAGAAAAGGCAACATCCTTTTTCCATTAGCTTCGGTAACTTAGTGCAAGAAATGACCGCTAATCGGGATGGACTCCTTGAACCTTTTCGATCTCCTTGTATATTTAGAATCTCCTTTCCGTAAGGCACACGCACGATCTTCTCATCGCAAAGTATATGAGCACGATACTTCGACAACCAATCCATGCCAATGATGACATCGAAACTTCCTAACATGATGGGTAGAAGATCTATGTTGAAAGGGTGATTCAAGAAATTTAACGTGCAACCGCGAATGATAGTTTTAATCCTTTCTATGTTTCCGTTAGCTAACCCTACATCATAACCAATTCCTAAGGCCATCGGGGGTTTTTCTAGTAAGGGTGCAAACGTAGTGGACACAAAGCTTCTATCGGCACCAGTATCAAATAGTATGGAAGCATAACGATTATTGAGAAGGAACATACCAGTAACGACGTTCGGATCTTCTCCTCTCTCGTTTCCGAGTGCATACACTCTCCCATGAGCAGCTCCTGTTTCCACACGTTGGTCCTCATTGTCATGACGTCCACAGTTTCCTCCAGCTCCACGATTTCCATGATTGTACCCATTACCACCCGATCCTTGATTTCCTTGGTTCCACGATCCTCTACACTCATTCCTATAGTGTTCTTTCTTTCCACACCCAAAACAAGTAACATCCGCCTTACTTCTCACTTCAGGAGTAGCTTGAACCATAGCAAGAGGTCGAGCCCTACAATCCCTAGATGTGTGTCCTTTCCTTGAGCAGTTCTGACATATTACATTACACCGTCCAGAATGATTCTGGTAGCAACGACCACACTTGGGTGTATCACCATTTTGGTTCCTCTTATCTCCATCCCTAATAGCATAAGCCTTAGCAACAACTTGTCGCTTGTTTTGGTGATCCTTACCCTTAGAGTGATGGTCTCTCTTTCTCTTCCCATTCTTATCCTTATCAGCTCCTTCCAATTCCAACGAATCCATTAATTGTTGAGCGATTGTGATGGCCTCATGGATATTTGTAGGTCTAGCAGCAATCACATCATTCCTTGTAGCCACAGGCAACCCATCGGTATACCGCTCAATCTTTTGAGTCTCAGTCTTAACCATATCGGGGCAAAGCAAGGCTAACTCCTGGTAACGACGATTGTAAGACACCATATCGGTACCCTTCACTTTGTGATTCCAGAACTCAATCTCCAGCTTCTTAACCTCATTCCTTGGGCAGTAAGTCTGAATCAGCAAAGACTTAAATTGCTCCCAAGTCATAGCATAACCCACATCACTCCCAACTGAATTTCGGTAATTGTTCCACCAAGTTAATGCTTCATCCTTGAAAGTAAAAGAAGCAAACTTTACCTTTGCATTCTCCGCACAGTTGCTGACATTGAACACTGACTCAGTTTTCTCTATCCACCTGACCAAGTAGACCACTCCTTCAGTTCCTCCAAACTCAATGGGTCCACAGATTCGAAACTCCTTGTAGTTACATCCATTAGTACGAACAGGTGGAAATGTTCCAGCAGAGTTTTTGGAATGATTTGACTCAGCTAGTAGCTCAGCAACTCGTTGCTCCACAAGTTGATTGATCATTTCTTGATCCACAGTAGGTGCATTAGGTGGCACATGATCATTGTCTCCCTGAACATCAACATTTTGATTCCCGTTGTTGCGGTTGGTGGTGTCCAGGTTGTCAGGAGTAGGGGTTTCAACATTCCGAGTAGGACGGCGTCCTCGGCGACCAGGGGTAGTCACGGCAGTTCCAGTTCGGGTAGCTCTGACAGGGTTTCGTCGTACAACCATTGATCTGAAACATCATATAAGGTTCGTAAGTCTCCGATAGCACTTATCATACGCTCAACAAGAATTAAATAAATGAAGCCAATACATGGGAAGAATATCAGCAATACACCACAAGACAACAATAAGGCGAATAGGAACTCAATTTCCATAACATCCAAAAAATCACATAACATCATATAATAATAACCATCATCCATACAAATAGTGATCCAATATCGTTCCAACTACAGAAGACACAAAAGATATAAATCGTTCCAAACGAGACGAATAACCAACGGGAATACATCAAAATAAGATAACTAGATTTTCTAACCGAACACTCCTCGGTGTAGAAAGCAACGTAACCACATAATCCAACTATCTAGCCACTGCGCTGGCTTAGGCTCCTCAACTCCTGCCTAAATCCATCCAACTCTCTCCACAATGATCCTAACTCCACACTATGGGTATCACTATCTCTCTTGAGGTCTGCTACCTCCTTCTCCAGCTCAGTGTTTCTCTGCCATAGCTTGCGATCTGCCTCGCGAGCTGTAATGAAACCTCTCTGCAAGCTCTCAATCTGCTCATGGATCTCTAGCATACCTCTCCTCAACTCTGTAACTCTCCTCTAAGCAGTAACCAAGTCAATCCTCAACTCCCCAATGAACTCAACAGTCACTCTATCAATCTGCTCGGACATATGCGTGACCCTCTCACCTAAAGAAGCAATCTGAGTCCACATCCTACTAGTCTCACCCAACTCTGCATGCTCAGCAGAAACCTTAGATGGCGCATCCGACGCCACGGGACTACCAGGTGGTGAATCAAACAAGAATGGGTGATCAGGTGAAACAGGCTCTAGCAGATGTATCAGAGAATCAGGCTCTTCAGCCTGAGCTGGCTGTGCTAGCAAACCATCATCATCAGGCATCTCCTCCTCCTGAGGATCCTCCTCCTCCTCACCCTCCTGTGGGTCATCATCTCCCTGCTCAGCCTCCTGAGGGTCATCAGCCTCATCCTCACCCACTTACTCCTCCTCCTCCTCCTCCTCATCTGAAGAGTACTCCATCAATCGTCGTCTCCTAACAGGTGAACCATGTGGTGATGGGGTAGGTGATCTAGGACGACGACGCAATGATGTGGGTGGTGCATCTGACAGAAGAGCGTGAGCATCAATGTGCATGGGTGGTGACGAAGGACGCACAGACATGCGTGTCGTAGCTCGATGGGCAAAACGTGGAGCCACACGAGCTAAAGCCTGATGAAGAGTAAGCTGTCTCGAAGTACCAGGGAGCCCTAGAGAAGATGAGGGTCCCTGAAAAGTAGATGCAGCAGGTGGTGCAGAAGTAGAAGCTGTCGGTGATGAAGTAGCTGAATGCATGGCAATCCTGTAGGGATCATCAGGAGCCATGGTGATCTGTGCTGGGTGAACAGGTGCAGTAAGAATATCCTCAGTAACATCGAACGTATGGGAGGCCATAGTCTGTGACAACGGAGTAGGGTAGGTGTAAGTGTTTCAAAACAACTAAACCGCGAACTTAAAATACCATATAAAAAATCAGCATAAAATCCCAATTATATAATCTCAATAAAGAATTTCAAATACCGCATTAATAAAACATTTATAAAACAATTAAGCCATATAATTTCTCAAAATGCCATCATATCACATAATCAATATATCCCATATTCTCAAATCATCTCAAAAATCTCATTTCAAATCATTATCTCATAATACCTCAATAGTCGAAGATGCTTCGGCTTGGCGGGCTGGCGGGCATTGGTCGAGGATCGTTTTCTATAAAATTCGGTTATAGTTTAGGTGTTTATTTACCTAGTTCTCTATAACCTTGGCTCTGATACCAATCTGTAACACCCCCAAAATTTGGTACAGCGGAAGACTCAACAAGCTTTCAAGGTGCTACGAGGATTGGTATCCATTCAAAGTCATGAAAGAACGAGATAAAGTAAACATAAGTAAAACACAACCAAAACGGGGTTTTAAAGTTTACATTCATCCCAAATTTATCAAAGTAAGGCCCAAAAGAAATAAAAGTAGGTCCAACATTTCATATCAGAGTTTTTAGAAAAATAGATCCTTAACCGCATAGCCAAGCCAAACCTCCAATCCAAGCATCCAAGTTCCTCACTTAATTACCTGAGAAAACGTGCTAAAATTCAGCTTTCGCTGGTGAGATCATAGGTTTATATTCGTAATTCAATCAAGTGGACATATACGCAAAACGCTTGCTAGCTAGACTAGGGCTCAATCATCAACACAAAATCCTATAGTGCACACTATAGATCATCCAAAATCCTCAAATAAGCCAATCTCATAATCCAACCATTATTTAATCCACTCGCGATGGTTCACTATGTGACTAGGGTTGATGTAACTCATCTAACCATATCTAGTCCACACGCGATGGTTCACTATGTGACTAAGGTTGTTGTAACATTCGTCTAACCATATCTAGTCCACACGCGATAATTCACTATGTGACTAAGGTTGACATAGCATCCTAGTTCCATAAGCATAGCAAGTTTTGAAAAATAAAAGCGATAATAGTCCACAAAAAATAATTTGCGCGTTTCTCACCCCAAGTATTGAAAACAAAGTTCAAGAGTAAAAAGTGGGGCTATGACTCACCTCAAGTCCAGAAATCAGCAAGAAGAAATCGGTAGAAGTAAAATGTATCACAACTCAAAAGACGACAACTACGGACTCGGCACTTCCTAACAATATAAACTCGTTTCAGGATCATTTACTCAAAATCAATTATTCCCAATCCCAAACGTATTCCATTTTACTTTCCGAAAATCCATTTCTTGTATTATTCTCGTATTAGTAGTTTGGCGTTTGACGTTTGGTATCCATGCGGGTGGAGGGTCGACACAACACAAAACAAGAAATCACAACGAAAAGAATAATAAAACAATCTATAGGTCTAATATTAGCCCAATATATTATTTAAATAAATCATCGAAGTTTATCAAATCCGTCGATTTGGTAATCCCCCATATTTATTTACTTAATATATTACTCCAAGATTATACCCAAAACCTAAATCACATAGCACGTATAGTACTATATGGTATGTATCAAAGTTTAATAAGTTCACTAATTACGCCGTCAAGCTTACCAAATTCGTTAACTTGGCAAACTTCACGAGATATTTAGTAATCCATCATCCCCGTACACATACCACAACATATGGGCGTCATAGGATAAGATGCCCATTAATATACTCATTTTATATAACTAAATAGCTCTTATTTAATCCGTCGATTAAGTAAGTTACGTAGTTATAGAAAGTGAATGTATTAATGTCACACATCCGTGACCAACACAAAAGTCACAAAATAAATAATATAACCCACTTGGACTCAAGTGACCACGACTCCGTATAACTCGATAGTTTCCTCGTTTATTTAATAAAAAAATATTTTATTTAATATAATTATCCAACGTTATAGATTTCCTCGTCATTTATAGTTGTTTAATTATAATAACGTTCCCGACATTTATTACACTATTCACATAGTATAATATATATCCTCGCGTTATTATAATATTACTCGTGATCGTTTTATTTTTAATATACGCACTTATATAGTTATATATACGTTTTCACGTCTATATACTTATATAAACGTTTATATTATTAATAATATTATTAGAGTTTTATTATTTATGTTTGATTATAAATAATTATCGAGTCATATAGATGGTCACATGTCCGAGTCATCACTCTCGGCTCATTGTCCAAGTCCAAGTAAAAATGATAATCAAGTCAAGCCAAGTAATCAATCTCCGTCCAACAATTCCCAAAACACGTGCTACAACAATAGGGTCCGACTACGGCACCCGACTAACCTATCTCCGTCAATCTAATAAACCATCTCGAGACCGGTTCCAATTACTCTTCGTCAATAACTCCACAATCATCACAATAAATCCATTGTCGAGACTACTAAGGTCTCGACCCAACCAAGTACATCGACCGGAAAATCAAATACCACAACAACCAAAATAATAACAACATGAACACAACAAGAAGGTCATCACATTACATGTAATCCGGGTTGGTTTACCAAGCCAAACCCGAGCCAAGTGACCCATTTGGGTCTCGGCTAGAATTATGAGTCAAGAAAGACTCAACCAAGGACCACCTTGGTCTCGGCTAAAGCTCAAACGAGCACACCAAGGCTGCCAACAAGGACCCTTTGGGTCGCGACAACACAAGCACAACAACAATATCCAATCAACCAAAAATCAAGCCAAATCAAACTCCATATATCAACCTCTTGCTAACAAGATTATTAGGTCGACATTCAATCATCAAAACCAAGCCATAGGCTCGAACAATGATGAGCCGTGAGCCACGGCTCGTGGTCAACAAGTCGACAACAACCCAAACATCCACAACCCGGATACCAAACATGTTTTTCTTCATCAAAATATCATTTCCCATAAGTATTTTACAAAACCCATAAAATAAAAGTCGTGTACCCACGGTTTGGGACACGATTCGAGACACACGAGTTGCACTCGTGGTCACATACCTTCAAAACGACTCCAATCTTATGTTTCTTCAAAAACCCAACAAGAAAAAGATGAAAAGGTGGTGTTTATGTGGCGGTGGTGGTGATTTCGAGGTGTTAGGGTCGTCCAAATTGCGCGTGAGTTATACCAAGTGATAGATCTTGATGAAAGGATTAATTTGGTGGTGATATTTTGGGTGTGGGAGTGGCGGTGGTGGCCGGTTTTGGTGGCAGCGGCGACTAGGTATCAAGAGGGAGAGAGAGAATGAAGATGGTGTTTGTTTGTGTGTTCCCAGGAAAAGACCACAAGGGACGATTTTGTAGTTACTCTTTCTTTTATTTTATTTTATTTTCTTTCTTCTTAAATAACAATAATAATAATAATAATAATAATAATAATAATAATAATAATAATAATAATAATAACAATAAGAGTGTTATTAATATTTAGGGGTAAAGTGGCTAGGTGTAAAATACACGGACCAAAACCCGTAACTTTCCAAAGTGTCTCGACATTCTCAAACCAAGCTCGTTCCAAATCATTTAATATCTCACGAGACGTTCAAAATAGTTATATAATCGAACCGTAAATTCAAAACATAAAATTTTTGTTAGGTTATCTAGTGCCGGAGTCGACGTAGTGCCAAATAAAATCTCGAAATAAATTCTCATCACATCGATAATCCAAATTCAATTCCATAAAAATTTTAAATATAATCAACCACAATATAGGTTTTACAAGTTCGTTACGAATAAAATTTCAAACATAAATTTATAAACGAACTTTTACGTAATGCGGGTTTTCAAAATGGCTCCCTAATTTGCCAGTTGTCACACCACTCTAACAACAACACATTGCTTGTGTTCTGTTGTGATGTGTTGTTAACTACTGGCTCCTTTTCAACTCCATTTGAATCATCTCCCTTTAACAACAACACAATGCTTGTATGCTACTGTGATGTGTTGTTAACTACATTTTCTTTCTCAATTTCTTCAATGACAACACCTTTTGGTTGGTTCCTAACTTTCATCAAGGGTTTTGCAACTAAAGACACCCCTAATTCAATGTAGACTTCAATTTACCTAAATCTAACCATATCTTCATTAAACATTAAAGGAATTAAACCATCATCCAATGAGTACCCAGGTTTCTTAGTGTGGTATAACAATATCCTACCTTGATTATAACCAAGTTCCTATAACATCCTATCGAACTCATGAATTGAAAATTGGTCACACTCAACCAAGTCAGCATAATCAATAGTGGCATAACCATAACGTCTTTCTGGTGGGTAGCTAAACACACCTGTGATGGATTTTTAGAGTAAACCAGATATCATACGAATCAGGGAAAAAACCAAAAGGTTATAACAACCCAAAACAAAATAAATCTTAGAAACACAAAAATTATAGAATACAAATCTAAGTGTATGTAAGGTCATTTTCACACATAGTATGAATGTTCTTAACTACATATTCGATAAAATAATCTTTCAAAGAAAGGAAAAATGAAGCTTACCATAAACGAGACCAAGATCATGAATTCGGGGACACTTGGCATGAATCTGCCAAAATGTGCCTCTAACCATTGAAGATCAAGTGTTATTTTAGTTTGTGATTTTCGAAAAGTAAGGATTAGGAATGCAAAATGATTTGGTATAGGAATAAGGTTAAAGAGGGTTTTTTGGGATTGTTAAGAGAGTGGACGAGTGATATTGGACGGAAAACAGAAAAGACAAAAATACCCTCATGAACCGTACATGAGGGGCGCTAACAATAATATTTGACGGTCATTAGCGAAAAGGACATAGGGAGTTACAAAGTGTGAACAACAATGGAATCCAGCGTAATTAATTCTTTGAAGTGGCATGGAGTGCGAAAATTGGAAACCACATGGACGAAATTTGTAATTTTCCACTTTTTTTTTTTGTTAATTATTAACATTTTTGAATTTGAACATGAGAAAATGTAAATAAGTGTCACAAAGTCATTGTGGTTACTAGAAGGAAGGAAGGAAGGAAGGAAAAAAAAAAAAACATTGTTGTATAGTCACATAACATGATTCAAATATGAAGATCATACTCCCCAAGCACTCACATAATATCATAAACTATATGTTACATCTCCATAAAGGTTGCTTTCACAAAGATGAGCTTAGGCTTTTAAGTTTGTGTTGACAGTGGTACGATTAATGTCGACTCATTTCAATGACAATAAATGTTTTTTTAGGAGAGGCTGTATATAAATCACCACATGGGCTATGTTTGGCACACAAGATTCTTGAGAGATTGTGCTTATTTTTTCAAAAAATAAGCTACTTAAAAAATAATCTTTGTTTGGCAGACATAACTTATAAGAGATTCTAAAAAAAACAATCTTTCATAATCTCTTAAAACCAAAGATTACTTCATGTAGCTTATAAAAATAATCTCTTTTTATAATCTCCAGCACCAGCACCATCTCCAGCACCAGTACCAGTTCCAGCAACAGTTATTTTCGCCAAACATACCCGGCTTCGAGCTACAATACACTACATAAAATAAAATGTAAATTCAGATGTAGCTAGTAGAGATTTTCTATTAGTCATAATGAATGCCTAAATATCTTCTTCATACTTTTGTTTGTTGACAAATTACATATGATGCTATTAATTTTCTCAAGGTCGATATATGAAACTTAAGAAGCTTTATTTTTGGAAGGGATTTGCACACTTTCAAAAATGATTGGCATACTCAAATTTTGAGTGTGTTGACATTTATACCCTCACATTGTTTGGACTTATTCTTATCATGTAAGGGTATAAATGTCAACACACTCACATTTTGAGTGTGCCAATATTTTTGAGAGTGCAAAGTGTGCCAATATTTTTGAGAGTATGCAAATCACCTCCCATTTTTGGAATGAATTGGTAAAGTCAGCTTTATTTACAATTCTTTTTTTCTTCTTTGCTAACATAGTTTTTCTTTTCTTATTGTGAAAAGAGAATCAAATGATTTGTATACAACTGTCACATATCTACGTGGGGTAATAAGATGAATATACACTAAATTTAATGGCACTTCATGATTGGCAGAGCAAATATATTACTACGTACTAGTTAATCAATGGGTATGATCAGCTGTTCGAGGGTCTAAGCCAGTTGCATAAGAGATACATCCTACGGCTCAAACTGTTCGAACAAACCATCAAGGAGTATATCTTGCCTGCCAAAAACTAATTTCTTTATTTTCTTTTCTTCTTCTCAGAGATCATTTTTAGCAAGATGATTAAGGGAATCATCTCTTAATAATTAGTTAGCAAGTAATCACTTTAGACCAACATATGCCATTAAAAAGATAAGTAAGAGATGACTAGATGTCTAGATGAATACAAACATGTAGCATTCTAGCTCTTTGAATATCTTTTTTTTTGAACGGCAGAACTAGCTTTTTGAACATCTAGCAAGAATGCATGTTTGAAGTGAGATTTTAGACTATTAATCGATCAAGTTTTATGTAAAATATTCTTAATAGTAAATAAAAAGAATGTGTCATAGTGGTACATGTTTAAGTCATTTAATGAATAATTGATAGAGTATATAAGTAGAGTGATCGTTGTAGTTATGGCCTTACCCACCGACACAGACAATATGCAAACGAATTTGATTTGTTGAACAAATGTTTTACTCTATATAAACAAAGAAGATAAATTTGTTATGTCTCTCCTTTCTTGGAAAGTGTCCAAAATTGACACCTCAATAAGGTCCTAAGTTTATGACTTCAACATTATGAGGTCCCATTGCCATCCTTCAAAAGTTGTGACTTTTCAAATGTTATTAAATTATAAATATGATGTATACAAAACAAGGATTTAATATATAATGGCATTAGATCAGTATATATATGATGCATTGAAACTTTCTTTTCTAAGTTTTGGACAAGTATTCCCAACTATTTGCCTCTCTAGAAACAACAACTTGGTCAAGAGCCACATATTATATTGTGACACCAAATATAACAATTTTATATTCAAGATCAAAAACCAAATTATGAAAAGCAAGGTGAATATTTCGTTTCTCATTATTGATGAATCGTGTTATTATGAAAGAATCCACCCATTTGTATAAATTAAATCGTTTTTTCACATTAATTGGAATCAAAATTTGGTACCAAACAAAATGAAATATAAATAAAGCGATGGAATACACCTCCTATAGTTGTTTAAAGAAAGATGGTAAATGGGGAGGTGACAACTCATTCTACATAGACAATTGTCTTCTAGGAAGATAAATGTGTTAAGATATCTTAATGTAGAAGCATGCCCTATTTGATTATACTTTGTTAATAATTAAATCCTTTTACATGTGTGCGAAAGTGCATTTAGAAACAACTTTGAAGTGGTCACGTCAATCTCCTTAAAAAAAGAGGCTTTTAACTGGTTTGAGTCTGTGCAGTGGTGGATTCAATCCCTATAGATTAGTCGGCCAAAAATATCTGAAACCATGGTTACCAATAAAAACGTGCATTTAGAAAATTTGTAATGAAATTACTAGGTACACAAATGTTTGTTTTAGGTTAGTTTTGATAAATAACCTTAGTCACCACCCCTCGCAATGTCACTGTTTAGTGAGATTGTGTGATCGGAATTGTTTGATTTTAGTTTTTGAGCGGTTACCGTTCAAAAACTTAGGGTTGTGGTTGGTTTGTAACCCGATTCCATGCTTTCTGCCAACTGGATACTTTTTGTGTTTCGTGAGTTTCAAAATAGGGGTTTAGCCTGTGTGTTTGAATTTTCACAGTGGACGACTTTAGTAGTCGCAAGTTTTAAAATCGTACAATAGAAAGTTTAAAAGCAGTTTGAGCAGTAGCTTCTTGCTAATTTTGAACTATTTATATAATATTTGCATTTTAATAAAAAAACCGCAAGATAATTTTTTTCTCAAGTTGATCAAATATGTTTTTAACCAGAAAGTTCGTTTGGTTTTAGCTATCATCATTCTACATTCAAGAGCGTGTGACAAAGTGATAAGTTGGTAGAGCAACATGTTAAAGATAAAGAAGCTAATATATTGACAACCAGAATACAAAGGTTTAAAATATAAACACAAACATGTTTGTTACTTAACATTGGCACCAAACAAATACAGAAAAACAACAAACAGGTTTGAGTTACTTTTCATTTTTTTTTTCACCTAATGCTTGCATTTTAACATAGATAGATTCACCACTTCTAAAAGAGTTTGGAAAGTAAAACTTGTAAATTGTCAATGCCAAAAGTAAGCTAAAAAGTGAATGTGGGATCAATATGATGCTTACAGCATATGCTCATAAGATGCTTCTCCCACTAAATAAAAAACATACTCCTTTAAGTTGATCAACCCTCTCGTTTTCCTTTCATCACCAAAATGAGGTTCCCATGGAGTTAGACACTAGCGGCGGCAGTGCGGTGGAGGGAGGTTGTACGAGGTGATGACTGAATGGTGATCAAGTTATGTGATGGTCAATGAAGTTGTGAAACTATGTTGATCAGAAGGGCAGCTACACTATCTTTGGCATATATAACTACAAGAAATTTGTATTTCAACTGAGTTGTAATATCTTTAATGTTTAGATCGTATGCTCACGTGTCTCGAGCTACATGTATGCGCACAACGTTGTTTGGTTTTTGGTTTGATTTGTATGCGAGAATATATATTAAGTTTTTCGAGCTCCTTATTCAGCTTAACATTCTAATGAGGAAACTTGTGTATGGTCATCATTACTAGACGTATAATCATTCATATTGGTTGTTATGTAACCAGTAAACTTGAAGCAAACAAATTTAATATGAACTCATGCTTCTTTTCGAGTACTTGTATTTGTTATCTAACTGCTATAAGCCAGAACTTAGACATTGATACATAGCTATGTACTATAACGGTATAACCATATCAATTGCTATATTATGTAATTACAATAGAATGCACATCAGCAAGATCTGTTATGGTAGTTGACATGTTTTCAATATTTGTTGCTTCTGTGATCTCATAGTTAAAGGGTTCAATGCTCGAAGTGTATTCAATAGCACAAATCTCTTAAATTTCCACCAGTAAAATACGTTTGACCATCATTGCAATATTGTAAGCAACAATTTTCACAATTAAAGTACAAAAATGTTTTCTAACATATTGAAGTAGAACACTGTTTGCGGGTCACCCAACCCTGCCCAGCCACAAACTGTTTTGACCAGAACTAAAGATTTGTCCACTTTAACCTGCCCGATTCGTCTATTTCGCGACCTTTATCACTTATCCAGTTATCCACAAATACACATACATTATATGTAGTATAACCCAAATTAAAAACCATCAAACCTGGATTTCTCTAGGAAATGTGGCACTGAACAGCATTGTTTGTCTTGCACCTGGAGGAGGCATGTCAGTTTGCTCCATGATCTTTCTGATTTGTGGCTCGAATCCCATATCCAGCATACGATCTGCTCAAGTGCCAAATACTTTATCATTTCCAACGACGCTTTTGCCCTTTCCAGCAAATCGACCAATCTTCCTGGAGTCGCCACAAGAATATCAACTACTCGCTCAAGCTCTCGTAACTGGCCACGCATGATTTGCCATTAACATCATTAGAAATAACGATTCATATCAAAGTAATTTATCCCCTTTGCTTTTGATACATTTGGTTTCCTAGCTCCGGAGGCAAGAGAGTTTTTGACTAGGGTACAACGGGTTGTGCAAAGTGTTAAATGTTACGTATAAACATTAATAGGTAAATGTCTAGGATCGAACCCGAGACCTCGGGATTGCACACTTTACAAACAAGAATAATGTAAATAAATATATATATTTATTAAATGTATGAAATATATATATTTATAACACTTAATGGACTAAACGGTCGTTAGTTGTTAACCGTATGGACTAACTATCGTTTAATAAGAAAGATAAGGACTAGAGTGTAACTTGGGTGTCAAGGAGGTTCTAGAATCCCCTAGGGGGAGCTATGGCCGGTCGAACAAGGATGGGTTAAGCCCAATCCATGTTTGCTTGGTCACCAAGAAATACTCTAGTATATATACAAGGCTTGGGGTTAAACCTAAACAATCTTTTGTGCACACACTCTAACCCTAAAACTTGTTTTCTCTCTTTCTTTTGCTTGGCCGATCGTCCCCCTCCTCCCAAGGGATCTTTGGGTCGATTTTTTCATAAGAAAACATTAAGTGTTTTGTTTACTTGCAACAACCTTTATTCGTTGGTAGTTTGTGTGTACAAGAACGAGGTAATTACTTACTTTAGTAATTATCAAGAGATCGATAAACAAAACGGTAAGGGGTTTATCATTGATCTAATTGTCCAAGAATCAAGGTTTATTTGAAGTGCATCGGGTACGTTTACTATTTACGTTTTGGTTAATATTTATGTGTTATACTTGATCCTAGCTTCCGCAATACGTGTTTTTGATTGTCTAACTCTAACAGTGGCATCACGAGCCATGTATAACATGTAATTGATTACTAAAACGTAATAAAAACCGGATCTTTAATTGTTTTAGATACATGTTTTTTTTTGATCTAGGGTTTTTCCTAATTTTTTTTTCTAAAAATTTCGAAACCCTAACCCTAATTTTGGGGGGGGGGGGGTCGATTTTCCCATGAAACCCTAATTAGGGTTTTGTGGTTTTATTGATTATGTGTAATCACTAGAAACCCTAGGTCATTAACCGGTTAATTGAACGTATCTTGTGACCTAATTGCTAATTGTTAGGTTTTAATCCGTGACTTACATGCATGTTTGTCATGGATCTTGTTTTGTTGTCACATATTTAGATAGATCTTAAATTGGGGAAGACTCCAATAAATATTAAAATCAATTTTATATGCTATGTGGTGTGTTTTTAGCTTTGGCCTACGCAATTGATTCGTCAATGTATGTGGCTCATCTCCATTAAGAGGTGAAGGCCTTAGTTGATTACATGCGTTATTATACCTAGAATTGATTTTATTAGGATCTTTTCTAATACGGTTTGCATGTGGCTAATTGTTTCACTTATATTATTATTGTTTGTTTGATTTTCTTTGCTACTTGTTTTATTGTTTTTTAGTTGGACTTGATGTAAGCAATAAAAGGGTGTTTTCATAAAGAAAATTAAAACGGACTAATAATTGTGAAACCCTAAAGTGATAAAGTAAGAATCTTGCAATGGTCTTATGACAATCGTGGTCCGATTCGCACGGTAATCAGCTCCCAGTCGAGACTAGCATTATTCAAACTTTATTACAATTTTGAGATTGAATCCATAAACTTTTGCTTGAATGATGTTTTGTGCAAATATGGTTTTAAATTAAGTCTTTTAAGATGATATTCATAACCGTGATTTGAAGGCTTAGAAAAGAGCCTTAGAGTCTGCCTTGGTTATCACAATCTTGAATATATCTTAAACGAATTACTTTTAAAATTATATGTTGTAGAAAGTCATCTTAGGGTTTTGGCATAAACCTCAAGTAAAACTTTGTGTATTAATTTCAGGAATCGGACATAAAAAGTTTTTATGAAAACTTATGTTATAAAGATGAGTGCATGCATCTTTGTACATAATTTTGATTGACATATCAAAAATTAATACCCTTAAAATTTAAGTTACGTGCCATCTACCTATAAGAAACACTTGGAATTTTAATTTAGTAAACGTGAGACCTAGGCTAAATTACTATAACAAGGTAAAATTCTTTTAACGCGTGAGACCATAATTGTAATTTTACAGTTTCTAAGGTAGACGACTTAATTAAGTTGTGCGTGAGACCTAGAACTTAAGGCATGAGATGGGATAAAACATGCTTACAAAGGCAAATTGATGAATCAATTTGATGTAAATCCCATAATAATCTAGGAATTGGAAATCTTGTTTGCCAATTATTGTTCGACAGATTACTATCTTTTGTACTTTTACCACTAGCAGATCAACTGATGTGGTGAAACTATGTAAAGATAGATCCTAGGTTTTCAAGAAAATTTGTTGGTTATATGAATATAGCCTTGGGTATTTTATTTTCTTGAAGATATTGATTATCGAAAATACTAATATTTGAACTTTATCTGTAGATATGGCTCAACCCGATAACCAAACAGTGATTAATGCTTTCAAGAGTCATCTTGAGAGAGAGAAACTCACTGGAAAGAATTTCAATGACTGGTACCGTTCGCTCAGAATTGTCTTGAGGGCGTCTGGTAAGATGGATTATGTGACCCAGGAATGCCCTGCTGAACCTGCTGCTACGGCAACACCTGAAGCAAAGGCAGAATGGAAGGTGACTAATGCTAAGTACAATGAGGTTGCTTGTCTAATGCTCACTAGCATGAATGCTCAATTACAAAAGAAGTATGAGTATTCGTCTCCTAAGAATATGCTTGATAACCTCAGGCAATCTTATGAGAAGTCACCTGCAGTTGAATTGTATGATGAACTTGACAAGCTACACAACTGCAAGCATGGTGATGGTAAACCAGTAGCCGATTATGTGGATGAGATGAAGGACTCCTTTGATCAACTTCACAGAATTGGTTTTGGTTACCCCGAGAATGTGCAAGTGCACTTGATCAACAGATCCCTTAACAAGGATTTTGCTGGTTTTGTGCAGAACTTCAACATGCATTGCTCGGGGAAGACAGTCTCAGAATTACTAGCATTGCTTGTTGATTATGAGAAAAGTCTACCAGCCAAGGTCAAGAATCCCACCCCGCAAGTGTTGGCAATTCATGGGGGGAGAATCCAGAAGAAATCGCATGTGAACAAAGGCAAAGGTAAAGGTGATAAAGGCAAGCAGGTCATGGCCTATCAACCTCAACCCAAGATGAAACAACATCAGCCTAAGCAGAACAAGGTGAATCCGCCAAACAGGAAGGATCAGGCTTGTCACCATTGTCATGAAAAGGGCCATTGGAAGTGCAATTGCCCTCTCTACATTCATGACTTGCGACTCAAGAAGCAGGGGAATGATGCTGGTAACCCCAGCTCATCAGGTGCGTTCTTTATGATTGAATTATTCACTCTTACTCCTAAATTGAATTCATGGGTATATGATACTGGATGTGGCATTCATATCTGCAATACCATGCAGGGGTTTAGAGTTGAGAGAAAGCTGGCCTATGGACAACAATTCTTGCACGTTGGTAACGGAGCGCATGCAGGAGTTGAAGCTATAGGAGTATTTAATTTAGTGTTGCCTTCGGGCTTAGTACTATCTTTAAATAATTGTCATTATGCACCGTCAATTGTTAGAGGTGTAATTTCATTTTCATGTTTGTTAAACCTTGGTTTTGAGCATACTATTTCAAGCAATGGAATTTCAGTTTCTTTAAATAATGTTTTTTATTTTAATGCTATTGCTGTGAATGGTGTATTTGAAATTGATATGAATGACAATGATAATGCTTTTGTTAAAAATAATTCAATGTATAGCATCAACAATAAGAGAATCAAGAAAGGTCTGGATTCGTCTTATCTTTGGCATTGTCGACTTGCTCACATTGGCAAAGATCGCATGAAAAAGCTGCAACATGATGGGCTTTTAGATAAGATCAATGATGAATCATTTGATAAATGCGAATCTTGCATTGCTGGGAAGATGACTAAGAAACCCTTTAAAAATAGGATTGAAAGGGCTAATGATCTACTTGGTCTTATTCACACAGATGTGTGTGGACCACTTAGACATGTGTCAAGGAGGGGTGCTAGCTACTTCTTAACATTTACGGATGATTACAGCCGTTATGGTTATGTTTATTTAGTTAAACATAAACATGAGGTATTTGAAACATTCAAAGTGTTTAAAGCAGAAGTAGAGTTGCAACTTGGAAAGAAGATTAAAGCTCTTCGATCCGATAGAGGTGGTGAATACCTGAGTCAGGAGTTCATAGATTATCTAGCAAAGGAGGGAATTGTCCAGCACCTTACTTCTCCATATACTCCACAACAAAATGGTGTATCTGAAAGAAGGAATCGTACATTGCAAGACATGATACGATCTATGTTTAATCTAACAACTCTTCCTTTCTCATTTTGGGATTATGCCTTAGAATCTGCGGTTCGCATTCTAAATATGGTTCCAACAAAGAAGGTTGATAAGACACCATATGAGGTATGGACTGGAAAAGCTCCTAACCTGTCTTATCTTAAGGTCTGGGGTTGTGAGGCGTATGTTAAACGTGACTCAGCAGACAAACTCCAACAAAGATCTGTGAAGTGCATCTTCGTAGGATACCCTAAGGAAACTATGGGATACTACTTTTATTACCCACCTGAAAACAAAGTATTTGTTGCAAGGTATGGAGACTTTCTTGAAAGAGAGCTCATATCTCAAGAATTCAGTGGGAGAGTATATGACCTGGAAGACGGTCAAGAAGATGTAGAACCTTCTGAAAACACTAACCAACTTCCGGTAGAACCTGAAAGTTTAGGTCCTCCACCTGAAGTTGAAGTGATTCCCATTCGTAGGTCAACAAGACCAGTAAAAGCTCCTACTCGTCTATGTCTTAATGTGGAGAGTGATGAGCATATACTGGGTGATCTTGATGAGCCTACAAGTTATAAAGCTGCCATGAATGGTCCTGAAAAGGCCAAATGGAAAGAAGCTATGGATGGGGAAATGCAATCCATGGAAGACAATGATGTCTGGGAAGAAGTAGACCTACCTCCGGGTGCCAAACTAGTTGGGAGTAAATGGCTCTACAAGAAAAAGACTGACATGGATGGCGTTGTACACACCTATAAGGCCCGTTGTGTAGCTAAAGGCTATACACAAACTTTTGGTGTTGACTATGAGGAGACCTTTTCTCCTGTAGCTGACATAAGGGCAATTAGGATTCTTATAGCCATAGCCGCTTACTATGACTATGAGATTTGGCAAATGGATGTTAAAACCGCCTTCTTAAATGGTCGCCTAGATGAGGACATCTATATGGCGCAGCCTGAGGGGTATGTAAATCCAGAATTTCCAAATCGTGTATGCAAGCTTAAAAGATCCATTTATGGATTAAAGCAAGCATCACGACAATGGAATAAGAGATTTGATGGTGAGATTAAAAAGTATGGATTCACTAAAAATCTTGATGAGCCATGTGTATATCACAAAGTTAGTGGGAGTAGTGTAATTTTCCTTATATTATATGTCGATGACATATTGATCATGGGGAACGACATTCCAAGTTTACAAAAGGTTAAGGAATATCTTGGAAGTTGTTTTTCTATGAAAGATTTAGGGGAAGCTGCATTTATTCTGGGAATCAAGATATATAGAGATAGATCTCAGCGATTAATTGGATTAAGCCAAAGTGCTTACATTGATAAAATATTGAAGAGATTCAATATGCAAAATTCCAAGAAAGGATATTTGCCAATGCAAGAGCAACATGGCTTGAGCAACAAGGTTTGTGCTTCAACACCTGCAGAGGTGCAACGCATGAAGAGAGTCCCTTATGCTTCGGCTGTGGGATCTATAATGTATGCGGTGAAAAGTACAAGACCTGATGTGGCGTTTGCTCAGAATTTAACCAGTCGATATCAGCAAAATCCAGGTGTAGCTCACTGGACTGCTGTTAAGAATATTCTTAAGTACCTTAGGGCAACTAAGGATATGTTTTTGGTTTATGGGGGAAATCCATCGGCAGAACTTGATGTTACAGGTTACTGCGATGCTTCTTGGAAAGGTGATAAGGATGATACGAAGTCTCAGACGGGTTATGTCTTTGTCATTAATGGAGGAGCAGTGGATTGGAGGAGCAGAAAACAGAGTGTACTAGCAATGTCTGCTACAGAAAGTGAGTATATAGCTGCTTCAGAAGCTGCAATGGAAGCTGTTTGGATTAGGAAGTTTGTTTCAGGGCTTGGAGTCATGCCTTCGATTCAAAGACCTATTAAAATGAATTGTGACAATTCTGCTGCAATCACATTTGCCAATGAGCCTGGAATCATGAAAGGCACCAGACATTTCCCGATTAAGCATCACTATGTTCGAGAACAAGTCGAAATAGGCGAAATCGAAATGCTCAAAGTTCACACAGATGATAACTTGGCGGATCAATTAACAAAGCCTCTACCTGGCACTAAGCTTCACAAGCATGCTGCAGGTGTAGGACTTAGATTAGCTGAAAGTTTCATGCCCATTTGTGATTAGTGTTTGGATAAAGGATGTAATGTACAATTATTATTTTAATGGAATAAAATAAGTTTTATGTTTATTTATCATTGTCTTAATAATATATCGTATATTTGCATGTTTAAGATCCTTGAATAATTTATTATTCTAAATGTCCATTGTCGATTAATGATATGGGAATATCATTAAACTAAGACAAATTTGAGTATTGGTTTTAGAATATACTTGAAAGTATATTGATGCGTAGTCATACCAATTTCACATAATATTCGATGAATTGAATATTGGACTTATCCCAACAATATGATTTAATATGTAATGTGAGAATCATATTTAAAGTTATCCTCAGACTTGAGATACCAGATAAGTGTCATGGATGTAGTGCATTTTTGTGAAGCAATCTACCGCTCACCGTAACAGGGAGTCATAAGGATTGTTTTCAGAAGTGTTGCAAAGTTCATGGGTTATTCTTGTAGTCAAGAAAGAATTTATTCCTTCTGATTTGTTCAGAAGTTTAATACTGCTGGGCCCCTCGTAGGGTTGACAAAATGTTTGCATGGCCATGCCCAAAGTCTATCTGGAATACGTTCAGATGTTTTGGTAATTTTGTTCAATCATAAAGAAACGAGAAACATAATTTTAATAAAGGAACTCACATCTTTATTAATGTGGTATTAGTAATGAAAGGATAATTATAATGATGAATCATTAAAGGTTTTTCCAGGAAACCTAGCTCGGATTGGACTAGGGGCATTGGAGTGTTGCAAGACGCTAACCAATGTCATTTTACTATTAATGAATATACGAGTGGGAGCTGTTAAATGTTACGTATAAACATTAATAGGTAAATGTCTAGGATCGAACCCGAGACCTCGGGATTGCACACTTTACAAACAAGAATAATGTAAATAAATATATATATTTATTAAATGTATGAAATATATATATTTATAACACTTAATGGACTAAACGGTCGTTAGTTGTTAACCGTATGGACTAACTATCGTTTAATAAGAAAGATAAGGACTAGAGTGTAACTTGGGTGTCAAGGAGGTTCTAGAATCCCCTAGGGGGAGCTATGGCCGGTCGAACAAGGATGGGTTAAGCCCAATCCATGTTTGCTTGGTCACCAAGAAATACTCTAGTATATATACAAGGCTTGGGGTTAAACCTAAACAATCTTTTGTGCACACACTCTAACCCTAAAACTTGTTTTCTCTCTTTCTTTTGCTTGGCCGATCGTCCCCCTCCTCCCAAGGGATCTTTGGGTCGATTTTTTCATAAGAAAACATTAAGTGTTTTGTTTACTTGCAACAACCTTTATTCGTTGGTAGTTTGTGTGTACAAGAACGAGGTAATTACTTACTTTAGTAATTATCAAGAGATCGATAAACAAAACGGTAAGGGGTTTATCATTGATCTAATTGTCCAAGAATCAAGGTTTATTTGAAGTGCATCGGGTACGTTTACTATTTACGTTTTGGTTAATATTTATGTGTTATACTTGATCCTAGCTTCCGCAATACGTGTTTTTGATTGTCTAACTCTAACACAAAGTAATTTGTCGACCCTTAAGAAACAAAACTTCATTTTTAGTAGGAATGGGTTTGCTATCCAAAAGGGGGTTGCGGCGCAACTTGTTGCTCGCTTGCCTGCCATCTTATTGTAATTGTTTTTTTATCATCGTCTATATATATCATATATTAATTATTAGGTTTTCACTAAAAAAAAAAAAATATCAAAGTAGATGATAAAGAAACCAATAAAATGGTTCAATATACAAGGTTATACGATCTGCTTCATCAAGTGCCAAATACTTTATCATTTCCAACGACACTTTTGCCCTTTCCAGCAAATCGACCAATCTTCCTGGAGTCACCACAAGAATATCAACTCCTCTCTCAAGCTCTCATAACTGGCCACGCATGATATGCCATTAACATTATTAGAAATAACGATTCATATCAAATTAGATGATAAAGAAACCAATAAAATGGTTCAATATACAAGGTTATCAAAAAAGTAGCAACAGCAGTCACACAAAATCATGAAATTAAACCACAATGGTGATCCAGCGGTAAGAATACCAACCTTCCAAAGAGGAGGTCAAGGGTTCGAATCCAACGGTGAGAAAATTAATCCCCTTCTGGCCACGGAGGTTCACCAGCGCCGACTCCGGGCTATCCAAAAAAGGTAATCGCCGTGAGATTAGTCGGCTCGCAATGTCGAGTCGGAAATCTATGATAAAAATATAAAAAAATCATGAAACTATTTTATTACTCATGTATACTATTTTATTACTCACGAGAAGGCTACGGATGCCGGGTTGCGGGCTGGCCTGTTTTTTTTTCAATGTTGATGTTATTGTTGTTTTGTCGTTTCTTGTTTTAGTTGATGTTTGGCCATTGCTTGTGTTAAGTGAAGTAAAGATTGGGTACGTATAAAATCGAGAATGAAAAAGGAAAATTGTGAGGAGGACTATTAGTTCGTGGTGTTTGTTTCATGCATTTAACGGCCTTGCATGTTTGACTTGATAGAAATCTGTATATACATCGCATTTGTTTAGTAAATGGTATTTAATGTAACAATATACATTGTATTTTATTTTAGATGTCTTTAGATAGTAGCTCGTAAAATATATTGTATCGAGACATTGTATTTTAAATTCGTGTTAGAAAGTAACATCTTTAAGTTCGTTGATGTTTTGATGATATTTTTAACAATATAAATCCGTGTATGGTAAAATGTATGCGTAAATTTTAAAAAAAACTTTGTGTTTATTATAATTTTTATAATGCGCTTTATATTTATCTGTGTAGTTTCTTTTACCTATGCGTTTTTTTTAAATGTGTAAATAATTTTAGTAAATAAGTTTTTTTTTTCCCTTTTTTTTAAAATAATTTTTTTAGTTTAATACATTGTTTTAATGTGGTAGTGCCGGTCAAATTATTAGTACGACCGTTTCTTTGCTAATAAAAGGGCACTTTACCCCCTTTTCAGCCAAATCGAAACCCTAATTATTTTCTATTGCATTTCAATTTTCATCGCTCTGATCCCCCGCTTCTACGATGGCCACACCACCAAGAACATCTGCATATGCTCTTGCTCGCACTCCCAATTTCCAAAAGCTAAAGTTTGCTGTTGGTTCAAATGAAGTTGATGACTGTTTGCATGTGGTGTTTACCTAGGATTACACTGAGAATGATCAGTTGTTAATGGTGCTTGGTGACAAGCGTGATCAATTAGTTGCAAAGGTTAAGTGGTTAGAGGATTTGGTGGAAGAAGGGGAGGGTTTCTTGCCGTTACATGAGAATGGTGATATTGGTTTGGACCGTTTGAAGGAGACTCTGAAGAGAGAGAGGAAGGTGCTTGCTGGCTTGATCAAGGTTATGGATTCAGCTAGTAAAGGAAGAGAAGAAAAGAAGACCAATCTTTTCTGGTTCGAGTGATGGGCTGGCCACTTTTTTTGTGGTATATTTTGGTTATCTTTTGTGTCCTTATCAGAAGTATAGTATATGATATGATGCATGCCTTTAGGCAAATTTTGTATAGCCATTAGGCATATTTTGTATGAGCATCATATCTTTTATGTATGGAATGACTTATTTATAAAGATGTTAGTTATTATGCGTTTTAAAGTGTTTTTTTGTTCAGTATTTTAATGGTATTTGCTTTGGAAAATTGAAACGCAAATGTTTGTATTACTGCTTTTACAAATGCTGCAGTTTAGTTGTTTTCAGTTGACATCTAGTTTGTGTTTGTTTAATGTTGGCAATAGTACTAATCGTCTTTAGTTGTAAACAATGTTATGAGATAGAAGTGCAAAGGAAAGGAGTCGTTGTAAATTTGATTTATTACAAATCAAAAGTACTGGTAGGTGCATACTGGTAGTTTTATTGGGTAGGAGAGCTTTGAGATGTCTTTAGATAGTAGCTGGGTAGATTCCCCGAGGCCTTTTTTGGCCCTTGTTTAGTTTTTTTAATTACTGTGTTACATGTGAAAACTAAAGTAAAGGAAAGCTGTTCTAGTTTAGTTAGGTTCACTATTTGTAGTTACATGTATTTGCTATATAAATGGCAGGGGTATGTTTCTCATTGTCACTTGTATTTTTCTGTTGTACTTTTTAAAAATTACCGAAACATAATGGCACATACCCCTAACTTTGATGACTTGAAAGAGGAGTGTAACTCTGATAGGCTGGAACATTGTTTTAGGTATTTCTTTATGCAACTGGCTGATGAGAATGAGAGCTTTATTGCACTCCTTGAAGATGAATGTGAAGTTGTGCAGAGCAGAATGCAAAAACAATTGGAACTTCTTCAAGAGGGTCAAGGTTTTAATCTTTTTGATCATGTAGTTGCGAATGGGTTGCAATGCATGAGAGAAGCACAGGTTAAGGATAGTCGTATTCTGGCAGCTTTGAATGTTGTGTTGGTCCTTGCACGTGAGGCACGTGATGAGAAGCGTAGGCATGTATCGATAATGGAGCGCTATGGTTGATGCGGTTTTCTATAGTCACTGATGTTACTATCCGTGTTGGTAGAAGTTTATCTAGGTTTCCATTTCCAGTTATGTTGTTAGGTGTGCTTTGTTGTACTTTCTGGTGGTGGTTGTGTGTTTTAGTAGAAGTCCATATAGGTTTAGATTGATGCCTATCTTCTTGTGTTTGGTTGTAAGCTATGCGAGTTATGTAAGATATGTTACTGATTAATAAAAATATGGGCTTCTTTATGTTTACCAATGTTTTAGTTTTATATACGATGCTTTGATTGTTTATTTATTCCATGCATCAATATATTCATGATATGAAACCTGTGTAATGATAAATGCATAAGTAATGAGAGAGGTAATTGTTGCACCAAACAGCAAGGGTATTAGTCAATTACTGTTAAAGTTATGCATGTATAGGCTATGCATAAAATACAGGCCGATAGTACTAAAGGCATGGCAGCGCAGGCCATGTACAAAACAAATAACGATTTATGGTAGACTCTTGCTTAGATGGCTGGTGCTAGTTAGTAGGTAATAATATTTACAAAAACAGGTGTCTTTAACGGCTAGTCTAGGATACATAGATCGGCTGGATTTTTTGTGTACATCCGACACTTGTATTATACCTCTGATCAGTCTTGCTTTTTTGATTTCTTAAGGCCTGATGGTGTGCCTGCATCTTCATCGCCTGTAAAGAGGGATCTCCTAGTGCTTTTTCTGGCCATTTCTTTTTTGGCTTTTGATGTTTCGGACATGGAAGTTTGTTCTGCTATTGGTGTAGGGTCATTTTCTTTGGTTTCAAGTGGTACAGTTGGATTGGTGTGTGAAATAGTGATTTTTCTGGTGTGTTGAGTGGTGTTGTGCATTCTATGGTTTATTTTGGTGGTGTTGTCATTTCAGTTTTGGCGGGTTAAAGTGCTTCAATTGTTTCAATTTTTGTTGCTGCATCTATTGCCTTTACTGCATTTGTTGTTGAAGAATCCATGGCACTTTCACTGGTAGCAGTGCTTCCTAATGTTAAGAAAGGCGTGTCATCCCAGCACGTATCTAGAATGAAAATCTTCTTTTCTTTTGTACTTTCTGGATCAAAGTGCAGTTGAAATATTTTCTTCTTTCCTTGCAAAGAGAGCAGTTCTGCTAGGTACTCATAGGAATTTTCGTTACCTGTGGCTCGCACCAATTCTTTGGAATCTTTCACCATCAAATTTGCCTCATTGCTGAAACATGTCATAGTTGCGTTGCAGTGCCATCGGATAGTTGTACTCTGAAGCAATAGCTGTGCAAAATGTATAGACATCATTTTTTAGTGTGCCTAATTTAAAAAAAAAACATAAAAGATGGCGTATGTATACTGGTATACGAATGTCTAGATGGTGTAGTTTACCTGTAAAGTAATTCGTCTTCGGATGCTGGTTGTTTGCACTGAGTATGCGGCCATCGTTCAGAGACCTTCAGCTTACAATCTGAGCACTTCTTGAAAAACCATGCTCTGTTTGTTTCGAATTTGTCAATTGTGGCGTCGACAGTAAAACGCACATTCTATTTCAGTAAAAGGTTAAATGTTCATCAGATTTTTCTTTGATTATGGTTGTATTGCCATTGTTCATTACCTGTTGGTTTTGTGGGTTTTTGTTTGCTAAGTCTGCTAGGGTAACCCGGTTTCTCAGCTTTTCTTGTTGTGGATCTGCACATCTTTGGTGCTGTATATTTGCTATTGTTGGTGGGTCGAAGAATTCTTCATACCTGCACGGTTAATTTATGTGATTTTAGCTTCTTTTAAAAGCGTAAAACTTTTTTAAGTAAAATAGTTTGTTAACTTACACATTGCGAATTTCATCGCACTTTGGTATAGTTGGATTGAAATAGTATGATGTTTCACTTGTGCCTGAGAGCTGAAGGCCTGTATCAGTTTAGGTAGATGTTAAAGGCTATAGTTAGAAGGGCGAAGCATAAACATAAAGTAAAAATGTTACCTCCGTAGTTTTTGACCAAGCATGAGCTAACTGCTATGATTACTGGTTTTTCTGCCTTGTCATATTCTTCTTGCCTAAAAGTATGAGCGTCTTGGTTCCATAGAGTAAACCTTACTGTGCGTCCACTATTAGAAGTAGAAAGTATTTGTCAGTGTGAATATTAAGATTAGGTTTTTGAAGTAAATGTTCGACACTTACTCGAAATTTTGCACACCAATGTCTCTCCAAACGGGTGAATCATGTGTTGCTTTTACCGATTTCTGTATTTTAGTTACATACTGGACATATCCAATATAATCTGCAAATAGAAGTAACAAATTACATATGTATTATTCATATCTGTTTTATATGGGCGTGTATTACATACCTGTTAGTAGACCTTCCTTGACATCAATTTTTGAACACAGTTCTCGGTACTGGCTGAAGTTGAAATAGTGCCTTGGGAAACCTGCATCAGGTATGTCCTTAACATCTGTATGTGTTCCAAAATCCAATGAAAGCCTGTGAGGGATAACTTGCATCCATGTTTTTGCAGGTTGAAAGCCAAATCCAACTATTTTGTATGTTCCATTGATTTGAAGGAGGGCGTAAAATTTGCTTTTATCACGTAAGTTGATATTTGCTTGTATAGCTCCTCCCTGTAAATGGAAGTCCACTTTATAAATTTAATATGCTGTTTTTCTTGTTTTTTTAAACAATATAAGAGTGTTTAATCACAGTGTAGTGCATTGTACCTGCTGATCAAGTAGCATACAACAGAATATGACCGGTTTTGCTTGCTTGTTTGTCGGTGTCCATTTTCGGTAGACCCTTACATATATAGATTTACCAGTATCGGTTTCTTTTATATCGCCAAGGCTAACGCCGTTTGACTTTGCTACAATCTCCTTCCCTTTAGATTCGGCTGATGCCAGAATTGCAACTTCTTTCCCTTTAGATTCGGCCAATTTCACAATGTCAGAGGTCTATTCCATTTTCCTGCAAGTGAAAAGAGGAAATGTAAATGATAAATATATTGCAATGTGTGTTTAATGAACAAAAACAAAAAGGATTGCAAGTATTGTTGGTAGAAATCAGACAGTGAGCAAGCATAGAACAGCTAGAATGTTGCGTTATAAAGGCAAATAATAATACTGGAATGTTTGTTATAATAGTTTAAAAGGTATTGTTGCAGGTTTTTAGGAGTTGCAGAAATGTATATCTAAAATGGAAACTTGATTATGAAGAACCTGTGGAACTGTAACCATGTCTACAAAGTCTTTGTAGACAATATTTTTAGTCGTGTTATTATCGTTTCCCGGTTGTTTTTTTATCAGCATTTTCAACCCTTGAGGAGATGTTGCTCTTGACAATGCAACATACAATTGGCCATGACCAAAGACAGGTTCTGGTAGTAAACGCCTATTTTATTCAATGACTGTCCTTGACTTTTATTAATCGCCATTGCATAGCAAACCTTGACCGGTAACTGTTTTCTTTTAAACACGAATGGTAGTTTTTCCTCTTTATTTATCAGCAAAATATGTGGTAGGTAAACTTTTTCGGACATTCTGGTACCAGTGATGATCTTTGCTTGGATAAGTTTTGTAAATATCTGAGTGACAATCATCCATGTACCGTTACATAATCCACCACCTAGGTTTAGGTTTCTGAGGAGCATTATAGGAGCACCGATTTTAAGTATAAGTTTATGAGGAAGAATTCCTGAAAAGGAAAGTGTATTTAGGTATTCTTGAGGATATAATAGCTCTGTTGCTCCTCCATCATTTGTTTTCGGTATGGCCTCATCGATGCTTGTAAAAGTATATGTGTCTCCTTCTAACATATCCAACACCGTAGAATTTATAGCATATATAGTTTCGTTTTTAGGACATACTATAGCTTTTTCTTGTAATAGTGCTGTAGTTGGTGCTTGTAATGTTCGCTCATCATATATGAAATCGATGAGTTCTTGAATAGCTGTGTCGCTCTTGGGAATACAATATCTATCTGGTATATCTGTATCCAAGCTGAATCTGTTGGGTCATTTTCTTCTTGTTCAACGGTAGTACTGTTCCCAACTTCGAGTAACCATTTAGAAAATGTGGCATTTGCTTCGTATTCTATACTTGAGAGGCCCGGTCACTGCAAGCGCATGTTCTGTTGAAGCCTAACTATTGTGAAATGTGGCCACAGGTATGATAACATTATAGAAGAAGCCACAATTTCTTGCTTTGTAGCATTTTTCTTAACGGGGAGTGTCTGTCTGAAATCTCCACCCAATATCACCGTTTTTTTGCCAAACAAACATTCTGGTGTATTCATTATGTCCCGCAATGTCCAATCGAGTGCTTCAAAGCATCTACGATCATTCATAGGAGCCTCGTCCCAGATGATAAGATCGGTTTGCTTAAGTAATTCCGCCACCTGCGTTTTTTTATGCTGCACACCGACTCGTCCGTTAAATCAAGAGGTATCTTGAATCTTGAATGAGCTGTCTGGCCTGCTGGAAGTAATAATGCAGCTATACCTGAAGAAGCGACTGCCAGAACAATTTTTCCATCTGATCTCAACGTAGAAATTATAGTCTTCCAAATAAAAGTCTTTCTTGTCCCTCCATGGCCATAAACAAATATCAGTTTCTGCTGACGATTGTTAACTTCCTGTGTCACTTGGTCAAAGATAACCCGTTGCTCGGTATTTAACTGCCTCACTAATCTTTCACTTTCGCTTCATAACAGTTCACGGTTGTAGGCCTTTTCTTGCATTATCGCTCTGTTATTCAGAATTTCTAGTAAGTGAGCTGGAGGAAGTTCAAACCCGAAATCCCTTACTGATTTTCCATAGAAACTGAGAATTGCATGGAGCTCATACATAAGACCGCCTTCTAAGTCTTCTGGACTAACCTGAAGGTTTGGTATATGTAATACTTCTGAAAGGATCAAAAGAATGTCTTCTGACATGGAATCGGCCTACGACCGTAGCAGGTTAGCGGGGTTGGAAACCTCACAAAAGATGAGCATTTGGCAAAAAAGATTCCTCATTTGAGTTGAAGTGGCTGAAAATGCAGCTTCTTGCAAGGCAATGTTCCATTCCTGATCGCCGCCTAACAAGCCCATCGCTTCACACGCTGCTCTGTACGTAGGATAGTCTACTCCATCAACTGCACTTACATGCTGGAACAACTTTCTACCTTTTTGATGACAGAGCAGAAGTCGTAAGTAGAAGGCATCGCCAGCGGTGGGATGTATATACGTCAACGACCGATAGCTGAGCTGGTAATGTGCCGCCTCCGTTGCTAATATCTCCCATCTTTATACCATGTAAACACTTTCGGAAAGTTTAAATATGTCAGATGGTGTCCGTCCGTGTTGTGTGTATTGTATCTGAACCATTCAGTGAGTGTTGTTCTTTTGTATCGCTCATTCTCGACAACAGAATGCAATTGCTCTCGACTTCTAAAAGTGACTCGCTACATGTTTTCAAGGTGGACTGCAAGTATCTAAAATGGTGGATCTCTGCTATGTATGGCAAACCCAAGTATCTTCCAACATGCTTCGTGCGGGCCAATGTATCTTGCATCTTGATAATTTGTGATCTCATCAACGTGTAGTGTTTGTTGGCTTGTGCTGGCGCCTGTATTTCCCAACGACCTTGTAATAGGACTTACTATCCGGTCGGTGCCTTTAGAAATGTATTTAAAGAGATATTTTATAAGCATTGACCATTCATAATATTCGAAATTGATATGTGCGTAGAATCACATGCATGAGGACCGATTAGTGGAACAACGTATCCGTTATCAAGCTCAACATTCTGTTTAACTGTTATTATTCCTGAATCTCTCCTGCGATAATGTACATAGCCTTTCGCGTCAATAAATGTTGCAGGACAAAAAGGCTTAGGAAAATTCTTAGTGCACTCTTCACTGTCGCGCATGCACGGTGCTGATGTATTTACCAGCCCGCAAGGCCCGTGCATCATAAACTCTGTAATTACTCTAAAGCCTTCAGGATCGACTGATGGATCTGGAAGTTCCGCTGAAACCTATATGTCGACATCTCCATGTACTTGCACACGGTGGCTTTCTTTGACCCATAACAGTAAATGACAATGTGACAACCCTCGTTTTTGGAACTCGACTGTATACAAAACTGCAAAGCAATGTTAAACAGTGTTAGGCACAAAAGAAGTACCAAATTTTGATAGGAAACAGTAGCATACATAAGTTAAATATTACCTGCTTCCACGGGGCCAAAAGGTTTTGATTCTCGTAAGAAGGTAACTAAATCTTGTATTTTTCTTTCAAAGACACGATCGACAACATCAGGCCTATCAGCAACTGTCACATGCGGAAAGTCTTGCATATATTCTGCAATTTCAGGCTAGTTGACGTTGCATGTAAACGTGATAAAGAATGATGGGTTCCCGTGTACACGGCATATAGCCAATGCATCTAAGTAGTGGCTATACATGTACCGTGGGCCGCCTGTAAAAGATGAAGGAAGTATTATCCTTGATCCCACGTCCGAACCGTCTCTATCTCCACGCGATATAGCATCGTATAACCCTGCCATGTAGTCATTGCGAATATCGTTTTGATGGTCTCTTATATAGTCAATACGTGATTGCTCTACGCTGCAGTATGCGGTAACAACGTACTGCTGGAAAAGCCTGCCACTTCTTGTGATCAGGGTGTATTCATTGGATCGGTCATGCAATTCGTATGAATAGTATTTTTGCAATGTCATATTTTTGGGCGGGTCATCCGATGAACCTGTGCTTAAAAATACACGGCCTAAATGGTATCCATCTTCACCAAAGATAAAGATCAGCGGGAACTGCAATGACATATAAGAAGCGTTTAGTTTGTTAACTCGCTTCAGCCGACGATTATGCTGTTTAATGACAACATCAAAGTCAGTCTGCACATCTGGGCCACCTTCAAAGACAATTGCGCCAATTGAATCACCGGTAGGCAATTCATGTTGCCTTGAACCGACAACACCAAATAAGCGCACCTTGAACTGTGGTATATTAGCCTCTTCCATTTTATTCCTTGCTATTCTAAATAGCTACACCAATTCATTGTGCTCGTCTAGAATGGCAATCAAGTTTTCTACAATATCTGCCCGTAGACCATGGCCAGATCTTTGAAAATTTTCTAACCTATTTATAACTTCATTTTCTGTGTCGTAGATATACAACTGCAAAAACTGTGGACGTTCATTTTCTTTTGGACACATGCTTCCTATGCAATGGTAAATTTGACCGGAGATTTTAAATACATAAGGACCTCGGCCTATGTTTATAGAAGTGTCTATTTCCGCACCCAATGATGTCATCGCAAACATCTGATTGTATGCACGGATATTCTGCATGAAGTGTGGTTCTGTGAAACGTTCCTTGATATATTATGGATATTCACTGCGTGCATCCAACTTCACCTTTCCACCATTACAACATTTATGGTACTCTATACGGTTTCTGGTATAATAACGAACCCTTTCATCATACCAGAATCGTGCATTGCAGTGATGGCAGATCTGGTTACATTGTCCCATGTGCAAGTATGTATCTGGAGGGCCTGTATTGTAATAGAAATTTTAAAACGTCAAAACTATAAAAGATTCCTTATTAAGGTAAGAGCGCCTATTTTATTTTACATATGAACCTGTAGAACCGTAGATTGTAAGATACCTTGTTGAGATCTCCTAGGCCTGTTACCCCTTGTGTGCGGGCTGCATCGATTTTGGTCTCTGTTTGAACTCAAACGAATTGTAACTGGAATAGACAAAAGAAAAAGTGGTAAATAACTGCTTGTTATATTTTGTTTTCTGTTAGTACATATATATATATATATATATATATATATATATATATATATATATATATATATATATATATATATATTTGTAATTTTTTTTGCTGTGTAAGAAGTGAGAAAACCTTGAGGTCGTTGTTGCTGGTTAGGCGTTTGTTGGTTAAGACTTTCAGGAGTTGGTAACTGACAGGTGTTCTGAGGCGGTTCACTCGATGAAGCACCACCAATATCTATACCGGACCTCAGAGGTAAATGCTGAGTACCTGTAACAAACAAACAGAACAGTGCTATGAATTTCGTAAAAAGGTAATTGACAGAGATTTTTATTGTAGAGCTGTACATCATAGCATACCTTGCATAGATCCTGAGCGCGTGTTCTGTGACCTGCAACGACGCTGCCTTCTGCCATAAGAAGGCTGTTCAAGATTTTCATTAGCTGTTAATCTACGGCGGGTTCGAGGCCTTTCGCTTGGTGAAGGAACATGAACATCTATGCTGGACGTCAAAGGTGAGACACCATTATCTACATTGGACCTCAGAGGTAAATGTTGACGACCTGCAAGAAAGAAACATAATATTGTTATGAATTTATTGAAAGGGCAACTGGAAAATATTTTAACTGCAGAATTACTGATTCTAACATACCCTGTAGAGATTCTCTAGGCCATTTTTGTGATTCGGATCGGCATTGCCTTCTCTTGGAAGAAGAAGGGAGTTTAATTGGAATAGACTAAATAACTTGCGGTTAGTAGGTAGTTGCCTTTATGTTTTTTAATTAGTGTGTGTGTGTGTATATATATATATATATATATATATATATATATATATATATATATATATATATTTCATTTATTTTTTCCTCTTTGTGTTTCACAGGGAATGAAATAACCTTGAGAGCGTCGCCGTTTGGTAGCTGTTTGTCGGTTAACATTTTCAATAGCTGCTAATCTACGGCGGATGCAAGGCCTTTCAGTTTGTGAAAGAATAGGAATATCTATGTCAGACGTTAAAGGTAACACATCACCATCTATACTGGACCTTAAACTTAAGCGATCGGTATGATCTGAATGTTGGTCAGGTCCAAGTGCTTGGCAGGTGTCATCCATCATACAGAAATCTTCAGAACCTGCAAGAAAGAGAACAACATCATTATGAATTCATAGAGTAATATAGAAAATAATGAATGAGGAGAAGCAACGTAAATTACATAGCAATTCAGGGCGTTTGCTGATCTTTGGAAAAGACGCGTTCGCATGTGTTTGTGCAAATGGTTGTTCTTGATTAGAAATACTGTAATATTAGAAGGCTGTCGATCACTCAAAGTTTGGACATCTAAAGGTGGTTCATTTGCGTCATGTGCTTGCACAAAGCTAAATACAGCTGAAATAAAGTAAGACAAATCAGTTGTAAAGTGTAAGTATCCTATAATACTGTAATATTGGAAGACACATAAGTAATGGCAAAAAATATGATACTTACTTGTTATGTTTGCAGATACATCGTGCAGGACATCACTTTCATAACATTTAAGGTTAGGTGCACGCGTTGCGAAGCATCCATCATTGGTGAGAGGCACTATAGTCGGCTGAGCGGCTTCAGTCTCCACAGCTAAGGTATTATGTCCTATGCACCCTGACGGGTTCTCATGTTTCGTCACTGCATTACTTATCAAGCCTTTCCCATTGGTGACAGGCACCACATTTTGAAATACCTCATCCGATAACATGGGTGTATTCTCAGTCCATTTACAATCCACACCCAAGGTATTGCATTTTGTACGCTTTCGTGGAGTGTTATGTTGCATACAACTGTTACCGTCGCAAATATCACTGGTTGCATGGCACGAACCACATGGATTGGCCGTAACTGAATCTAAACATCTGCCTATATCATCTACATTAGCTGGCAGACTCTCTGATTCTAGATCTATAGTATAAGTTTTTTGCTTGTGACTAAAATCACTAATATTTGTAGATCCTAAAGAAGTAACAGAAGTAACCTTACGTATGGCACTTCTTTTAGTCTTCATATTATGGGAATGTAAGAATAACTGTGTATACACAGATCTAAGATAACAAAGGCATCATAAAGTGCATATAGATCATACAGGCTTATATTTGATAGCATCATATATACATTAAGTGTACATGCATGTGTTTAAACTGAGAAACAAACATTGCTGCAAACCACAAAAGATCAAAGTAAACAACAAAATCAGGATGCATGGGTTACAAAAAACATGATACAAACCTCCAAGATACCTTGCTGCTGCATTTTGTTCTTTTTTTTCACTTTTTTTTGACAGATATTTTTAAGCAGATCTGGGTATAGCAGGTTTTGATGGTTTTAGTGATGATATTGCAAAAGAAGACACTTGAGAAGCTTCTCTTTGTACCTGAACTCACAATCACACGTGCAATGTACTAACCTCACGTGTGTTTTGTACTTGAACAAACCTTATATCCACAAAAATTCTACATAGTACACCTAACAATGAGGATAAGGGCTCCTTTTTTAGCCACGTATGTACGATCAATGTATATAAAATGTATATAAACATTTTTGTATTTGTATTCTACATGTATGCAAACCTATTGGGCCATAAGAAAAATGGGCCTTTGTGCCAAAAAAACGGAACATGGGCTAGCAACCATCGAGCCATCTTTTGGCGGGAAAATTGTGGTGCCAAAAACGGGACAAAAACGGCACCGTTTACTATAAGGTTTAAATATATGTATATGTATACTAAAACTACTATTTTATTACTCATGTATACTAAAACTACTAGAATGGGACATGAGTAATAAAATAGTTTCATGATTTTTTTTAATTATTATTATTATTATTATTACTCATGTATATAACTACTAGAACGGTACCCGCGCAATGCGGCGGCGGGTACTGTGTGATTATATTTTGCATTATTTGGTTACACGTTTAGTTGTTTTCATGCTTTATAAGTAGAGATATTAGAGATGGTTAAGCCAAATAATTTTAGTTTGAACAACCAACCGCTTTCTAACCAACTTGCTTCCTAACAAATTAATTTTGAAAAAACTCTAAATTTTATGCCTTTCTAAAAAAAATAAATAAAAAAATAAAAAATGAAACTATTTTATTACTCATGTATACTAAAACTACTAGAACGGTACCCGCGTAATGCGCCGGCGGGTACCATGTGATTATATTTTGCATTATTTGGTTACACGTTTAGTTGTTTTCATACTTTATAAGTAGAGATATTAGAGATGGTTAAGCCAAATAATTTTAGTTTGAACAACCAACCACTTCCTAACCAACTTGCTTCCTAACAAATTAATTTGAAAAAACTCTGAATTTTAAGCTTTTCTAATTATAGAATAGTCCCAAATGCATTATATAGTAGTATAGATTGGGGCTAGCGAAAATCTGTCCCAGAAAGATGTTTGGTCTGAAGAAATTGCAACCCTGGCCAAAAAGAACACATTTAATACAAATTCACCCAATTAAGTCATAGTTTTCAGTTGCAGGCTTGAGAAAAAAAACTGGGTCAGGCAGATTGGGTTACAGGTTGAAACAGGTAGTCTTTTAGTATTCGTCGAAATGGTCACGGGTTAACCTGTAAACACTTCTTGTCCAATGGTTTAAAAATAATGAATGTGTTAACACAGTTTTCGTTACCATGCTATTACAATATGAATCTAAACAATTGATTAAAATTATTTGAGAGGTTGTATGTGATACGTAAGGCGACCCAATTCCCCTCTTTTTCTCTGTCATGTCATCTTTCTCTCTCCAACGACCTGCAGGGGATTGGGTGCCCCAGTAAGGGCGACCAAGTTTTTTCTTTCAACATTTTTACAAATAATTTCTAAAAAAAATTACATAACAAAAAAAATGAAGGTTAATTAAACGTCACATGCTCACAAGCCCAAAACACTACCAATTAAAAAAGATATATATATATATATATATATATATATATATATATATATATATATATATATATATATATATATATATATATATATATATATATATATATATATATTATATATAACAGGAGGCGTTTGACCATAGACTGCCAAATAATCATGCATTAAGTCCATGTCATCATGTTTAGTGCCATGTCATCACATTCTGGCCATGTAAGCAGTGTTTTACATTTAAATTTATTTTATTTGCATTTTAATTATTTTTAATGTCATCATAGTTAATTATTTTTCGTGTATATTAATTTTTATCCGCCTAAGCACTAATTAAAATCGGATTAAGTTTTTAAAAAATAGAGAGTTACCAAGATTCGAACTTGGGATGGTAGGCACAACTATACAACACCTTAACCACTAGAGCAACACAACATTTGTATCATAGTTTGCAAATTAAAGTTGATAAAGCTATGCAACGTCAATCTTAATCCCTAAAACTTAATTAACCCTAATCACACATATACGGAAAAAAAGTACCAGTTCATTCATAATGTACTTTTCTCAAAACCCTAATATCCTCTATTGATCGGTTAGGTTTCTTCATCACAGGTTTGCAAGAAAACATTGATGTTCAAGCTGTGAAACCCTAAAACATTATCCCATCTCACACATTTTGTATTAGTCTCTATTCATTTTATGTTGTGTATAAACAAATATTGTTAATAGGTTCTTTCGCTATTTTCAGGAACCCTAACGTATGGTGTTTTTTGTTCTTTTTATAGGTTTTTGATGATGATTATGATGTCAACTATTAATGTAGATTAGAAAAGAAGAAGATGAATACATAATCACAAAGTACCACCCTAATATCAATTTTTTTCTTTGTGTTAAGATTTTCTTAAAGTTTCTCAAGGGATGTTGAATGCTATTAATCAAAACCCTAATATATTTGTTTCTTTTGCAGAAAGCATGATTATGACCTGTGCAGTGCATGTTACACAATGATACATGGCATCATGAGGTATGCTTATATTGTAGTTATGATTTGATAGTATTGGAGTGGGATAGCAGCTTCATGTCTTCACCGAGAGTGTCCTTACGAGGAGGCTTGAGGTTGAAACTAATTAAAAAGAGCTGGTCATTGAGATTGCCTGATGATAGTTTGGGCGCAAGCTTATTGTGACTCCCATTAGATATAACCGGTGAGCCATTGACTTTGGCAGCAGAACTGTAAAATGTACAAAATAATTCAAATGCAATTGTGTTAGCTTACTTATAAGA
This sequence comes from Artemisia argyi, assembly GCA_030686995.1. Lineage (NCBI taxonomy): Eukaryota > Viridiplantae > Streptophyta > Magnoliopsida > Asterales > Asteraceae > Artemisia > Artemisia argyi. The sequence goes on along the minus strand of CM060682.1, from coordinate 151,953,103 downwards.
TTATGTGTAAATGATTGCATTTTATAAAAAAGTCTAATGAAATTTACACTGCCATTTGTCCTACATTGCTTTCTTCTAACGCATAATAGATAGTACCAATTATACCAGATTACCTAATAAACGGGCCACTCAGATGTTACGTGTAAATGAAGCAAGTGTTGATAACAGCCCCGATTGAACCCCATCCATGAGTCATTATCTTCGTCAGCTGATGCCCAAACAGCTTCAGCTACTACACTTCTTACGACTACAGGTAGTAAGTTCCATTGATAAATAACTCTCTGGTGTGATTTATGTTTCAAAGATACTTTGGCTATTCATGGCCGCAAGTATTGTTAATCTTACATACTGAGTAGTCATTCTTTGTCAATGCAACCCCACACTGAGGACATCAACTAGATCTATTTTGTGTTCTTTATTACGAGTATAGGGACATGGATACCCAGTGATCGCAGTTGCATGGAATCATGGTGAGAATATAATTCTTATTCTCCAATTAGATGACTACTCAAACCACTGTAAGTCTGTAAGTCATATTTTTTGTTTAAATCAAAAGCATATGATAATAAGTGTTGACCTTCTAGATAGATTGGATGGCAAAAAGTTTGATGAACTGAAAAGGATTGACAGAACAAGTACAGGTAAAGCAGATCCAACCACAAGCTAATCCTTGACATCGAAGTAAGAAACATGTCACACTTTCTTCTTTTCTAGAAATCTAAAATTCTTCATTAAAGTTAGGGGTACTTTGTATGTTTTTGAGCATTTTGGTGTAAATGACCGACTTCTTAAGATTTGATTTGTTATTAGTGTATTGGTTTGCTCAGGATTGAAGTATCTCGGCTTCCAGATATTTTTGTTCCATTTCTCTTCCGGTGCTAATCAACCACCCATTTTATTTTTCTTCTTTAACCAAGTATAATTAAACACCTTGAGCTAATGAGGAATCATGGTAGCGTTGAGTTGGTGGCTGATATTAGCTATACATCGAAAAAGGCTCCTGTTGTTAATCATTTAAATAATATATGCAGCCATTATGTAATGCTATGTGACCAGGTACACATTATACCTTCTTGTGCCATTTAGCTTTGTGTTTTGTACTTTTCTTATACTATTTTAACTATACTGTTGGTAACATTTTAGTGTGAGAAGGAATACCACGTTAGTTGTTTAAAAGAGAGTGGAAGATTTGATTTAAAAGTACGCTATAGAGTCTTTGCTTTCATCTGATTACTTGATGTATTTATAGGCAGATGAAGGTTAATCAATATTCATTAAATTGTAACCAGGCACTCCCGCCAAATAAGTGGTTTTGTTGTGATCACTGTGATATGATCCATGTAGTAGGATTTTTTATTCTTGTGTAGATCAAATGTCTTGACGTGACTTCTCCTCTTGTGGTACCCCTGATTCTTCAAGAAGGAAAAATGCCAACAAACCAGTGAAGATGGATACTGATTACAGTGGTTAGTGCAGGTTAGATGTATTCCCTCACGTCTTTGTTAGTAACAACCTTTTATACATTTGTAGTTGCTCTTCTAACAGGCCAAAAAAGGATTTGATATATTTCTTAATTGATTCAGAAGTCATCAGAGGTGGCAGCAACCGTTAGAATTTATCATATACAACTATGTTACTTCAGAAATCTGCTTATCAATGGCATTAGGTCATGAATCATAGGCCAAGTTATTTCCGGTAGTATCAATTAACATGATTGACATTCATATTACGAAATAGATCTCTATCTTTCTTCCTAAACCTTTTTAGGGTTTTAACAATGGCTGCAACATATGATGATTCTAAGATATATGTATACAATATATTGCTCTAATATGTTATTACTGCCTACTTGCATAAAAAGATTCGAACCTTTTCAAAACCCTAATATCTTTTTTTTTTTCCTCACAAGTTGACGCCATGATCCTAATGCTATCAAGGTTTATTTTTGTTAGGTGATGATTATCTATTCCTTGCCCAATTAATTCATTATATCCTCTTCTTCTTTTTTCTTTTAGTGAGAACATTAATGATCTCAAGACTATTGATGCTCTATATAATGGAGCCATCCCTACTATAACTTCTGTGTGGCAGGTTATTGTTCTAAGCTATACGGTTGTCACGGTAGTAGCAACTAAATGGATGGAGCAGCTGGGTACGTCGTACTACTTTACTAATACCAAACAAAAGGCTTTTGAAGCTTCGTTTGAGTCAAAGATCACTGATTAGAGGCAGCCCATTTTTTCATTGTAATTTTGAGGTCATGCATGCATGCTAATGTGTTATAACCTTTCTTTATCATCACTCTTACATGTTAATGTGTTATAACCTATCTTTATCCTACTGAAAAGGTATTTCATCTTGCAAATCTTTTAAAGTATGCAATAAGAGGAAACAATTTTTTTTTTTTATGAAACGGCCCTTTGGAAGTGGTCTTGATGATCTTATTTTTATATTTTCAAGGACTTTTAGAGTTTCTGGGACTATCATGTGTCGGACTAAGAGATTCGTTATTGATGACAGCTAATCACTTTAAACACACATCCAAACCTCCTTATATAACTTATCCGACAATGTTTCTAATTGTTTCAAGTGGAACCTCACACATTAAAAAAAAGCTCAACCAGTTTACAAGAATATTGTGTTGGCCAACGTCAAACGATACCATTTTACAGCAACATAGTACTCACTCATGTCAAATAGCCCAAGGTCGTTCAGTCATTTATTTTTTATAAACTTTCACTATTCTTTGCATATTTATCAATGGTTGTCTCTCAGGTACCAGCTCAAATGTTAGAATAAGTGCTATAAATATGGGACATCGTTGTGAACGCCACCATCGAACAACACAAGGTTATTTAACCACTTATCAATCATATATTTGGATTATTGAATTGCAATTGTATTTATTCAGCACACCTAATCTTTTCCTATTCTTAGTGTATAAAATTTATTACCATCATTGTGATTTATAGTTTCTTAATTATCGCTTAGCAAAAACGTTACAATCTATTTATTGATATCTGTGTTATGTAGCTATTATTTGTAACACCCACCATGCCTATCATTGATTACCCTGCAGCAAATTAGAATACACACTTTTATTCAGCTTATGAAAACTGCTACTCTTATTAGCTATTTCACTTTATTGGTAATCGTTTATTAATAATGTTTTATCCACTTCATTGATATCCAGGCTATGTAAAAGTCATGCCCGCCCATCGGGCGGGCTTTGAAGTCTAGTGTATATATATATATATATATATATATATATATATATATATATATATATATATATATATATATATATATATATATATATATATATATATATATATATACACACACACTTATATATATATATACACACACACACACACATACATCATCTTCTCCAACTCGATCCATTTAAACACACACAATCATCTTCTATTCTACCCATTTAAAAAAAAGAAAAAAATATACACACAAAAGTTTGGACGATTGTCGATCGTGACCACGACCCATTTGGGTTTTTGTCGTCCCGCGACCGAATCACCACAACAAGGACGACCGAAGCCGACCTGTATGACCGAGTCGGTCGACACCCTTACTGTGAGTATGATAACGCTCAAAGTTAACATGTTTTTATAAGCGTTATTAGTGTTTTTGTGTATGTTATTTGGTTGTTTTTATATGCTTTTGCCACTAAATCGTATCAAAGTATGTTTTTGTAGCATATGTAGCCAAATGTAGGAAAAATGGAGAAAAAGTGAAGAAAATGAAGTATATGCGATTACACGAAGATTCCCGAGTTCAAAAGTCCAATCTGTGACGCATTTCATAAGGAGAACCTAAGTTTTGTCATCTCAAAGTTCCAAGTTCAGAGTTAATCAAGTTTGGATAGTGCATAAAGAACTACACAAGAAAAAGTCAAAGTCTAAAGCAACCAGAACCTACCATCCGATCAGTTGGAGTACAACCGATCGGATAGCCACAATTACCACATCCATCCGATCGGTACCAACCCGCAACCGATCGGATGGACATCTCTGCCTGTTTATTCCAACTTCTTGTGCATGAATCTTGGTCTTTTGTCCCATTGTTCTAGGCCCTTCTTAGTGTCTTGTTGTCCAAGCTCCAACATTTATGTCCCTATTCATTACTAGGAGTATTTGACAAGCCTAAAAGGACCCCAAGAGTACACAATTGAAGACACAATTCAAGTGATCATTTACTCTCATTACTACTCTCAATTATTATCATCATCTAGCTCTCAAAGAAGGAAAATTCGTGCAGAAAGAACTAGGAACTTTGGAGGACCAAGGAAGCAACATTTGGAGGCCAAAAATCTCAAGAAATCATCACCAATACTTAGGTTATCAATACCTTTTGTTATCAATTCCAAAGCATTGTAAGACTTAAAACCATGGATTCTAATGTTAAATATTCTGAGTTTATTTGCATGTTTGCTATGAGTGGCTAGTAGTCTTTTTACACTTGTTTTGATGATGTTTTATGCTTAGTGATATTTATGATTGTGATAACATGTTTTAATTCAATTTCAAGTCAATCCTAAGAACCAATTGTACATTAAATTTCATAGTGACATTTGTTGAGCCAAGGTTAACTAATTGATAATAGTTTCAAGGGTCGAAAGATTTGTTATTATTCAACTAGTTATAATCATTTGTCTATGAATGATTGTTTTTCACCATAATTATTCTTGACTAAACAAAGAAACAAGAAGTATGATTGTAATGAGAATGCTTTTATAACATCAAATCAGATTGTTTGTAAACCTTTAATTGGACGAAAGTTTAGATGTTTATAAACAATTGTAACCTTTTTGTCTATGAATGAGTTACCTTTTGTAATGACCATTTCCTAAGAGTATTTAATTTGTAATAAGAGTTTGTTCTTGTGTTTAAGATATTCACCATACCTTATGAACCTTGGATGGATCTTGAATTGATTGGTTTACACCTAAAACTTGTTTTTATGAACTAAAATCTTGACGAAGGTTTAACTTGTAGAAACAATAGATTAGACCACCATCAAATTATCACAACCAACATGTTATCAAAAGTTATCACAATCATGTGTGTCATTAAGTAGAAAACTAGTCTAAACAAGTGTAGTTTTTAAATTATTGAATTTGTTTATTATCTTATTTGCGTACATTAGAGATTTACTTTTAGACTTATATTTTGATTCACTCACAAATCCATGCGAACGATCCCGACTTACCATCATATCTTGCTATAACGGACGAGTACACTTGCTCGTATGTGTTGTTTCTAGATTTGGTAATTCACCCTTATAAATTTAAAACTTGCACTAACAAAACGCACATCAAGTTTTTGGCGCCGCTGCCGAGGATTTTGATTGTGTTTTTTTTAAGTTTTAAAAGTCCATTTTTTTTCGTGTTCGTTTTCTAATTTTTTTTTTATCTGAAGTATCCAACCGATCGGATAGACATCCAACCGATTGGTTTCCCAGTTTTTCCCAGTTTTTTTAATTTTACTGTAGCATCCATCTGATCGGTTTGACATCCAACCGATTCGGATAGAACTCTCTGTTTTCGAAAATTTTATTTTCTTGTTCTATTGTTTAGGTAATTGACTCGATTCTCTGTGTAGTTGTATGAACACTCGTTCTACTACTGAAAAGCTTAGTATACCTTTATCCAATCCTGAAAGTTTGTTTCGTATGAAGAGATCTTCATCTATTCTTAATTGGTTTGATAATCTTTCCGAAGAACATCCGATTTCCAATCTTTTTAAACCAATACCCATGGCTGACGATCAACCCATGTGGGCCGCCAATCGAACAGTAGCACCTACTCCTTGAGCTGCTATTGTTGTCGCCGACCTTGGTGAAAACTTTACCGATAAAGGTCACCATCTTTCTATGATCAAAGACCGTCAATTTGATGGCCGTTCGCGGGTCGATCCGCATAATCACATTGCCGAATTCATTGAAATTTGTGGCATGTTTCATTATGGAAATACCGATGTCGATGCTATTAAGCTCAAACTTTTTCCATCATCACTCGCCGGAGATGCCAAAGTATGGTATAACGAATTAACCCCAGGAACTATCAATAATTGGGAGAAGATGAGGCAAGCTTTTGTAAGCCGATTCTTTCCACCTGCCATGTATGATAGACTAATGGGAGAAATCGGTGCTTTTACACAAAATCCTAATGAATCTCTTGTTGAAGCTTGGCTTCGCATGAAAGATATGCTTCAAAGTTGTCATGGTCATAATTTAGGACGAGGAACAATAATCCAAATCTTTTATCATGGTCTTGATGAAGCATCCCAAGCAATCCTTGATGTCGGAGGAATTTTTCTTTACAAAACACCTAACGAGGCATATCAACTTCTCGAAGATCGAGTACTCCTTAAACTCGATTGGTCAAAAGATTCCAAAACCAAACCCCTACGGAAAACCGTTGTTTTTGCCGAAAGTTCAGATAATTCGAAACTCATGGAGAAAATAGAAGCCTTGACTTCTAAAATCGACTCGCAATACAAAGATATAAAAGGAGAAATGAAAGAAATGCGAGATGGCTGTAATAATTGTAGAGGAAATCACACATCATCCAAGTGTGATGACCAACCTATGAATAGACCCAACGAAGAGGAAGCCAATTATGTCCAAGGAGGATATCGTGGAGGAGGTTTTCGTGGTCATTATTACGGAAGAAGTTCTGGAAATTGGCAAGACCGCCAACAAAGGGATAACAACCGTGATTCTCAACCCCGAACAGACAACCCAAACCCACCAAATTCAGATAAAAAGGAAGAATCTGATTTCGAAAAAATGATGCGAGATTTCGTAACTACTCAAAGAGCTTGATGAGGCGAAAAATGAACCATTTTTAGGGGGTCATTTAAGCCGGAATTGGAATTTATTTGATCAAATATTGCCCTAAATCATTCCTTTTGTGATTTTAGGTACTTTGGGAGTGAATTCTGGAAAAGGAAATATTTTGGACGTTTTTGGAGCAAAAAAGTGAAGAAAATGGAAAAGACTTAATTTTCCTTGCTTGGAACAGTACCTGACGGCGTCAAGAAGGAAAATATGACGGCGTCAGGAGCAAAGTGCATGACGACCCAGAGAAAATGTGACGGCGTCAGAAGCAGGGCGTCAAGAGTTATTTTGGTGACGGCCTGGAGCAGAATTTCACATGACGGCGTCAGACCCAGATCTAGGCAGTTCGAGAACTTTATTGGCGACGAGATGACGGCGTCAGAAATTTACTCTTGACGCCGTCACCTCACAGAATCTATATATACTTTTCTATTTTTCATTCATTAAGAGAGGAACTTGTGTGGAGAATACTAGGGCCGAACCTAATAAACCCTAGGTCGTTTGTAACAGTATTTTCAAGGGTTTTCACCCCTTGAAACCTTTCATGTTCTATTAAGATAAGTATTCTTTCAATTCATTCAATATGTCTATGTGTTGTTTGAATATATCTTATGCTTGTCTTGATTTTAACATGCTAGGCTATATCTTTCATGTGTTTGCTTAGATGTAATGAAACCTAGATGTTAATTATAGGTTGATTGCTTGTTTATAGTTGTAATGGATGAATGATTTCAATGTTAGGCTTAAGAAAACTGGCAGATCTCCATTGTGTAACTTGCTTGAACGTCTTAAGAAACATGAACCGATGTGTACTAGGTTTTTATGATTGTATTTAATGAATGAGCGAATTCTAGTGATCCCATGTTAGGAGCTTCTTAGCCGGCTCGACATAGGAGTGAAGTAGGAGCTTATAGGATTGGGGAAGTAAGTACGCCACCCCATGAATGGTATTAAGGAATACAATCCGTCATCCTCGCAACTGTAACAAGTAATTAACCTGTAAAAGATATCTAGGGAGTAGTGAAATCTAAGTAAACACAATTCTCTCATATATTTCTCACACCACTAGTTAAATTAGTTTATTTTCATTTTTTTATTATTTTCTTTTGATTGCATCTTTAGTTATTTGGTTAGTTGAATAGCAACTAATTCGACCCACTCTTCTAATACCCGAGATTTTACTTGCTTTTATAAAATATAAAAAAATACAAAAGAATCATCCATCACCTCTAGACCTAGTTTTTAGGCTTTCTAATCCTAGCGACACTATTCCTGAGTTGAACAATCAATCCCCCGGTACATGTCACTATACTATACTACAACGATCAGGTACAATGCCTGGTGGGGGTTGTAAGCTTCTCGAGATCCCTCGAGAGGTAAAGCCTGGTGCGATTCCCACGTATCAAGTTTTTTGCGCTGCTGCCGGGGAAATAGTTATTGTTTAGGTTAGAATTTCTTTTTATTAGGTCTACTTGCTAGATTCCTTTCTAGTAAGATTTTATTTTTATTTTTAAGTTCTCTTTAGTCTATCTTATTTCTTCATGCCTTTGTTCGTAATCTTTACCATCCGACATCATGGAAGGTGGTAACATCTTTGAACCCATCAACCCACCACAACAAGACCACCCACAAAACCCACCACTAGCTAACCAACCTCTTAGGCCCCGAACCCTAGGAGAGTATTCCCGACCTAGCCACCAAGGCTACCGAAATACCATTGAGCTCACTCAAGGAGCCAACATGTCTCCCTTGCGATCCGACACCATCCAGTTGGTGCAAAGCGGATGTGCATTCCATGGACTTCATTTCGAAGATCCAAATCAACATCTCAAGGACTTACTCAAAATCGTAGATTCTATAGACCTTGATGCTACAACTAGAGAGTCAACCCGATTACGCCTATTCCAATTTTCTCTACGTGATCAAGCTAGTCAATGGCTTGAGCGTTTACCCGCGGGATCTATCACCTCATGGGATGATCTCACCACTCGTTTCCTTGCTCAATTTTTCCCACCGGGGAGAACTACCAAGCTTAGAAATGATATCTTGATGTTCCAACAACATCAAGGTGAAACTCTATATGAAGCATAGACTCGTTTCAAGGACTTACTCCAAAAAGTCCCTCATCATGGCATAGACCTTTGGCTCCAAGTCCAAATCTTCTATGACCATATCGATCTCTCCACAAGGCGAACCATTAACCAATCGGCCGGTGGCAAGCTACGTGATCTAAGTGCGGAAGAATCATGGGAACTCATAGAAGATCTTGCTCTCTATGACAATGAAAGTTGGAATGATCCCCGTGATTTGAACAAAATGGTCAAGGCAATATCTTTGCCTTCGAACAATTCTAGCACTCCCGACCCTAGGATCATGGAACTTGAGGATCAAGTCAAGTTTCTCATGAAATCTTACGAAGCTCCCAAGCCTTCAAGCCAAGTGAACAAAATCACTTCTTCATGCGAATTATGTAGTGGCCCCCATGACACTTGTGATTGTGTGGAACTCCCCGGAACAGCTTTTGCGGACTACGCATCCTCGCGTACCGACGAAGCGGGAGATAAGTGGTATACTTTCAAACCCGAGCCAAACCCTTATGGTGATTCCTACAACCCTTCTTGGAAAAATCACCTGAACCTTAGGTGGAAACAAAACCAAATCAATTCTTCCAATCCGCCTAATCATTACCAACCGAACGGTCCACCCTCCAACCGTACTTTCAACAACAATCCTTCTAACAACTATGGGAATACTAACAATCTTGAAGGATTGATGTCCAAATTTATGGCATCTAAAGAAGCTCGCATATCTAAGTTTGAAGCCGATTTCAAACAAAAGCAAAGCGAGATGACCACCAAAATTGACACATTGTTGAAAGTTCTCAATGACATAGAAATGGGAGCACTCCCAAGCGACATGGTCAAGAACCCGAAACTAAACATTAATTCCATATCATCAGTTTCGTCACCCACTTCTTGTCCGTAATACTACTCGGTTAAATCAACGAGCACGTGTTTCAAACAAAACCAAATTCTTCAAAAGGACTAATCAAATAAAACACCCGATAAAACCGGTCAAAAGCATAGTTGAAACACCTCCTACGCAAGACCTTGACGATGAATTCAAGGAACTTCACCTTGAGCGTCCCGTCATTGATGTCTTAGCCCGTGCTCCTTACTATAGTACCCTCCTAGAAAAGTATGAGAAGTTTAAACTAGGTAAAAATGGGACCACCTTCGTTCAAAACAAGTTGCGTAAAAAGCTTGATGATCCGGGTATATTTGTTTTGCCTTGTAAGATAGGAAGATCCGAAGCTATCGACACACTAGCCGATTTAGGGTCAAGCCTCAACTTGATTCCCTTATCCCTTTTCACCACTCTCAAGCTAGGAAAGTTAGAGGAGACAGAGGTATTAATTGGTCTAGTGGATGGGAGTATTGCCCACCCAGTTGGGATGATTAAGGATGTAGTTGTTCACGTTGGGAAGTTAACTATTTTAGCGGATTTTCACGTCCTTGATATGGTTAGTGATACTACATGCCCTTTATTAGTAGGAAGAGGATTTTTAGCAACCACTAGCGCCATGATAGATTGTAAGGAGTCTAAGATAGCGGTAGGTGAGGGCGATACTTGGTCGGTATATGATGTTAAGAAACATAGCTATGATTGTGAGGATGAACCGACACCACATTGGGTAGAGATGAATAGGAGACCATCTAGATATGGACCTTGGATAGAAAGAAACTTTATAGGACCTCAACACCCATTCTATCTAGAAAAAGATTTCATCGAAATAAGACACATTCGGTGGAACAACTCATAGCTAGAGATGAAGAGCTATACCCTTTTGAGGACCCCCTAGTGATGAGGCGAAAAATGAACCACTTTTAGGGGGTCATTTAAGCCCGGAATTGAATTTATTTGATCAAATATTACCCTAAATCGTTCATTTTGTGATTTTAGGTACTTTGGGAGTGAAATCTGGAAAAGGAAGCAATTCGGACGTTTTTGGAGCATAAAAGTGAAGAAAACGCCAAAGACTTAATTTTCCATGCTGAGAACAGTACCTGACGGCGTCAAGAGGAAAATCATGACGGCGTCAAGAGTAAAAGTGGTGACGACCCAGTGCAAACCTGACGGCGTCACAGCAAGGGCGTCAAGAGTTAATTTTGTGACGGCCTGCATAAGGTGTATACATGACGGCGTCAGACCCAGATCTAGGCAGTCCGAGGAACTATTTGGCGGCAAGATGATGAGGTCAGACATTTGTTCTTGACGCCGTCACCTTCTAAACTCTATATATAGTTTTCTATTTTTTATTCATTAGAGGGGAACTTGTGTGGAGAAACCCTAGGTCCGAACTTTGTAAACCCTAGCTCGTATTTTACAGTGTTTTCAAGGGATTTTACCCCTTGAATCCCTTCATGTGCTATTGAGATAAGTCTTCTCTTAATTCAATCAATATGTCTATGTGTTGGTTGTCTATATCTTGTGCTTGTCTTGATTACAACATGCTAGGCTAGATCTATCTTGTGTTTGCTTGGATCTAATGAAACCTAGATGTTAATTATGTGTTGATTACTTGTTTATGGTTTTATTGGATGAATGATTTCAATGTTAGGCTTAAGAAAACTGGCAGATCTCCATCGTGTAACATGCTTGAACGTCTTAGGAAACATGAACCGATGTGTACTAGGTTTTATTGGTTGTATTTAATGTATGAGTAAATTCTAATGATCCCATGTTAGGAGCTTCTTAGCCGGCTCGACATAGGAGTGAAGTAGGCACTCATAGGATTGGGGAAGTAAGTACGCCACCCCATGAATGGTATTAAGGAATACAATCCGTCATCCACGCAACTATAACAAGTAATTAACGTGTAAAAGATATCTAGGGAGTAGTGAAATCTAAGTAAACACATTTCTCCCACATATTGCTCACAACATTAATATAATTTAGTTTAATTTCATTTTTAGTATATTATTTTGATTGCATCTTAGTATTGGGTTAGTTGATTAGCAACTAATTCCGCCCAAATCCTTCAAACCCGAGATTTTAATTTGCTTTCTAGAAAATATAAAAATATAAAAAAGAATCATCCCTCATCTCTAGACCTATTCTTTAGGTTTTCTATTCCTAACGACATTATTCCTAGCTGAACGATCAATCCCCCGGTACTTGTCATTATACTATACTACATCGATCAGGTACACTGCCTGGTGGGGGTTGTAAGCTTCTCAAGATCCCTTGAGAGGTAAAGCCTAGTGCAAACCCCACGCATCAAGTTTTTGGCGCCGCAGCCCGGGGAATAGTTATTGTCTAGGTTAGAATCTCTTTTTATTAGGTCTACTTGCTAGATTCCCTTCTAGTAAGATTTTATTTTTATTTTTTAGGATCTCTTTAGTCTATCTTAATTCTTCGTGTTTTTGTTCGTAACTCTTCACCACCCGACATCATGGACGATGGGAACATCTTTGAACCGTCATCCCACCACAACAAAACCCACCACTAGAACCTCTTAGGCCCCGAACCTTAGGAGAGTATTCTCGACCTAGCCACCAAGGCTATCGAAACACCATTGAGCTCACCGGAGCCAATGTGACCCCCTTGCGATCCGACACCATCCGGTTGGTGCAAAGCGGATGTGCATTCCATGGACTTCGTTCCGAAGATCCAAATCAACATCTCAAGGACTTCCTTAAAATCGTAGATTCCATAGACCTAGATGTTGCAACTAGAGAGACAACCCGATTACGCCTATTCCAATTCTCTCTACGTGATCAAGCTAGTCAATGGCTTGAACGTTTACCCGCGGGATCCATCACCACATGGGATGATCTCACCACTCGTTTCCATGCTCAATTTTTCCCACCGGGGAGAACTACCAAGCTTAGAAATGACATCTTGATGTTCCAACAACGAAGGTGCAACTCTTTATGAAGCATGGACTCATTTCAAGGACTTACTCCAAAAAGTCCCTCATCATGGCATAGATATTTGGCTCTAAGTCCAAATCTTTTATGACCATATCGATCTCTCCACAAGGCGAACCATTGACCAATCGGCCGGTGGTAAGCTACGTGATCTAAGTGTGGAACAATCATGGGAACTCATAGAAGATCTTGCTCTCTATGACAACGAAAGTTGGAATGATCCCCATGATTTGAACAAAACGGTCAAGGCAATATCTTTGCCTTCGAACAATTCTAGCACTCCCGACCGTAGGATCATGGAACTTGAGGATCAAGTCAAGTTTCTCATGAAATCTTACAAAGCTCCTAAGCCTTCAAGCCAAGTGAACAAAATCACTTCTTCATACGAATTGTGTAGTGGTCCCCATGACACTCGTGATTGTGTGGAACTCCCCGGAACAACTTTTGCGGACTACGCATCCTCGCGTACCGACGAAGCGGTAGATAAGTGGTACACTTTCAAACCCGAGCCAAACCCTTACGGTGATTCATACAACCCCTCTTGGAAAAATCACCCAAACCTTAGGTGGAAACAAAATCAAGCCAATTCTTCCAATCCGCCTAATCGTTACCAACCAAACGGTCCACCCTCCAACCGTACTTTCACCAACAATCCTTCTAACAACTATGGTAGTACCAACAATCTTGAAGGATTGATGTCTAAGTTCATGGCATCTCAAGAAGCTCGCATAGCTAGGTTTGAAACCGAATTCAACCAACAACAAACGGAGATGACCAACAAGATAGAAAACTTGTTGAAAGCCCTCAACAACTAAGCGTTAACCATACCTAGGAAGGACACTAGGGACACCAATAACGGAATCCAAATTAAGGACCCCTCATCATCCAAACATGTCCACTTTGTCAATGTTTTCACCATTAAGCCAATAGATAAGAATATGGAAGAAAGTGACAAAGATGAAGTTGAAATAGAAACCGAGACTAGGGATGAAATTAGGGAAGTTGAGGTTAATAAGGGAAAGGAGTTAGAGGAAGTAGAGACTATAGAAAAGCACTTTGATAAGTTGCCCACCAAGGAAGAACGGGAATACCATAAGGATTTATTCGATAGTCCCGATACACCATATATCCTTGGCACACCCCTTATCAAAATAGGAGACCCCTCTAACATCAACATACCATGCAACATCAGGCATATGCATATATGGAAAGCTTACATCGATCCTAGATCTCCTGTAAACATCATAACTAGGACTTATTACAATTGGGTGATGAAGAAACAACTTGATTATGGGATGATGCCCAATAAGAATTTGATAAGTAATTTTGTAGGAAGAGTGAAGGGATTGCATGTGATTATAGGTAATTTCACTTATGAGATCGATTTTATGATAGTAGAAGATACTCGTCAGGTGATAGATGATTGCCTAAGCCAAGTGATATTCGGAAAACCATTTGTTGATGCCACTAAGATGAGTTATGATCCGACTTTAGGGATAGTTAGATTCAAGGGAGAGAATGATGAGATTGCCTACCAAATGCCCTACAAAATTGAGCAATGCCGCCTTCTCTCTAACATAGAAAAGGAACACAAGCAAGCGGCTTATTATAGGAATGATGAGGATAGACGTAGAGGAGTAGAGTATGTGAAGAATAGGATGCTTGGTTTCTACAAAGAATGCTTGCAACTAGGTCCGGAATACAAAACTAGCTTAGAAGACGATCTAGAGAGTGAAACCAACGATGAGGTCACGTAGTAATCCATGACCTAGAGTCTAGCTACAAGACTCGTAAATAAAGAAAAGCGCTTCTTGGGAGGCAACCCATGTTTTGTGTGATTTTTAATTTTGTTTGTTTGTTATTTGCTTCCGTATGCATGCTTTATTTTTATTGTTGGTAGATCATGTTTCAAAACTAAATAGTGGAAATACTTTACTTTGTTGTTCTGCCTAGTCTTAACTTCACCAAAAGGTATTTTTGCAAAAGATAAGTGTAAGGGGAAACCCCAAATATGTTTTTAAGAAACAAACTGATCATGATTCTCCACAATATTAAGTGAACATGTATATTCGTACTTGTTAGAGTCAAATGCTTGTATCGAGTCATAATGAAGTTTTGTAGGATTTTCCAGGAAGTAAGACCAAGTTTTTCCAAAAATTTTCTGAAAACTTAACATAAGAATTTCTGCAGGTCACTTCTGACGGCGTCACAAGTTTACTCTTGACGGCGTCACGTGTAAAAATTTAGAAATTTTACCAGTTTTGTTTTTCTAACGGTGTTTTAAAGTTTTTGTTGAATTATTAGTTTTATAATCTCTAGGAAATCTGCAAACATCATTCCACAAGCATTATATCTTATTTTGTTTTCTAGGTTTTATTAGCATATGTAGATTGCCGCCGATTTTATGCGAGGTTGCCTTGTCTGTTTTCTCAGGATTTACAAGTTATGTATGACAAGAAGATGATTATTATTCTGGAAGGGAAGCTTTGATTGTTCATTTTCTTGGATGAAGATCTAACCTGGTCACCTTATTATCCATACCGAGCGAATCAGGGGAGTATTTGATTTCATTTGTTTTACTCATTCCACTTTTACATTCTTTACTTGAACATTGGGGACAATGTTCATCCTAAGTGTAAGGGGAGGGTAAAATAATGATACCTTACAGATACACTTTCGCTTGAGTTTGTTTGTTTGATAGTAGATGTGTAATAAAACTATGAGAAATACTGGTTAGTGTAATTTTAGCACCAAATTTAAAATTTTTTACAACATTTAGGAGTGAAACTTTATACTTAGCAAGCGTCTCATGGATAGGAGATTGTATGACTAGCATAAAACTGTACTATTCAGAAAAAATTTCCACCCAAATATGTGAGGTTCGCCTTTAGAATTGATAGGAAAAGCATTTATTATTAGTGCTTATGAGTGTACCGGTAGCATTTAGATTCTAGAACTTGCGTTAGTGATGCATCCCGAGACCGCTAGTGAGACTACATTCGTGTAGTAGGATTTACTACATGATAAGAGGCATTAGGATCACCCTTGTGTTAAACCCGTATTATAATTACTTGACCATTTAAGTCATATTACTTGGCTAGTTAAGTCAATTGATTTTTCCCACACCCTTAGCATTGTACTCATTTTTAGTACACGAAACCCCTAGTACACCCCTCCGAGCCTATCATTTCGTTTCTAACTTTAAGCATTTTACTTAAAGGAAGAATTTATTACACCCCACTTAAATGTACACCCAAATCGCCTTAGCCTTCCGTGTATGCACTCATCCTTAGTGCATTATTGTTTTGTGTTAAACCCTAAGTTAATTATCTAATTGATTACATGGTTGCTAAGTCGAGTCATATCCTTGTACATATTGTTTTGGGACGATTGGGACTCATGGGTAAAGTACTTATTTTATGGAGTAATGGGGAAGAACATCATATTATTACCGCAATATGTACGTCAATCTTAAAAGTACTCCAAGTGTTTTGATTTTCTTAATTCGAGTCATTAGATTAGTTTATTGTAAAGTATGTAAAAATTCAAGAGTAAGGGGAATATTCATCCCCTATGATGTATTATTTTAGATGGTAGGGTAAGAGTGTATGCAAAAGAAAAAAAAATCGAAAAAAAATAAAATAAAAAAATAAGAAAAAAGAAAAAGAAAAGAGAAAAAGCATACGGACTACCATCCCGTTTCATTCTATGTTTATTTTATGTTTTTGTTATTTTTGATTTATTAGCTTAAGTCGAGTCTAGTCTTGGCTTAGCAACGCCATATTGTACATGTAATTAACCAAGATTGTTAACTCGTCACCAGTAAAGATTGCCTATATCCAACAAAACCGTGTATTTCATATCCCTACACCTAACGTTACAACCCTTTAAAAAGACCTCTTTGATAGTTTATCCAAGGTGCTTACGCCATGTGGTGGAGGTTTGATCCTTTCCCAAGCCTATGGTAATCTATTTTGCTATGACAGGTAGTGAGAGATGTTTTCCATTTCCATATTGTGATATTACTTTATTACACCCAAGAGATGTGAGTATCTAAACACTATTTGTGAGGTGCTAGTATATGACCTCCGTGCTTGTCTTTGGTCTTTAGTGGAACGATTATTTGTTGTAATTACTTTTATATTAGTGTTAAATGACCCCTAACTTGTATTTTGACTAGAATAAAAGCGCATTTGCTTGAGGACAAGCAAATCTCAAGTGTAAGGGTATATGATGAGGCGAAAAATGAACCGTTTTTAGGGGGTCATTTAAGCCGGAATTGGAATTTATTTGATCAAATATTGTCCTAAATCGTTCGTTTTGTGATTTTAGGTACTTTGGGAGTGAATTCTAGAAAAGGAAGCATTTTGGACGTTTTTGGAGCATAAAAGTGAAGAAAACGGAAAATACTTAATTTTCCTTTCTAGTAACAGTACCTGACGGTATCAAGAAAGAAAATATGACGGCGTCAGGAGAAAATTGCATGACGACCCAGAGAAAACGTGACGGCGTCAGAAGTAGGGCGTCAAGAGTTGTTTTGGTGACGGCCTGGAGCAGAATTTCACATGATGGCGTCAGACCCAGATCTAGGCAGTCCGAGAACTTTATTGGCGGCGAGATGACGGCGTCAGAAATTTACTCTTGACGCCGTCACCTCACAGAATCTATATATACTTTTCTATTTTTCATTCATTAAGAGAGGAACTTGTGTGGAGAATACTAGGGCCGAACCTAATAAACCCTAGGTCGTTTGTAACAATATTTTCAAGGGTTTTCACCCCTTGAAACCTTTCATGTTCAATTAAGATAAGTCTTCTTTCAATTCATTCAATATGTCTATGTGTTGTTTGAATATATCTTATGCTTGTCTTGATTTTAACATGCTAGGCTAGATCTTTCATGTGTTTGCTTAGATGTAATGAAACATAGATGTTAATTATTGGTTGATTGCTTGCTTATAGTTGTAATGGATGAATGATTTAAATTTTAGGCTTAAGAAAACTGGCAGATCTCCATTGTGTAACTTGCTTGAACATCTTAAGAAACATGAACCGATGTGTACTAGGTTTTTATGATTGTATTTAATGCATGAGCAAATTCTAGTGATCCCATGTTAGGAGCTTCATAGCCGGTCAACATAGGAGTGAAGTAGGAGCTTATAGGATTGGGGAAGTAAGTACGCCACCCCATGAATGGTATTGATAAGGCGAAAAATGAACCATTTTTAGGGGGTCATTTAAGCCCGGAATTGAATTTATTTGATCAAATATTGCCCTAAATCGTTTCTTTTGTGATTTTAGGTACTTTGGGAGTGAATTCTGTAAAAGGATACGTTTTGGACATTTTTGGAGCATAAAAGTAAAGAAAACGGCAAAGACTTAATTTTCAATGCTGGGAACAGTACTTGACGGCGTCAAGAAGGAAAATATGACGGTGTCAAGAGCAAAATGCATGACGACCCAGAGAAAACGTGACGGCGTCAGAAGTAGGGCGTCAAGAGTTATTTTTGTGACGGCCTGGAGCAGAATTACCCATGACGGCGTCAGACCCAGATCTAGGCAGTCCGAGAAATTAATTGGCGGCGAGATGACGGCGTCAGAAATTTACTCTTGACGCCGCCACCTCACAGAATCTATATATACTTTTCTATTTTTCATTCATTAAGAGAGGAACTTGTGTGGAGAATACTAGGGCCGAACCTAATAAACCTTAGGTCGTTTGTAATAGTATTTTCAAGGGTTTTCACCCCTTGAAATTTTTCATGTTCAATTAAGATAAGTCTTCTTTCAATTCATTCAATATGTCTATGTGTTGTTTGAATATATCTTATGCTTGTCTTGATTTTAACATGCCAGGCTAGATCTTTCATGTGTTTGCTTAGATGTAATGAAACCTAGATGTTAATTATAGGTTGATTGCTTGTTTATAGATGTAATGGATGAATGATTTCAATGTTAGGCTTAAGAAAACTGGCAGATCTCCATTGTGTAACTTGTTTGAATGTCTTAAGAAACATGAACCGATGTGTACTAGGTTTTTATGATTGTATTTAATGCATGAGCGAATTCTAGTGATCCCATGTTAGGAGCTTCTTACCCGGCTCGACATAGGAGTGAAGTAGGAGCTTTTAAGATTGGCGAAGTAAGTACGCCACCCCATGAATGGTATTAGGGAATACAATCCGTCATCCACGCAACTGTAACAACTAATTAACCTGTAAAAGATATCTAGGGAGTAGTGAAATCTAAGTAAACACAATTCTCCCATATATTGGTCACACCACTAGTTTAATTTAGTTTATTTTCATTTTTATTATTTTATTTTGATTGCATCTTAGTAATTGGGTTAGTTGACTAGCAACTAATTCCGCCCACTCCTTCAAAACCGAGATTTTATTTGCTTTTATAAAATAAAAAAAATACAAAAAGAATCATCCATCAACTCTAGACCTAGTTTTTAGGTTTTCTAATCCTAGCGACACTATTCCTGAGTTGAACGATCAATCCCCCGGTACTTGTCACTATACTATACTACAACGATTAGGTACACTGCCTGGTGGGGGTTGTAAGATTCTCGAGATCCCTTGAGAGGTAAAGCCTGGTGCAATTCCCACGCATCAAGTTTTTGGCGCCGCAGCCCAGGGAATTGTTATTGTCTAGGTTAGAATTTCTTTTTATTAGGTCTACTTGCTAGATTCCTTTCTAGTAAGATTTTATTTTTATTTTTAGGTTCTCTTTAGTCTATCTTATTTCTTCGTGCCTTTTTTCGTAATCCTTACCATCCGACATCATGGAAGGTGGTAACATCTTTGAACCCATCAACCCACCACAACAAGACCACCCACAAAACCCACCACCAGCTAACCAACCTCTTAGGCCCCGAACCTTAGGAGAGTATTCCCGACCTAGCCACCAAGGCTATCGAAACACCATTGAGCTCACCCAAGGAGCCAACATGTCTCCCTTGCGATCCGACACCATCCGGTTGGTGCAAAGCGGATGTGCATTCAATGGACTTCATTCCGAAGATCCAAATCAACATATCAAGGACTTCCTTAAAATCGTAAATTCTATAGACCTTGATGTTACAACTAGAGAGTCGACCCGATTACGCCTATTCCAATTCTCTCTACGTGATCAAGCTAGTCAATGGCTTGAGCGTTTACCCGCGGGATCCATCACCTCATGGGATGATCTCACCACTCGTTTCCTTGCTCAATTTTTCCCACCGGGGAGAACTACCAAGCTTAGAAATGATATCTTGATGTTCCAACAACGTCAAGGTGAAACTCTATATGAAGCATGGACTCGTTTCAAGGACTTACTCCAAAAAGTCCCTCATCATGGCATAGACCTTTGGCTCCAAGTCCAAATCTTCTATGACCATATCGATCTCTCCACAAGGCGAACCATTGACCAATCGGCCGGTGGCAAGCTACGTGATCTAAGTGCGGAAGAATCATGGGAACTCATAGAAGTTCTTGCTCTCTATGACAACGAAAGTTGGAATGATCCCCGTGATTTGCACAAAACGGTCAAGGCAATATCTTTGCCTTCGAACAATTCTAGCACTCCGGACGGTAGGATCGTGGAACTTGAAGGTCGAGTCAAGTTTCTCATGAAATCTTACGAAGCTCCTAAGCCTTCAAGCCAAGTGAACAAAATCGCTTCTTCATGTAAATTGTGTAATGTCCCTCACGGAACTCATAACTGCATGGAGCTTCCAAAACATGCTTATAATGAATTCACATCTTCACACGTTGGTCGAGGTCCTCAAAACTTTGACGAGGCCTAAGAGGCATGGAAGGATAAACCTAATTTCAGAGGATACCAAACTCGGAGCGTATCCTTCAATGACTCCTCCCCACTCGAATGGTCCGAGCATTTCCCGTCACAGAGCACTCCTAGGCAAAGCTATGAAGATGCCTTCCGAAAGTTCATTCTATCTCAAGAATTATAGCTCTCTACGCTCGAGACTAAATTTAGACAACAGCAAGCCGATATGAATAACAAGATTTGTAATCTGTTAACTGCTATTAAGGAGCACGCTGTTAATACACCGATTCAAGCTGAAGAGGTCAAATCTGTTACCGTCATGAATCAGCCAACTTCTCCTGTGAAAATAAAAAGTTCTAGTAAGCTATTTAAACATCTATCACCAAAGGTAAAAGATCATGTTAATCCCCTAGGACCAATTCATTTTGTAAATACCATCACCACAATATCCGCTCCCACACCTAACCAGAGCCAACAACTAGCTGGACATATAGATCATAAGGCTAAGGATGAAACCTCAAGGTTAGACCACAAATTGACCAAGGGCCTTGCCAACTCATTCGAGGATTCCGTCACTCAAGAATCTAGCAAACTGGATGAAGTAAAAGAGAGGTCGAAAGAGCACACGAGAAATCCATCAATCTCGGGTAAATCTATTATAGAGGAACCCGAGAAAGATTTGGTGGGTGCGGCTAATAAGAGTAGTGATAGGACTGAGGGAAGCAACTCTAAAGTTTTCAAGATTTCCTGCACTCTTAGGAAAAGGCTCTTCACCAATACTCATATAGACCTTAGCCTCCCTGTCAACATAATCCCCCTTTCCCTTTACCATGAAGCCTTCCCTGAACGCACGGTGTATGATAGAGTCAACAACGACGGGGTAATAAAAGATTTATCAGTTATGATTGGGGAATTCGTCTATAGCACCGACCTCACCGTGGTCGATAACATAGACCCTATCACTAATCTAACATCAACCAACCTTGTTCTCGAGAAACCATTTGTCAGTGATTCAGGAGTAATCCTTGATGAGAAGGATGGTAGTGCATTATTCACCAATGGCGTCCAGAAGGTGATTTTTCGGAAGGGTAATGAGGAGGTGTACGAGTACCGTCCATCTTTGGAAGGGAATCTATATGTGTGGAAAACTAGAAGCAGGGTTGAATAGTTTTACGTCCTTTTAAAAGTTTATTATCAAAAATATTTTGTAGCTTATTAAAAACTTTCGATTCGATCTCAAGTGAATTCAAATGATAACCAATATAAGCAATTCTAATCTAATAATGAAAGTATTGAAATGTAATGAAGAAAAGATAGAGTTAGAAAGATCAAACCACAACACGCGAATTTATAGTGGTTCGGCTACAAGGACACCTTCCTTGCCCTACTCCACTCCCCGAGTACCACACTCGAGAGTTTTCTTCACTATGTCAACAAACTCCTTATGGTGGAGAAACCTTACACACCTTGGCTTACACGAGTTAACGACACTAAGCTAAATGTCGAGTTCTAATCGTAGCTAGAACCAATCTCACGACTTCTTCAAGGCTTCACACCTTCTTCACAACTTCACAACTTCTTCAAGGCTTCACACCTTCTTCACACCTTCACAACTTCACACCTTCTTCTATGCACAACTAATTCACAACTACTAGACTACTTTACAACACACCTAGTTTTTACAATCAACAAATTTACACAACACTTTTACAAATATCTAACACAACTACAATATGAAACTAGGTATTCACAACACTACTACAATTAGATGGATGTAGAGAAGTGTTCTTCTTCTTGCACTTGAATGGATGAAGCTTTGGATCACTTGGAAACAAAGACTTATGAATTATATGATCAAAGGATTTTAGATCTAGAAATGGAGGTTGGATCAGAAAGTTTATAGTGCAAAAAGGTGAGGAAAATGTGTGAAATGATCCAATATTTATAGGGCCAGATTTTACTGTTCTGGAGCTTGCCGGTCCCCTTAATTAGGGGCCGGTCCCCTTAATCATTAAGTGGGCCGCCCTCCTGAACGTTGGAAAAGTTTTTCTGGATAAAATTTGCCCTTTTTGGTTGGAAATTTGAAATGATATCTTTGTGGTTTAATATAGCATTACCAAAAATGATTTACAAATATATATAAAATGTTTATATCATTTTATAAGATGTTATGTCTTAAGACAAAATTTCCTTTGATCATGTAATGCATAAGATGCTTAGTTTATGCATACCTTAAGTGATATTAGATGTAGAAGTAAATATTTGTTACCAAATACTTGTTTACGTCTTAATCTTGACTTAATTTGATTTGAGTTTTGTGATTATCAAAACATAGGTTTATTGAGAGATATTAATAACCTTTTTAAACATTATTTATATCAACAATATGGATTAAGGGATGGAGGATCGGGGAGAATAAGGCGACGTGATCCGAATAATCTCAAAATCCCCTGCATGATCGGTCATAAGTATTTCGATAATGTCTACATTAACGTATTCCTACCTAAGAATTTTATGTCCCTATTTCACTATAACAATATCTGCAGATGGGGAATGATTTATAAGGGAGAGAATGTGGTTGGTAGAGATCATGAAATCCAGGTATTCGTGGGAAATATGGCATTCACTATGGAATTTACGATTGTGGACAACATCGAAGATTATGTCGACCCAAGGTTGTCACAAGTTGTTTTCGGAGCGCCTTTTTGTGAAGTCACTAATTTAATAATTGATGACCGGAACGGAATCACGACCTTCGCTGATGGAATTAGGAGGGTGTCATACCAAACGCCATACAAGAGAAGAGATCTAAAAGAAATCGATTATGAAGGGCTTCATAAGCTAAGTTCCCAACTTATCTTATGTGATGAAGATGTTCGGAGAGGATGTAAGAACACTTCTGATTTGTCATGTGGATTCTTTAAGGATGTTAGTAAACTTGGGTCCAAATATCGAACAGATGTCCTTGAGTTCGAAGACCCAAAATACCTACACTATGAAAGCGATACCGGTGTAGGAGATGACCTAGAAAGTGAAACCAACAATGAGGTCACGTAGTAACCCATGACCTTGAGTCTAGCTACAAGACTCGTAAATAAAGAAAAGCGTGGGAGGCAACCCATGTTTTGTGTGATTTTTATTTTGTTTGATTGTTATTTGCTTCCGTATGCATGCTTTATTTTTATTGTTGGTAGATCATGTTTCAAACTAAAATGGTGAAAATACTTTATTTTGTTGTTTGGCTTTGTCTTAACTTCATCCAAAGGTATTTCGCAAAAGATAAGTGTAAGGGGAAACCCCAAATATGTTTTTATTAAACAAACTTGATCATGATTCTACACAATGTTAAATGAACATGTGTATTCGTATTTGTTAGAGTCAAATGCTTGTATCGAGTCATAATGATGTTTTGCAGGATTTTCCAGGAAGTAGGACAAAGTTTTTCCAGAAATTTTCTGGAAACTTAACATAAGAATTTCTGCAGGTCACTTCTGACGGCGTCAGGAAGAAATTCCTGACGGCGTCACGTGTAAAATTCTGGAAATTTTACCAGTTTTGTTTTTCTAACGGAGTCTTAAAGTTTTTGTTGAATCTTTAGTTTTATAATCTCCAGGAGATCTGCAAACATCATTCCATAAGCATTATATCTTATTTTGTTTTCTAGGATTTGTTAGCATATATAGATTGCCACCGATTTTACGCGAGGTTGCCTTGTTTGTTTTCTCAGGTTTAACAGGTTATGTATGACAAGAAGATGATTTATATTCTGGAAGGGAAGCTTTGATTGTTCATTTTCTTGGAGGAAGATCTAACCTGGTTACCATATTATCCATACCGAGCGAATCAGGGGAGTATTTGATTTCATTCTTTTACCTGTTTTACTTTTACATTCTTTACTTGAACATTGGGGACAATGTTCATCCTAAGTGTATGGGGAGGGTAAAATGGTGATACCTTATAGATACACTTTCGCTTGAGTTTGTTTGTTTGATGGTAGATGTGTAATAAAACTATGAGAAATACTTGTTAGTTTAATTTTAGCGCCAAATTTAATTTTTTTTACAACATTTAGGAGTGAAACTTTAGCCATAGCAAGCGTCTCATGGATAGGAGATTGTATGACTAGCACAAACCGTACCATTCAGAAAAATTTTCCACCCAAATATGTGAGGTTCGCTTTTAGATTTGATAGGAAAAGCATTTACTATTAGTGCTTATGAGTGTACCGGTAGCATTTAGATTCTAGAACTTGCGTTAGTGATGCATCCCGAGACCGCTAGTGAGACTACATTCGTGTAGTAGGATTTACTACATGATAAGAGGCATTAGGATCACCCTTGTGTTAAACCCGTATCATAATTACTTGACCATTTAAGTCATATTACTTGGCTAGTAAAGTCAATTAATTTTTCCCACAACCTTAGCGTTGTACTCATTTTTAGTACACGAAACCCCTAGTACACCCCTCCGAGCCTATCTTTTCATTTCTAACTTTATATGCATCTTACTTAAAGGAAGAATTTGTTACACCCCACTTAAATGTACACCCAAATCGCCTTAGCCTTCCATGTATGCACTCATCTTTAGTGCATTATTATTACATGTTTAAACCCTTAGTTAATTATCTAATTGATTATATGGTTGCTAAGTCGAGTCATATCCTTGTACATATTGTTTTGGGACGATTGGGACTCATGGGTAAAGTACTTATGTTATGGAGTAATGGGGAAGAACATCATATTATTACCCCCATATGTACGTTAATCTTAAAAGTACTCCAAGTGTTTTGATTATCTTAATTCGAGTCATTAGATTAGTTTATTGTAAAGTATGTAAAAATTCAAGTGTAAGGGGAATGTTCATTCCCTATGATGTATTATTTTGGATGGTAGGGTAAGAGTGTATGCAAAAAAAAAAAAAAAAAAAAAAAAAAAAAAAAAAAAAAAAAAAAAAATCGAAAAAACTAAAAAAAAAAAGAAAAAAAAATGTAAAAAGAAAAAGAGAAAAAACATACGGACTACCATCCCATTTCATTCTATGTTTATTTTTTGTTTTTGTTATTTTTCATTTATTAGCTTAATTTGAGTCTAGTCTTGACTTAGCAACGCCATATTGTACATGTAATTAACCAAGATTATTAACTCACCGCCAGTATAGATTGCCTATATCCAACAAAACCGTGTATTTCATATCCCTATACCTAACGTTACAACCCTTTAAAAAGACCTCTTTGATAGTTTATCCTAGGTGCTTACACCATGTGGTGGAGGTTTGATCCTTTCCCAAGCCTATGGTAATCTATTTTGCTATGACAGGTAGTGAGAGATGTTTTCCATATCCATATTGTGCTATATACTTTATTACACCCGAGAGATGTGAGTATCTAAACACTATTTGTGAGGTGCTAGTATATGACCTCCGTGCTTGTCTTTGGTCTTTAGTGGAACGATTATTTGTTGTAATTACTTTTATATTAGTGTTAAATGACCCCTAACTTGTATTTTGATTAGAATAAAAGCGCATTTGCTTAAGGACAAGAAAATCTCAAGTGTAAGGGCATATGATGAGGCGAAAAATGAACCATTTTTAGGGGGTCATTTAAGCCCGAAATTGAATTTATATGATCAAATATTGCCCTAAATCGTTCCTTTTGTGATTTTAGGTAATTTGGGAGTGGATTCTGGAAAAGGAAGCGTTTTGGACGTTTTTGGAGCATAAAACTAAAGAAAACGGCAAAGACTTAATTTTCCATGCTGGGAACAGTACCTGACGGCGTCAAGAAGGAAAATATGACGGCGTCAGGAGAAAAATGCATGACGACCCAGAGAAAACGTGACAGCGGCAGAAGTAGGGCGTCAAGAGTTATTTTGCTGACGGCTGGAGCAGAATTACACATGACGGCGTCAGACCCAGATCTAGGCAGTCTGAGAACTTTATTGGCGGCGAGATGACGGCGTCAGAAATTTACTCTTGACGCTGTCACCTCACAGAATCTATATATACTTTTCTATTTTTCATTCATTAAGAGAGGAACTTGTGTGGAGAATACTAGGGCCGAACCTAATAAACCCTAGGTCGTTTGTAACAGTATTTTCAAGGGTTTTCACCCCTTGAAACCTTTCATGTTCAATTAAGATAAGTCTTTTTCAATTTATTCAATATGTCTATGTGTTGTTTGAATATATCTTATGCTTGTCTTGATTTTAACATGCTAGGCTAGATCTTTCATGTGTTTGCTTAGATGTAATGAAACCTAGATGTTAATTATAGGTTGATTGCTTGTTTATAGTTGTAATGGATGAATGATTTCAATGTTAGGCTTAAGAAAACTGGCAGATCTCCATTGTGTAACTTGCTTGAACGTCTTAAGAAACATGAATCGATGTGTACTAGCTTTTTATGATTGTATTTAATGCATGAGCGAATTCTAGTGATCCCATGTTAGGAGCTTCTTAGCCGGCTCGACATAGGAGTGAAGTAGGAGCTTATAGGATTGGGGAAGTAAGTACGCCACCCCATGAATGGTATTAAGGAATATAATCCGTCATCCACGCAACTGTAACAAGTAATTAATCTGTAAAAGATATCTAGGGAGTAGTGAAATCTAAGTAAACACAATTCTCCCATATATTGCTCACACCACTAGTTTAATTTAGTTTATTTTCATTTTTATTATTTTATTTTGATTGCATCTTAGTAATTGGGTTAGTTGACTAGCAACTAATTCCGCCCACTCCTTCAAAACTGAGATTTTATTTGCTTTTATAAAATAAAAAAAATACAAAAAGAATCATCCCTCACCTCTAGACCTAGTTTTTAGGTTTTCTAATCCTAGCGACACTATTCCTGAGTTGAACGATCAATTCCCCGGTACTTGACACTATACTATATTACAACGATCAGGTACACTCCCTGGTGTGGGTTGTAAGTTTCTCGAGATCCGTTGAGAGGTAAAGCCTGGTGCAATTCCCACGCATCAGGTATTAAGGAATACAATCCGTCATCCTCGCAACTGTAACAAGTAATTTACCTGTAAAAGATATCTAGGGAGTAGTGAAATCTAAGTAAACACAATTCTCCCATATATTGCTCACACCACTAGTTAAATTAGTTTATTTTCATTTTTTTGTTATTTTATTTTGATTGCATCTTTAGTTATTGGGTTAGTTGATTAGCAAATAATTCCGCCTACTCTTCCAATACTTGAGATTTTACTTGCTTTTATAAAATATAAAAAAATACAAAAAGAATCATCCCTCACCTTTAGACCTAGTTTTTAGGCTTTCTAATCCTAGCGACACTATTCCTGAGTTGAACGATCAATTCCCCGGTACTTGTCACTATACTATACTACAACGATCAGGTACACTGCCTGGTGGGGGTTGTAAGCTTCTCGAGATCCCTCGAGAGTTAAAGCCTGGTGCGATTCCCACGTATCAGAGCTACAAATGAGTTTGTAAAAACTCAATTTTTCAATCTCAAAACCAAAGTTGAGCAAGGTCAGAAAAATCATCAAGCTTCTATCCAGGATCTTGAACAAAAATTTGGTAGACTTTCTGATCAATTTTCTTCTCGAATTCCTGGTACATTACCAAGTAACACCCAATCCAATCCAAAACCGTCTGGATCAAATGATAAGAATTATCGTCCACCACAAACCAAAAATGAGCATATCAATGCTGTATTCACTCGAAGTGGTATCTCATATGATCCACCACCCATTCCTACCGATAATACTATCATTCAAGATGAGGAGGAGGAAGAAGCTGAAGAAGAATCAGCTAAAGAAAAACCAACCCAAACACCAACCAAAGAAAATACCGTTCCACCAATAAAAGAGAAAAGAGAGGAGCGAAATAAGAAGTTTATAGAGATGGTCAAAGAAGTTAGAATTAATGTACCCCTCTTTGATGTTCTAGCTGGAATGCCCAATTATGGGAAATTTTTGAAAGAACTTCTTAATTATCGAAACAAGTTGGAACAAATTTCCGCTACCGTTCTCAATGAAGAATGCTATGCTATCATTCAAAACAAAATTCCACCGATACTAGGAGATCCCGGAAGTTTTCTTTTACCATGTACATTAGGAAACAACATCACATGCGATGCTTTAGCCGATCTAGGTGCAAGTATCAATTTGATGCCCTATTCGTTGTATTCTAAACTTTCCATCAATACATTGAAACCTACTATGATGAGTATAAGATTAGCCAACCATACATACCAATATCCTGTTGGGGTTGCTGAAAATACGCTTGTTCAAGTTGGTAAATTTGTTTTTCCTGTGGATTTTGTCATCTTAGAAATGGAGGAAGATAGTCGAGTACCCTTAATCTTAGGAAGACCTTTCTTAAACACTGCTAACGCCATGATCAAAGTCAAAGGCAGAGAACTCAATCTTGGAGTAGGAGAAGATCGAATCACATTCTTAATTGATAAAGCAATGAAATATCCAAATTTCAGTGATGACACATGCTATAACATCGATGTAATTGATGAAGTCACTGAAGAATAATTGGATGCATTACTTGACGATTCGAAACCATTCATGACTACTTCAGAAAAGATCAGTGAAACAGATTCTGATAAAGAATTTGAGGAATTCATGGAAGTAAAATTAGAAGAAGAGAAAGAAGAGAAATTTGAAGATATCACTGAAAAAGATCAAATGAAAATCAAATCATCTCTAGAAGAACCACCCACTGATTTGGAACTCAAACCCCTTCACAATACTCTCGAATACGCCTACTTAGAAGAAAATTCAATTCTTCCAGTAGTCATATCGTCGTTGCTCGAAACAAATAAAAAAGAAAGACTCGTTTATGTTCTTAAGAAGCATAAACGTGCTTTTGTGTGGAAAACTTATGATATTCCAGGAATTAGCCCAGATTTTTGCAAACACAATATCAATTATGAAGTAGGTACTAAACCCCAATACGAAAGACAACGTCGACTCAACCCCAATACGAAAGAAGTTGTTAAGAAGGAAATCATCAAACTTCTTGACGCAGGAATTATTTATCCTATCGAGGATAGCCCATGGGTGAGTCCTGATGAGTGCTCAAACACTCATCGTTTTTGATATATTTAAACTGCCAAAACGCACAAAAACAATCAAAAAGATATCAAAATACTTAAATTATCCCAGGGATTGTGTTTTATGTGTTTTAAAAGCAAAATGTGCAAAAACAAAGAAAAAACGTACAAAGTTTGCAGTATTGGCAGTTTCAGTCCCCCAAGTTTCAAAACTTGTCAACTTTAGTCCCTATGCATTTATTTATAAGGAAAAGTCAACCCAAGGTCTTAAAAGTCAAATAATCACAAAATATTATAATTGGGTTGCAAGTTTTCAAAAATTACATAATTAGCCCCTGAAAATCCAAAAATGGCAAAAGTAGTCCCTGGGATTTTTGAAATTTTGAAAAATGTGGAAAAGTGCAAAATTGGTCCTTGAATTACTAGCACTTGGCAACAATTGATCCTTTGTAGAACTTTGGGAGTATGGCAACTTCAGCCCTTGAAGTTTGGTAAAATTGCAAAATGGTCCTTGTGTTAACTTTACACCAACCGGACCCCATTTTATCCAAAACCAAACCCAAAACAAACTTTAGCCCACCCAAGCACTGATCTGATCCAACTACACAACCCAAGCCCAAACTTTAGCCCACCCACTACCTATGAACCGTTCTAAATAACACTCCCCGGTCAAACTTGCGTTGACCCGTCCTTTCTTCCCCAACAGACAAGCGCAAAACCAGGGAGATACTTTCCCCCCCTCCTCACCTTTTCACCCACTTTACCCCCCACAATTAATAACCCTACCAAACATCTCCACCACCATTAATGCATCCCCAAATCCCTCACCAACACCACTAAACTTTACCCGTATAAAAATTGGTGCCAAAATACCAATCAATGGCTAGGATGCATTGAAGATCAAATTGATGGTTGGGATTTGGTCAGAGGGTCAAGGCAAAGGCATTGGGACTCTCAGTTTTCAAAAAGTAGCCATGTGGAAGGCTTAGGGATTTATTTTTGGTCAATATATAATGATAAGCTCATAAGAAGCTTTAGTGTGTAATTTTCTTAGCTTATTTTGTAGTTTCAGTTTATTTTTAATGTAATGTAACTCTTTTTATTAATGCAAATTCAGTTTGAAGTTTAATTTTCATTTTTCACTTTTCAAAGTCTCATCTCAAATTTCCAAGTTCTAATTAAGGGAAGTAATGTGTGTTTAAGGTACTCAGAAGCTCTTACAAGCTCAGAAACAAGATGTTACAAGTATCATAAGCTTGTGTAAACACTTTCAACTCAGTTTTCAATAAAAACTAAAAAAAATAAGAAAAAATAAAAATAAATAAAAAATGGTGATCACTTGGTGTATGAGCATGGAGCACAGTGAATCAAGGAAGGCTGTGGGTTAGGAACCTCAGGGTAGGGCATAGGATTGATTGGTTTGGTTCTTTGGTACCTACTCAGTGCTTGGAAGGCTTTGTAAGCTAAAAACTCTTTCATCTTTACTCTTAAGTAGCTTAGGTTGTTTATTTAAGTTCATTGCATTTAAATATTAGCTTATAGATTAGTGGTGACCATCTGTTTGTGTTTATTATTTGTTTAAGTGGAAATCTCTTCATTAACTGTTTTAAAAAGGGTGTTTGGATGTAACTTGTTTGGTGTATTCTAGCTATGTTACTGAGCATCTATTAGTTTCTATAAGTTGTTTGGGTGTGATAAAGCTTAGGAGAACAAGTGTTTTGGTACAAAAGACTTCCAAAGTCAAAATTACAAAGTTTACACCACCACAGTTAACTGTGGTGGATTTTGAGTTCCAAATCTTGTCATTTCATCAGATAAGCTTGTTATTTAACATAATTCAACTCTAATTTAACTTACAAACATGTTTTCAGTAGGTTAGATTAAGCCAAAAGTTCATTAAAGTCAAACCTTGCAAGTTCTTGAAAAGTCAAATTGTGTAATCTAGAATTTTGAGCAAACTTTGGAGCTTTGTAATTTGTGTAATACAAGGATCTAAGGTCTGAATTTTTACCAACTTGAACTTTACCACTTTGTAGATTTTTGTGAATTTTTCCAGATTTTTAAGAATTTGTTTGCTGGGTCCCACAAGGGCACAAAGTGACCTGCAGGGCAACCTATCTGCCCTGCTCTCAGATACCTCAGCCATCCACCCAACTTTGGTGGTCTTTTGTGACTGACCCAGTGGGTCCCACACCTCCATTCTTGCACCTTTCAACCCCCTCCTACCAGGGAGTGTGTTTGACCCTTTTGTTTGACCCCTAAGTCTGTGGACCCCACCTTATTTGGACCCTTAACTTTGTCCCCAAACTGCTTCAGTTATCAAATAGATTGTGCTTATTTCTGTGCTTTTTGGCTTATTAAGACTATCCATTTGATTGAAAGCTGCTTATTATTGTTTGTTAAACACAGAGAAACCAATCTCAACCATTGTGGACCCTACATTCCTCATTTGAGCTTAAAAATACTCCACAGTCAACAAAAGTCAACTGTGGGTATAATAAGCACTCCAAGTGCTTATTCTTTGGGTTAAATCAAAAGTGTTTTATTAAAATTAGTTGTTTTTAGTTTATTATTAGTTTAGAAAAAGAAAAAAAACCAGAAAACCAATTTTAATATTAGTGATAGCTTCTATTTAATAGGAGTTATCAATTTATTTTTCTTTTTAATTTATTTCTAAGTAATATATCACTTTTATATTTTTAGAAATTATATTTTAGGTTAAAATAATTTTATAAATTTTTCCAGATTTTTATTTTGTCTTTTAGTGTTTTTTTCTAATTAATTTTAGTTTAATTTAGTTTTAATTAATATTAATCAATTAAATAGCATAATTAGATTTTAAATAGTATAACCTAGTTTTTATAATTTTTATAGCTTTTATTTTAGTTAAAACATTTTCATAAATTTTTCTAGAATTTTTAGTGTTCATTTTCTATTTTTTATAATATAATTAGTTTAATTAGTAATTAATAAGTAATTAGAATAATAATTAATTAATTAGCTTAAATATACTTAGAATTAACTTTTTATAATTTTTTAGGATTCCTGTAATGGTTAATTAGATTTATAAAATTTTTCTTAATTTTCTAAGTCTTTTTAGTATTTTTAATAATTCTAATCAATTTAGTTAGTATTAAAAAGATAATTAGTAAGTAATTAATATTAAATAATTAAATAGTGTAAAAATAATTTTTAATTTTCTTAAAATTTTCTTTAATTAATAGGATTGTAAAAATACCAATTTTACACTTTTAACCCTCCCAGTCCTCCAGTTGTACTTTTTGTTTTATTCGTCCGATTACGTTTTTTGTAATTAAAACGTACGTTTTTAGGTTTAGCTCAAATCTTCGTACTCAAAATTCCTGTAACCATTCACATAGCTTTCCTAAGCTATATTTGTTAATAATTTCCACATAATTTTCACAACAAACCCTTTTCTGTGAATAACACCCGATCACGAACACGCTAAAGTTACATTTCACACCTCAACGGGATTTAACGACCCGGTGATTCATTATATTACCCGGAGCATTGATCTTGGCTATTTGACTTAGTTGACCATTCTTTGGTTAATTTAAGTTAGGTGGTTTGGCATCAATCAATTTATGGCGCCGCTGCCGGGGAGGTGTGCGCGTTTCTGTAGCGTTTTTCGAGATTAGTGTTATCTCACCTCACTCATTGTACAAATACCATCACTTGTGAATATTTTCAAAATCAAAACACAT
Organism: Artemisia argyi; assembly: GCA_030686995.1. Lineage (NCBI taxonomy): Eukaryota > Viridiplantae > Streptophyta > Magnoliopsida > Asterales > Asteraceae > Artemisia > Artemisia argyi. The sequence continues at coordinate 151,919,776 of CM060682.1, read as the reverse complement.
AAAAATGTCATTGACACTTTTCCTAAAGTGTTGAAACACCAAAAAAAAAAAAAAGTAAAAAACCAACAAAACATATCGTAACGTTTTCTGATTCGGTTTTCTTTTAAGGTGATTCTTGAAGAGAAACGAATCTGGATTACGGGACGATAACAAAAATATTGTCCAAAAAGTTTTTATCCCTAGTGCATGCGCACTCGTTCTTCAAGGTCTACTAGCCCATTACGTGAGCTGGTTCAGAGACCTCGAAGACCTCGTAGACGTTCTGCACCAACAGTCGGGTCTGAGATCCGTACTGTTCCACCTCCAGCTGTCATCATGGCAGCTGAACCCACTATGAACGAGCTTCTCCAAGCACCCGTCGAGGGTTACGGAGATGCTATCGTTGTTCCAACAATCATGGCCGATAATTTTGAGCTTAAAACAGGATTAATAAATCTGGCCACATCACGTCAATTCTACGGTTATGAGAGGGACGATCCTCAAGATCACATTCGATGGTTCAATAAAATCACTTACACCATCAAATGCAAAGATGTCCCCTCTGATGCAATCAAACTTCTTCTCTTCCCATTCTCCCTGGAGGGACAAGCCCGGATTTGGCTTGAAAAACAACCTCCACGATCTATTGAGACATGGGAAGATCTTGTGAAAAAGTTCGTGAATGAATTCTTTCCTCCTTCCAAAACCACAAGTCTCAAGAACGATATCATGAAATTCACGTAGAAATTTGATGAACCCTTTAGTGAGGCATGGGATCGTTACAAGGAATTGCTCCGAAAATGCCCTCACCACAGTTTCTCTGATCTCATGACACTTGATACTTTCTACAATGGTGTAAGCCAATCTGATCAAGACTCTCTGAATGCCTCCGCTGGAGGTAACTTCTTGAATCGCACCACAAAGGATGCTTTAGAAATCATTGAGAATAAATCTAAGGTTCGCATTCCCCGAAGCAGAGCGGTTTGTTCCCAAAGGGATGTTGTTCCTTCTTCCTCATCGCCCGTGGCTCAGTCTAGCACCGATGCTAGACTTGATCAACTCACGGAAGCTGTCCATGCATTTGTTCTCGCCCAAAGCAAGAAAGATTCTTCTCCTTCTCCACGAGCTGAAATCAAAAAGATAGAAGTTTGTGTCACTTGTGGTGGTCCACATTCATATTATAATTGCCCTGCCACCGAAGGCAATCCATTCGAAGTAAATGCAATAGCCGGCAATTCCAACCAAGGAGGTAACCAATACCGTCCTCAAGTGGAACCAAATTACCGGGCTAGCAATCAGGGTGGACCACCCGGTTTTCCTCAAAATCCAAATAGGTTTAATCCTAATCCACCAAGGGGGCCTAATTTGCAAAATCAAAATCCTGCCCCCGTCAATCAGTACCCACCCCAAAGGGGTAATCAAGGGTATTCAGCTACAAATTATCAAGATCCCCTCCCAAACGAGCTCAATAACTACATCAAAGTTAATGAGACCAAAATGAGGGCAATGCAAAATCAAATCTCAAATTTGAAGAATGATTTCCAATAATCAATAGCCAAACAGGGTCAAGAGCTGAAGAGTGAGTTGATGCAAACAAACAACAAAATTGATCAAAACCAAGGCAAGATTGAAAATATGCTTGCCAGTCTTATGAATCACCTCACTCCATCCTCTACATCAGGAGGTCTCCCGGCTAATACAATTGTTAACCCCAAGGGTGAACTCAAAGCTATTACTACACGAAGTGGTAAAGCTTATGAAGAGCTGCCAGTTCCTCCTATTTCTCCTCCTCCTCCTATGCCTCCTCCTCTTTATTCCGAGGAAGTTGAAATTGAGCCTGAGGCAACCACGGACAAGGTGCAATTTACTAGCCCACGAAGTACCGCACACGTCCACCCTCAGGTTGTTCCGGAAATTGTACCAAAATCTGGACTTGTACCAAAACCGGGAGTTGTATTTGAACCATCAACAACTCCTGGAGAGAACCCTAAATCCAAACCTTCACTACCATACCCGTCAAGACTTAATGAGCAAAAGCTCCGCGAAAAGGCTAGTTACCAAATGGATAAGTTTTATCAAATCTTTCAAGATTTGCACTTTGACGTTAGCCTTGCGGATGCTATCATCCTGATGCCCAAATTCGCATCGATGATCAAGAACTTGTTAAGCAACAAGGAAAAATTGTACGAAATGGCAAAACTCCATTGAACGAAAACTGCTCTGCAGTTATCTTAAAGAAGCTTCCTAAGAAGCTTGGAGACCCTGGGAGATTTCTCATTCCATGTGTTTTCCCTGGGATGGTTGAGTGCTTCGCCTTAGCTGATCTTGGCGCTAGCATCAACCTGATGCCTTACTCAGTGTGGGAGAAACTCTCTCTTCCCCAACTTACTCCTACGTGCATGACTCTCGAGCTTGCCGACCGTTCAATCTCTCATCCTCTCGGCATTGCCGAAGATGTATTCGTGAAAGTAGGAAAGTTCCATTTCCCCGCTGACTTCGTTGTTGTTAAGTTCGATGCTGACCCACGAGTTCCTCTCATTCTTGGGAGAGGATTCTTAAGGACGGGTCGTGCGTTAATTGATGTGCACGAAGAGGAAATAACTCTTCGTATTGGTAATGAAGCTGTAACCTTTAACCTCGATCAAACTTCGAGGTACTCCTCTAACTATGACGCCGAATCGGTTAACCGAATTGATGTCATTGATGTCGCGTCTGAGGAGTACGCTCAAGAGGTTTTAGGTTTTGTCGATGATTCTCAGAGTGAAAACTTCACTCCATCTTCTCACCCCATTATTGCTAATTCTTCTCCTTCCCTCACTCCGTTTGAGGGAAGTGACTTCATCTTCTCAGAAGAAATTGAGGCCTTTCTCAAAAGTGATTCGATTCCCGATGGAATTGATAACCAAGAGATCGACCTCGAGAGGGATATTCACCTGCTGGAAAAATTGTTAAACGAAGATCCTTCTCATCTTCCTGTTCTACCATAAACACTTCATAAGGAGGAAGTCAAAAATGTTGAGAAAACTGATGACGTTCCCGCGGTTGAACTTAAGGACTTGCCGCCTCATCTTGAATATGCATTTCTGGAGGGTGATGATAAATTGCCCGTCATTATTGCTAAAGACTTAAGTGTTGAGGAAAAGGCTGCTCTTATACAGGTTTTGAAGTCTCATAAGCGAGCAATTGCTTGGCGTCTCTCCGATATCAAGGGCATCGAACCTGAGTTCTGTACTCACAAGATATTAATGGAGGATGACTTCAAACCTGCGGTCCAACATCAAAGAAGGGTGAATCCAAAAATTCATGAGGTTATCAAACAAGAGGTTTTAAAACTTCTTGATGCCGAATTGATTTACCCTATCTCGGATAGTCCTTGGGTCAGCCCAGTTCACTGTGTTCCAAAAAAGGGTGGCATTACTGTTGTCACAAACGAGGAAAATGAGTTGATTCCAACTCGTTTGGTTACGGGGTGGCGCGTCTGCATTGATTATCGTAAATTGAATGACGCCACCCGTAAGGATTATTTTCCTCTGCCCTTAATGGATCAGATACTCGAGAGATTAGCGGGGAATGAGTACTATTGCTTCCTCGATGGTTTCTCGGGTTACTTTCAGATCCCCATTGACCCGCAAGACCAAGAAAAGACCACTTTTACGTGCCCCTATGGAACCTTCGCATATAAACGTATGCCATTTGGCTTATGTAATGCTCCAGGCACGTTTCAAAGATGTATGATGGCCATCTTTTCCGACATGATCGGGAAAAGTATGGAGGTCTTTATGGACGATTTCTCGGTCATTGGGGATTCGTTTAAAACATGTCTCTCCCATTTAGACAGCATGCTAAAACGTTGTGAAGACACAAAGTTATGTCTAAATTGGGAGAAGAGTCACTTTATGGTCAAAGAGGGCATTGTCCTCGGCCATAAAATTTCAAAAAACGGGATTGAGGTTGATCGTGCCAAAGTGGACGTCATTGCAAAATTGCCTCATCCCACAACCGTGAAAGGTGTTAGGAGCTTTTTGGGTCATGCCGGTTTCTATCGTAGGTTTATTCAAGATTTTTCAAAAATCGCCCGGCCCATGACCCATCTCCTCGAGAAGGATGCTCCTTTTATCTTCTCCCATGAGTGCATCGAAGCCTTTGAAACATTAAAGAAAAGGCTTACCGAAGCACCAATTCTTGTTGCCCCCGATTGGGACTTGCCCTTCGAGCTCATGTGTGATGCTAGTGATTATGCTATAGGGGCAGTCTTGGGGCAACGCAAAACAAAACATTTTCAGCCTATACATTATGCCAGCAAGACTATGACCGAGGCACAAAGTCATTACACCACCACTGAAAAAGAATTATTAGCTGTGGTGTATGCTTTTGAAAAATTCCGGCCATACTTGATTCTGACTAAAAGCATAGTGTATACGGATCATTCGGCTTTGAAATATCTATTTGCAAAACAGGAAGCAAAGCCGAGACTCCTCCGATGGGTTCTCCTCCTTCAGGAATTTGATATCATTATTCGTGATAAAAAAGGAGCTGAGAACCTAGCTGCTGATCATCTCTCCCGTCTTGAAAACCCTCACCAAAATGATTTCGAGAAAAAGGAAATAAATGAAACATTTCCTCTCGAAACCCTCAATGCGGTTTCATTTCGTGGAGACTCGATTACCCCATGGTTTGCCGACTTTGCAAATTATCTTGCGGGTAACTTTATTGTGAAAGGGATGTCGTCCCAACAAAAAAATAATTTTTTCAAAGACGTAAAACATTACTTTTGGGACGACCCCTACTTGTTCAAGATATGCGCGGATCAAGTCATCCGGCGGTGTGTGTATGGTCAGGAAGCCGCTGAAATCTTAAAGGCTTGCCATGCTGGTCCCACGGGGGGCCACCACAATCCCAACTACACCGCCAAAAAGGTGTTTGACTCCGGCTTTTATTGGCCCTCGATCTACAAGGATGCCCAAGAATTGGTCAAATCCTGTGACGCTTGTCAGCGTCACGGGAATATTTCACAAAGAAATGAAATGCCTCAGAATGCAATTCAAGTTTGTGAAATCTTTGATATCTGGGGCATCGACTTTATGGGGCCATTTCCATCCTCTCACGGCAATAAATACATACTCGTGGCAGTTGACTACTTGTCAAAATGGGTTGAAGCGAAAGCTTTACCCACAAATGATGCCCGAGTAGTTGTGAAATTTTTAAAAGCTCTTTTTGCCCGATTCGGAACTCCACGTGCTATTATTAGTGATCGTGGTACGCACTTCTGTAATGACAAGTTTGACAAAGTCATGCAAAAGTACGGTGTGACTCACCGTCTTTCTACCGCGTACCACCCTCAAACGAGTGGACAAGTCGAAGTGTCCAATCGGGGCATTAAAAGAATCCTAGAAAGAACTGTAGGTGAGAATCGTGCATCGTGGTCGGACAAATTAGATGATGCACTTTGGGCTTTCCGTACGGCTTACAAAACACCCATTGGGTGTACGCCTTATAAACTTGTGTACGGGAAAGCGTGCCATCTTCCGATCGAGCTTGAGCATAAAGCCTATTGGGCCCTCAAGCATGCCAATTTCGACCTCAGAACGGCGGGTGATCACAGAAAAGTTCAACTAAATGAATTAAACGAACTTCGTGATCAAGCTTACGAGAACTCTTTGATCTATAAACAAAAGATAAAGAAGATTGATGACTCAAAAATCAAAAACCGCATTTTCAATGTTGGTGATCGAGTCCTTCTTTTCAATTCTAGACTCAAGATCTTCTCGGGAAAGCTCAAAACCCGATGGACTGGTCCATTCACTATCACAAAAGTTTATCCTTATGGTACCGTCGAATTATCTCAAAATGACGGTCCAAATTTCAAAGTGAATGGACATCGGTTAAAGCACTACTTTGGAGAGGACGTACCATCCATGGTCGTCCCGGATCTCCAAACTTTCCCCAAGGACAATTGAATTCGGGGATAGAGTCAAGCTAGCGACTCGATGATCAAAAACTAGCAACAATACGGGTTTTCACTCGTATCTCTGATTCTTTCTATTTTCTACCACCGAGTGTGGGGGAATGGCCAACCCCCCCCCCCCCCCCCCCCCCCCGCTGTTTGAAAAAATGTATATATGTATATGAAGCTAAAAAAAAAAAAAAAAAAAAAAAAAAGAAAAAAAAAAGTTGTATATATAGAAATAAAGTGAAAATTGGTATTTCCGCAGTTAGATTCGAATCTTGGCTTTTTACGTTCATAGCTTCGGCATAATAGCCGGGACTTTGAATATTGAGGACAATATTCATTTCTAAGTGTGGGGGGGAAATTCTATCGAATTTTATCAAAATATCTTTTAAGTACCCCCGTTTTTGGCCAAAATTTTCAAAAATTTTTCACTTTATCTCAAAATTTTTGTGGTAATCAGTCCGCCTTGTCTAAGCGACAAAAGGGATTGGCTAGTCCAGGAGCAAACGGCTCTTGGTAAAGACAACTCAAATCCGTTGACGGCTGGCAATTTGCCCAAAATTGTATGGTTCATCAACTCCCCGAAAACAAATGAGTTGGCTAGCCCGCAAGATTATGGCTTGTGGTAAAGGCCGTGAAAAAATCCATAATTGGTAATCAGCTCACCAAGATGTTGACTAGGTCCATCAAGAGTTGGCTAGTCCAGGAGCAAACGGCTCTTGGTAAAGACTTAACAAATCCGTTGGAAGCTGGTGGTTTGCTCAAAATCACACGGTTATCAGGTGTGCCACAGTTCTTACACCTGGCTACTCCAGAAGTGATGGCTTTTGGTAAAGAGTTTAAAATCCATCAAGTTTTCTAAAAAGATTGCTAGGGACTAGCAATAGTTCAGTGTGGGGGATTGATGAGTGCTCAAACACTCATCGTTTTTGATATATTTAAACTGCCAAAACGCAAAAAACAATCAAAAAGATATCAAAATACTTAAATTATCCTAGGGATTGTGTTTTATGTGTTTTAAAAGCAAAATGTGCAAAAACAAAGAAAAAACGTATAAAGTTTGCAGTATTGGCAGTTTCAGTCCCCCAAGTTTCAAAACTTGTCAACTTTAGTCCCTATGCATTTATTTATAAGGAAAAGTCAACCCAAGGTCTTAAAAGTCAAATAATCACAAAATATTATAATTGGGTTGCAAGTTTTCAAAAATTACATAATTAGCCCCTGAAAATCCAAAAATGGCAAAAGTAGTCCCTGGGATTTTTGAAATTTTGAAAAATGTGGAAAAGTGCAAAATTGGTCCTTGAATTACTAGCACTTGGCAACAATTGATCCTTTGGAGAACTTTGGGAGTATGGCAACTTCAGCCCTTGAAGTTTGGTAAAATTGCAAAATGGTCCTTGTGTTAACTTTACACCAACCGGACCCCATTTTATCCAAAACCAAACCCAAAACAAACTTTAGCCCACCCAAGCACTGATCTGATCCAACTACACAACCCAAGCCCAAACTTTAGCCCACCCACTACCTATGAACCGTTCTAAATAACACTCCCCGGTCAAACTTGCGTTGACCCGTCCTTTCTTCCCCAACAGACAAGCGCAAAACCAGGGAGATACTTTCCCCCCCTCCTCACCTTTTCACCTACTTTACCCCCCACAATTAATAACCCTACCAAACATTTCCACCACCATTAATGCATCCCCAAATCCCTCACCAACACCACTAAACTTTACCCGTATAAAAATTGGCGCCAAAATACCAATCAATGGCTAGGATGCATTGAAGATCAAATTGATGGTTGGGATTTGGTCAGAGGGTCAAGGCAAAGGCATTGGGACTCTCAGTTTTCAAAAAGTAGCCATGTGGAAGGCTTAGGGATTTATTTTTGGTCGATATATAATGATAAGCTCATAAGAAGCTTTAGTGTGTAATTTTCTTAGCTTATTTTGTAGTTTCAGTTTATTTTTAATGTAATGTAACTCTTTTTATTAATGCAAATTCAGTTTGAAGTTTAATTTTCATTTTTCACTTTTCAAAGTCTCATCTCAAATTTCCAAGTTCTAATTAAGGGAAGTAATGTGTGTTTAAGGTACTCAGAAGCCCTTACAAGCTCAGAAACAAGATATTACAAGTATCATAAGCTTGTGTAAACACTTTCAACTCAGTTTTCAATAAAAACTAAAAAAAATAAGAAAAAATAAAAATAAATAAAAAATGGTGATCACTTGGTGTATGAGCATGGAGCACAGTGAATCAAGGAAGGCTGTGGGTTAGGAACCTCAGGGGAGGGCATAGGATTGATTGGTTTGGTTCTTTGGTACCTACTCAGTGCTTGGAAGGCTTTGTAAGCTAAAAACTCTTTCATCTTTACTCTTAAGTAGCTTAGGTTGTTTATTTAAGTTCATTGCATTTAAATATTAGCTTATAGATTAGTGGTGACCATCTGTTTGTGTTTATTATTTGTTTAAGTGGAAATCTCTTCATTAACTGTTTTAAAAAGGGTGTTTGGTTGTGACTTGTTTGGTGTATTCTAGCTGTGTTACTGAGCATCTATTAGTTTCTATAAGTTGTTTGGGTGTAATAAAGCTTAGGAGAACAAGTGTTTTGGTACAAAAGACTTCCAAAGTCAAAATTACAAAGTTTACACCACCACAGTTAACTGTGGTGGATTTTGAGTTCCAAATCTTGTCATTTCATCAGATAAGCTTGTTATTTAACATAATTCAACTCTAATTTAACTTACAAACATGTTTTCAGTAGGTTAGATTAAGCCAAAAGTTCATTAATGTCAAACCTTGCAAGTTCTTGAAAAGTCAAATTGTGTAATCTAGAATTTTGAGCAAACTTTGGAGCTTTGTAATTTGTGTAATACAAGGATCTAAGGTCTGAATTTTTACCAACTTGAACTTTACCACTTTGTAGATTTTTGTGAATTTTTCCAGATTTTTAAGAATTTGTTTGCTGGGTCCCACAAGGGCACAAAGTGACCTGCAGGGCAACCTATCTGCCCTGCTCTCAGATACCTCAGCCATCCACCCAACTTTGGTGGTCTTTTGTGACTGACCCAGTGGGTCCCACACCTCCATTCTTGCACCTTTCAACCCCCTCCTACCAGGGAGTGTGTTTGACCCTTTTGTTTGACCCCTAAGTCTGTGGACCCCACCTTATTTGGACCCTTAACTTTGTCCCTAAACTGCTTCAGTTATCAAATAGATTGTGCTTATTTCTGTGCTTTTTGGCTTATTAAGGCTATCCATTTGATTGAAAGCTGCTTATTATTGTTTGTTAAACTCAGAAAAACCAATCTCAACCATTGTGGACCCCACATTCCTCATTTGAGCTTAAAAATACTCCACAGTCAACAAAAGTCAACTGTGGGTATAATAAGCACTCCAAGTGCTTATTCTTTGGGTTAAATCAAAAGTGTTTTATTAAAATTAGTTGTTTTTAGTTTATTATTAGTTTAGAAAAAGAAAAAAAAACCAGAAAACCAATTTTAATATTAGTGATAGCTTCTATTTAATAGGAGTTATCAATTTATTTTTCTTTTTAATTTATTTCTAAGTAATATATCACTTTTATATTTTTAGAAATTATATTTTAGGTTAAAATAATTTTATAAATTTTTCCAGATTTTTATTTTGTCTTTTAGTGTTTTTTTCTAATTAATTTTAGTTTAATTTAGTTTTAATTAATATTAATCAATTAAATAGCATAATTAGATTTTAAATAGTATAACCTAGTTTTTATAATTTTTATAGCTTTTATTTTAGTTAAAACATTTTCATAAATTTTTCTAGAATTTTTAGTGTTCATTTTCTATTTTTTATAATATAATTAGTTTAATTAGTAATTAATAAGTAATTAGAATAATAATTAATTAATTAGCTTAAAAATACTTAGAATTAACTTTTTATAATTTTTTAGGATTCCTGTAATGGTTAATTAGATTTATAAAATTTTTCTTAATTTTCTAAGTCTTTTTAGTATTTTTAATAATTCTAATCAATTTAGTTAGTATTAAAAAGATAATTAGTAAGTAATTAATATTAAATAATTAAATAGTGTAAAAATAATTTTTAATTTTCTTAAAATTTTCTTTAATTAATAGGATTGTAAAAATACCAATTTTACACTTTTAACCCTCCCAGTCCTCCAGTTGTACTTTTTGTTTTATTCGTCCGATTACGTTTTTTGTAATTAAAACGTACGTTTTTAGGTTTAGCTCAAATCTTCGTACTCAAAATTCCTGTAACCATTCACATAGCTTTCCTAAGCTATATTTGTTAATAATTTCCACATAATTTTCACAACAAACCCTTTTCTGTGAATAACACCCGATCACGAACACGCTAAAGTTACATTTCACACCTCAACGGGATTTAACGACCCGGTGATTCATTATATTACCCGGAGCATTGATCTAGGCTATTTGACTTAGTTGACCATTCTTTGGTTAATTTAAGTTAGGTGGTTTGGCATCAATCAATTTATGGCGCCGCTGCCGGGGAGGTGTGCGCGTTTCTGTAGCGTTTTTCGAGATTAGTGTTATCTCACCTCACTCATTGTACAAATACCATCACTTGTGAATATTTTCAAAATCAAAACACATAAAAATGTCATTGACACTTTTCCTAAAGTGTTGAAACACCAAAAAAAAAAAAAAAGTAAAAAACCAACAAAACATATCGTAACGTTTTCTGATTCGGTTTTCTTTTAAGGTGATTCTTGAAGAGAAACGAATCTGGATTACGGGACGATAACAAAAATATTGTCCAAAAAGTTTTTATCCCTAGTGCATGCGCACTCGTTCTTCAAGGTCCACTAGCCCATTACGTGAGCTGGTTCAGAGACCTCGAAGACCTCGTAGACGTTCTGCACCAACAGTCGGGTCTGAGATCCGTACTGTTCCACCTCCAGCTGTCATCATGGCAGCTGAACCCACTATGAACGAGCTTCTCCAAGCACCCGTCGAGGGTTACGGAGATGCTATCGTTGTTCCAACAATCATGGCCGATAATTTTGAGCTTAAAACAGGATTAATAAATCTGGCCACATCACGTCAATTCTACGGTTATGAGAGGGACGATCCTCAAGATCACATTCGATGGTTCAATAAAATCACTTACACCATCAAATGCAAAGATGTCCCCTCTGATGCAATCAAACTTCTTCTCTTCCCATTCTCCCTGGAGGGACAAGCCCGGATTTGGCTTGAAAAACAACCTCCACGATCTATTGAGACATGGGAAGATCTTGTGAAAAAGTTCGTGAATGAATTCTTTCCTCCTTCCAAAACCACAAGTCTCAAGAACGATATCATGAAATTCACGCAGAAATTTGATGAACCCTTTAGTGAGGCATGGGATCGTTACAAGGAATTGCTCCGAAAATGCCCTCACCACGGTTTCTCTGATCTCATGACACTTGATACTTTCTACAATGGTGTAAGCCAATCTGATCAAGACTCTCTGAATGCCTCCGCTGGAGGTAACTTCTTGAATCGCACCACAAAGGATGCTTTAGAAATCATTGAGAATAAATCTAAGGTTCGCATTCCCCGAAGCAGAGCGGTTTGTTCCCAAAGGGATGTTGTTCCTTCTTCCTCATCGCCCGTGGCTCAGTCTAGCACCGATGCTAGACTTGATCAACTCACGGAAGCTGTCCATGCATTTGTTCTCGCCCAAAGCAAGAAAGATTCTTCTCCTTCTCCATGAGCTGAAATCAAAAAGATAGAAGTTTGTGTCACTTGTGGTGGTCCACATTCATATTATAATTGCCCTGCCACCGAAGGCAATCCATTCGAAGTAAATGCAATAGCCGGCTATTCCAACCAAGGAGGTAACCAATACCGTCCTCAAGTGGAACCAAATTACCGGGCTAGCAATCAGGGTGGACCACCCGGTTTTCCTCAAAATCCAAATAGGTTTAATCCTAATCCACCAAGGGGGCCTAATTTGCAAAATCAAAATCCTGCCCCCGTCAATCAGTACCCACCCCAAAGGGGTAATCAAGGGTATTCAGCTCCAAATTATCAAGATCCCCTCCCAAACGAGCTCAATAACTACATCAAAGTTAATGAGACCAAAATGAGGGCAATGCAAAATCAAATCTCAAATTTGAAGAATGATTTCCAATCATCAATAGCCAAACAGGGTCAAGAGCTGAAGAGTGAGTTGATGCAAACAAACAACAAAATTGATCAAAACCAAGGCAAGATTGAAAATATGCTTGCCAGTCACTCCACCCTCTACATCAGGAGGTCTCCCGGCTAATACAATTGTTAACTCCAAGGGTGAACTCAAAGCTATTACTACATGAAGTGGTAAAGCTTATGAAGAGCCGCCAATTCCTCCTATTTCTCCTCCTCCTCCTATGCCTCCTCCTCTTTATTCCGAGGAAGTTGAAATTGAGCCTGAGGCAACCACGGACAAGGTGCAATTTACTAGCCCACGAAGTACCGCACACGTCCACCCTCAGGTTGTTCCGGAAATTGTACCAAAATCTGGACTTGTACCAAAATCGGGAGTTGTATTTGAACCATCAACAACTCCTGGAGAGAACCCTAAATCCAAACCTTCACTACCATACCCGTCAAGACTTAATGAGCAAAAGCTCCGCGAAAAGGCTAGTTACCAAATGGATAAGTTTTATCAAATCTTTCAAGATTTGCACTTTGACGTTAGCCTTGCGGATGCTATCATCCTGATGCCCAAATTCGCATCGATGATCAAGAACTTGTTAAGCAACAAGGAAAAATTGTACGAAATGGCAAAGACTCCATTGAACGAAAACTGCTCTGCAGTTATCTTAAAGAAGCTTCCTAAGAAGCTTGGAGACCCTGGGAGATTTCTCATTCCATGTGTTTTCCCTGGGATGGTTGAGTGCTTCGCCTTAGCTGATCTTGGCGCTAGCATCAACCTGATGCCTTACTCAGTGTGGGAGAAACTCTCTCTTCCCCAACTTACTCCTACGTGCATGACTCACGAGCTTGCCGACCGTTCAATCTCTCATCCTCTCGGCATTGCCGAAGATGTATTCGTGAAAGTAGGAAAGTTCCATTTCCCCGCTGACTTCGTTGTTGTTAAGTTCGATGCTGACCCACGAGTTCCTCTCATTCTTGGGAGAGGATTCTTAAGGACGGGTCGTGCGTTAATTGATGTGCACGAAGAGGAAATAACTCTTCGTATTGGTAATGAAGCTGTAACCTTTAACCTCGATCAAACTTCGAGGTACTCCTCTAACTATGACGCCGAATCGGTTAACCGAATTGATGTCATTGATGTCGCGTCTGAGGAGTACGCTCAAGAGGTTTTAGGTTTTGTCGATGATTCTCAGAGTGAAAACTTCACTCCATCTTCTCACCCCATTATTGCTAATTCTTCTCCTTCCCTCACTCCGTTTGAGGGAAGTGACTTCATCTTCTCAGAAGAAATTGAGGCCTTTCTCAAAAGTGATTCGATTCCCGATGGAATTGATAACCAAGAGATCGACCTCGAGAGGGATATTCACCTGCTGGAAAAATTGTTAAAAGAAGATCCTTCTCATCTTCCTGTTCTACCACAAACACTTCATAAGGAGGAAGTCAAAAATGTTGAGAAAACTGATGACGTTCCCGCGGTTGAACTTAAGGACTTGCCGCCTCATCTTGAATATGCATTTCTGGAGGGTGATGATAAATTGCCCGTCATTATTGCTAAAGACTTAAGTGTTGAGGAAAAGGCTGCTCTTATACAGGTTTTGAAGTCTCATAAGCGAGCAATTGCTTGGCGTCTCTCCGATATCAAGGGCATCGAACCTGAGTTCTGTACTCACAAGATATTAATGGAGGATGACTTCAAACCTGCGGTCCAACATCAAAGAAGGGTGAATCCAAAAATTCACGAGGTTATCAAACAAGAGGTTTTAAAACTTCTTGATGCCGAATTGATTTACCCTATCTCGGATAGTCCTTGGGTCAGCCCAGTTCACTGTGTTCCAAAAAAGGGTGGCATTACTGTTGTCACAAACGAGGAAAATGAGTTGATTCCAACTCGTTTGGTTACGGGGTGGCGCGTCTGCATTGATTATCGTAAATTGAATGACGCCACCCGTAAGGATCATTTTCCTCTGCCCTTTATGGATCAGATGCTCGAGAGATTAGCGGGGAATGAGTACTATTGCTTCCTCGATGGTTTCTCGGGTTACTTTCAGATCCCCATTGACCCGCAAGACCAAGAAAAGACCACTTTTACGTGCCCCTATGGAACCTTCGCATATAAACATATGCCATTTGGCTTATGTAATGCTCCGGGCACGTTTCAAAGATGTATGATGGCCATCTTTTCCGACATGATCGGGAAAAGTATGGAGGTCTTTATGGACGATTTCTCGGTCATTGGGGATTCGTTTAAAACATGTCTCTCCCATTTAGACAGCATGCTAAAACGTTGTGAAGACACAAAGTTATGTCTAAATTGGGAGAAGAGTCACTTTATGGTCAAAGAGGGCATTGTCCTCGGCCATAAAATTTCAAAAAACGGGATTGAGGTTGATCGTGCCAAAGTGGACGTCATTGCAAAATTGCCTCATCCCACAACCGTGAAAGGTGTTAGGAGCTTTTTGGGTCACGCCGGTTTCTATCGTAGGTTTATTCAAGATTTTTCAAAAATTGCCCGGCCCATGACCCATCTCCTCGAGAAGGATGCTCCTTTTATCTTCTCCCATGAGTGCATCGAAGCCTTTGAAACATTAAAGAAAAGGCTTACCGAAGCACCAATTCTTGTTGCCCCCGATTGGGACTTGCCCTTCGAGCTCATGTGTGATGCTAGTGATTATGCTATAGGGGCAGTCTTGGGGCAACGCAAAACAAAACATTTTTAGCCTATACACTATGCCAGCAAGACTATGACCGAGGCACAAAGTCATTACACCACCACTGAAAAAGAATTATTAGCTGTGGTGTATACTTTTGAAAAATTCCGGCCATACTTGATTCTGACTAAAAGCATAGTGTATACGGATCATTCGGCTTTGAAATATCTATTTGCAAAACAGGATGCAAAGCCGAGACTCCTCCGATGGGTTCTCCTCCTTCAGGAATTTGATATCATTATTCGTGATAAAAAAGGAGCTGAGAACCTAGCTGCTGATCATCTCTCCCGTCTTGAAAACCCTCACCAAAATGATTTCGAGAAAAAGGAAATAAATGAAACATTTCCTCTCGAAACCCTCAATGCGGTTTCATTTCGTGGAGACTCGATTACCCCATGGTTTGCCGACTTTGCAAATTATCTTGCGGGTAACTTTATTGTGAAAGGGATGTCGTCCCAACAAAAAAATAATTTTTTCAAAGACGTAAAACATTACTTTTGGGACGACCCCTACTTGTTCAAGATATGCGCGGATCAAGTCATCCGGCGGTGTGTGTATGGTCAGGAAGCCGCTGAAATCTTAAAGGCTTGCCATGCTGGTCCCACGGGGGGCCACCACAATCCCAACTACACCGCCAAAAAGGTGTTTGACTCCGGCTTTTATTGGCCCTCGATCTACAAGGATGCCCAAGAATTGGTCAAATCCTGTGACGCTTGTCAGCGTCACGGGAATATTTCACAAAGAAATGAAATGCCTCAGAATGCAATTCAAGTTTGTGAAATCTTTGATATCTGGGGCATCGACTTTATGGGGCCATTTCCATCCTCTCACGGCAATAAATACATACTCGTGGCAGTTGACTACTTGTCAAAATGGGTTGAAGCGAAAGCTTTACCCACAAATGATGCCCGAGTAGTTGTGAAATTTTTAAAAGCTCTTTTTGCCCGATTCGGAACTCCACGTGCTATTATTAGTGATCGTGGTACGCACTTCTGTAATGACAAGTTTGACAAAGTCATGCAAAAGTACGGTGTGACTCACCGTCTTTCTACCGCGTACCACCCTCAAACGAGTGGACAAGTCGAAGTGTCCAATCGGGGCATTAAAAGAATCCTAGAAAGAACTGTAGGTGAGAATCGTGCATCGTGGTCGGACAAATTAGATGATGCACTTTGGGCTTTCCGTACGGCTTACAAAACACCCATTGGGTGTACGCCTTATAAACTTGTGTACGGGAAAGCGTGCCATCTTCCGATCGAGCTTGAGCATAAAGCCTATTGGGCCCTCAAGCATGCCAATTTCGACCTCAGAACGGCGGGTGATCACAGAAAAGTTCAACTAAATGAATTAAACGAACTTCGTGATCAAGCTTACGAGAACTCTTTGATCTATAAACAAAAGATAAAGAAGATTGATGACTCAAAAATCAAAAACCGCATTTTCAATGTTGGTGATCGAGTCCTTCTTTTCAATTCTAGACTCAAGATCTTCTCGGGAAAGCTCAAAACCCGATGGACTGGTCCATTCACTATCACAAAAGTTTATCCTTATGGTACCGTCGAATTATCTCAAAATGACGGTCCAAATTTCAAAGTGAATGGACATCGGTTAAAGCACTACTTTGGAGAGGACGTACCATCCATGGTCGTCCCGGATCTCCAAACTTTCCCCAAGGACAATTGAATTCGGGGATAGAGTCAAGCTAGCGACTCGATGATCAAAAACTAGCAACAATACGGGTTTTCACTCGTATCTCTGATTCTTTCTATTTTCTACCACCGAGTGTGGGGGAATGGCCAACCCCCCCCCCCCCCCCCCCCCCCCCCCGCTGTTTGAAAAAATGTATATATGTATATGAAGCTAAAAAAAAAAAAAAAAAAAAAAAAAAAAGAAAAAAAAAAGTTGTATATATAGAAATAAAGTGAAAATTGGTATTTCCGCAGTTAGATTCGAATCTTGGCTTTTTACGTTCATAGCTTCGGCATAATAGCCGGGACTTTGAATATTGAGGACAATATTCATTTCTAAGTGTGGGGGGGAAATTCTATCGAATTTTATCAAAATATCTTTTAAGTACCCCCGTTTTTGGCCAAAATTTTCAAAAATTTTTCACTTTATCTCAAAATTTTTGTGGTAATCAGTCCGCCTTGTCTAAGCGACAAAAGGGATTGGCTAGTCCAGGAGCAAACGGCTCTTGGTAAAGACAACTCAAATCCGTTGACGGCTGGCAATTTGCCCAAAATTGTATGGTTCATCAACTCCCCGAAAACAAATGAGTTGGCTAGCCCGCAAGATTATGGCTTGTGGTAAAGGCCGTGGAAAAATCCATAATTGGTAATCAGCTCACCAAGATGTTGACTAGGTCCATCAAGAGTTGGCTAGTCCAGGAGCAAACGGCTCTTGGTAAAGACTTAACAAATCCGTTGGAAGCTGGTGGTTTGCTCAAAATCACACGGTTATCAGGTGTGCCACAGTTCTTACACCTGGCTACTCCAGAAGTGATGGCTTTTGGTAAAGAGTTTAAAATCCATCAAGTTTTCTAAAAAGATTGCTAGGGACTAGCAATAGTTCAGTGTGGGGGATTGATGAGTGCTCAAACACTCATCGTTTTTGATATATTTAAACTGCCAAAACGCAAAAAACAATCAAAAAGATATCAAAATACTTAAATTATCCTAGGGATTGTGTTTTATGTGTTTTAAAAGCAAAATGTGCAAAAACAAAGAAAAAACGTATAAAGTTTGCAGTATTGGCAGTTTCAGTCCCCCAAGTTTCAAAACTTGTCAACTTTAGTCCCTATGCATTTATTTATAAGGAAAAGTCAACCCAAGGTCTTAAAAGTCAAATAATCACAAAATATTATAATTGGGTTGCAAGTTTTCAAAAATTACATAATTAGCCCCTGAAAATCCAAAAATGGCAAAAGTAGTCCCTGGGATTTTTGAAATTTTGAAAAATGTGGAAAAGTGCAAAATTGGTCCTTGAATTACTAGCACTTGGCAACAATTGATCCTTTGGAGAACTTTGGGAGTATGGCAACTTCAGCCCTTGAAGTTTGGTAAAATTGCAAAATGGTCCTTGTGTTAACTTTACACCAACCGGACCCCATTTTATCCAAAACCAAACCCAAAACAAACTTTAGCCCACCCAAGCACTGATCTGATCCAACTACACAACCCAAGCCCAAACTTTAGCCCACCCACTACCTATGAACCGTTCTAAATAACACTCCCCGGTCAAACTTGCGTTGACCCGTCCTTTCTTCCCCAACAGACAAGCGCAAAACCAGGGAGATACTTTCCCCCCTCCTCACCTTTTCACCTACTTTACCCCCCACAATTAATAACCCTACCAAACATCTCCACCACCATTAATGCATCCCCAAATCCCTCACCAACACCACTAAACTTTACCCGTATAAAAATTGGCGCCAAAATACCAATCAATGGCTAGGATGCATTGAAGATCAAATTGATGGTTGGGATTTGGTCAGAGGGTCAAGGCAAAGGCATTGGGACTCTCAGTTTTCAAAAAGTAGCCATGTGGAAGGCTTAGGGATTTATTTTTGGTCGATATATAATGATAAGCTCATAAGAAGCTTTAGTGTGTAATTTTCTTAGCTTATTTTGTAGTTTCAGTTTATTTTTAATGTAATGTAACTCTTTTTATTAATGCAAATTCAGTTTGAAGTTTAATTTTCATTTTTCACTTTTCAAAGTCTCATCTCAAATTTCCAAGTTCTAATTAAGGGAAGTAATGTGTGTTTAAGGTACTCAGAAGCCCTTACAAGCTCAGAAACAAGATATTACAAGTATCATAAGCTTGTGTAAACACTTTCAACTCAGTTTTCAATAAAAACTAAAAAAAATAAGAAAAAATAAAAATAAATAAAAAATGGTGATCACTTGGTGTATGAGCATGGAGCACAGTGAATCAAGGAAGGCTGTGGGTTAGGAACCTCAGGGGAGGGCATAGGATTGATTGGTTTGGTTCTTTGGTACCTACTCAGTGCTTGGAAGGCTTTGTAAACTAAAAACTCTTTCATCTTTACTCTTAAGTAGCTTAGGTTGTTTATTTAAGTTCATTGCATTTAAATATTAGCTTATAGATTAGTGGTGACCATCTGTTTGTGTTTATTATTTGTTTAAGTGGAAATCTCTTCATTAACTGTTTTAAAAAGGGTGTTTGGTTGTGACTTGTTTGGTGTATTCTAGCTGTGTTACTGAGCATCTATTAGTTTCTATAAGTTGTTTGGGTGTAATAAAGCTTAGGAGAACAAGTGTTTTGGTACAAAAGACTTCCAAAGTCAAAATTACAAAGTTTACACCACCACAGTTAACTGTGGTGGATTTTGAGTTCCAAATCTTGTCATTTCATCAGATAAGCTTGTTATTTAACATAATTCAACTCTAATTTAACTTACAAACATGTTTTCAGTAGGTTAGATTAAGCCAAAAGTTCATTAATGTCAAACCTTGCAAGTTCTTGAAAAGTCAAATTGTGTAATCTAGAATTTTGAGCAAACTTTGGAGCTTTGTAATTTGTGTAATACAAGGATCTAAGGTCTGAATTTTTACCAACTTGAACTTTACCACTTTGTAGATTTTTGTGAATTTTTCCAGATTTTTAAGAATTTGTTTGCTGGGTCCCACAAGGGCACAAAGTGACCTGCAGGGCAACCTATCTGCCCTGCTCTCAGATACCTCAGCCATCCACCCAACTTTGGTGGTCTTTTGTGACTGACCCAGTGGGTCCCACACCTCCATTCTTGCACCTTTCAACCCCCTCCTACCAGGGAGTGTGTTTGACCCTTTTGTTTGACCCCTAAGTCTGTGGACCCCACCTTATTTGGACCCTTAACTTTGTCCCTAAACTGCTTCAGTTATCAAATAGATTGTGCTTATTTCTGTGCTTTTTGGCTTATTAAGGCTATCCATTTGATTGAAAGCTGCTTATTATTGTTTGTTAAACTCAGAAAAACCAATCTCAACCATTGTGGACCCCACATTCCTCATTTGAGCTTAAAAATACTCCACAGTCAACAAAAGTCAACTGTGGGTATAATAAGCACTCCAAGTGCTTATTCTTTGGGTTAAATCAAAAGTGTTTTATTAAAATTAGTTGTTTTTAGTTTATTATTAGTTTAGAAAAAGAAAAAAAAACCAGAAAACCAATTTTAATATTAGTGATAGCTTCTATTTAATAGGAGTTATCAATTTATTTTTCTTTTTAATTTATTTCTAAGTAATATATCACTTTTATATTTTTAGAAATTATATTTTAGGTTAAAATAATTTTATAAATTTTTCCAGATTTTTATTTTGTCTTTTAGTGTTTTTTTCTAATTAATTTTAGTTTAATTTAGTTTTAATTAATATTAATCAATTAAATAGCATAATTAGATTTTAAATAGTATAACCTAGTTTTTATAATTTTTATAGCTTTTATTTTAGTTAAAACATTTTCATAAATTTTTCTAGAATTTTTAGTGTTCATTTTCTATTTTTTATAATATAATTAGTTTAATTAGTAATTAATAAGTAATTAGAATAATAATTAATTAATTAGCTTAAAAATACTTAGAATTAACTTTTTATAATTTTTTAGGATTCCTGTAATGGTTAATTAGATTTATAAAATTTTTCTTAATTTTCTAAGTCTTTTTAGTATTTTTAATAATTCTAATCAATTTAGTTAGTATTAAAAAGATAATTAGTAAGTAATTAATATTAAATAATTAAATAGTGTAAAAATAATTTTTAATTTTCTTAAAATTTTCTTTAATTAATAGGATTGTAAAAATACCAATTTTACACTTTTAACCCTCCCAGTCCTCCAGTTGTACTTTTTGTTTTATTCGTCCGATTACGTTTTTTGTAATTAAAACGTACGTTTTTAGGTTTAGCTCAAATCTTCGTACTCAAAATTCCTGTAACCATTCACATAGCTTTCCTAAGCTATATTTGTTAATAATTTCCACATAATTTTCACAACCAACCCTTTTCTGTGAATAACACCCGATCACGAACACGCTAAAGTTACATTTCACACCTCAACGGGATTTAACGACCCGGTGATTCATTATATTACCCGGAGCATTGATCTAGGCTATTTGACTTAGTTGACCATTCTTTGGTTAATTTAAGTTAGGTGGTTTGGCATCAATCAATTTATGGCGCCGCTGCCGGGGAGGTGTGCGCGTTTCTGTAGCGTTTTTCGAGATTAGTGTTATCTCACCTCACTCATTGTACAAATACCATCACTTGTGAATATTTTCAAAATCAAAACACATAAAAATGTCATTGACACTTTTCCTAAAGTGTTGAAACACCAAAAAAAAAAAAAAAGTAAAAAACCAACAAAACATATCGTAACGTTTTCTGATTCGGTTTTCTTTTAAGGTGATTCTTGAAGAGAAACGAATCTGGATTACGGGACGATAACAAAAATATTGTCCAAAAAGTTTTTATCCCTAGTGCATGCGCACTCGTTCTTCAAGGTCCACTAGCCCATTACGTGAGCTGGTTCAGAGACCTCGAAGACCTCGTAGACGTTCTGCACCAACAGTCGGGTCTGAGATCCGTACTGTTCCACCTCCAGCTGTCATCATGGCAGCTGAACCCACTATGAACGAGCTTCTCCAAGCACCCGTCGAGGGTTACGGAGATGCTATCGTTGTTCCAACAATCATGGCCGATAATTTTGAGCTTAAAACAGGATTAATAAATCTGGCCACATCACGTCAATTCTACGGTTATGAGAGGGACGATCCTCAAGATCACATTCGATGGTTCAATAAAATCACTTACACCATCAAATGCAAAGATGTCCCCTCTGATGCAATCAAACTTCTTCTCTTCCCATTCTCCCTGGAGGGACAAGCCCGGATTTGGCTTGAAAAACAACCTCCACGATCTATTGAGACATGGGAAGATCTTGTGAAAAAGTTCGTGAATGAATTCTTTCCTCCTTCCAAAACCACAAGTCTCAAGAACGATATCATGAAATTCACGCAGAAATTTGATGAACCCTTTAGTGAGGCATGGGATCGTTACAAGGAATTGCTCCGAAAATGCCCTCACCACGGTTTCTCTGATCTCATGACACTTGATACTTTCTACAATGGTGTAAGCCAATCTGATCAAGACTCTCTGAATGCCTCCGCTGGAGGTAACTTCTTGAATCGCACCACAAAGGATGCTTTAGAAATCATTGAGAATAAATCTAAGGTTCGCATTCCCCGAAGCAGAGCGGTTTGTTCCCAAAGGGATGTTGTTCCTTCTTCCTCATCGCCCGTGGCTCAGTCTAGCACCGATGCTAGACTTGATCAACTCACGGAAGCTGTCCATGCATTTGTTCTCGCCCAAAGCAAGAAAGATTCTTCTCCTTCTCCATGAGCTGAAATCAAAAAGATAGAAGTTTGTGTCACTTGTGGTGGTCCACATTCATATTATAATTGCCCTGCCACCGAAGGCAATCCATTCGAAGTAAATGCAATAGCCGGCTATTCCAACCAAGGAGGTAACCAATACCGTCCTCAAGTGGAACCAAATTACCGGGCTAGCAATCAGGGTGGACCACCCGGTTTTCCTCAAAATCCAAATAGGTTTAATCCTAATCCACCAAGGGGGCCTAATTTGCAAAATCAAAATCCTGCCCCCGTCAATCAGTACCCACCCCAAAGGGGTAATCAAGGGTATTCAGCTCCAAATTATCAAGATCCCCTCCCAAACGAGCTCAATAACTACATCAAAGTTAATGAGACCAAAATGAGGGCAATGCAAAATCAAATCTCAAATTTGAAGAATGATTTCCAATCATCAATAGCCAAACAGGGTCAAGAGCTGAAGAGTGAGTTGATGCAAACAAACAACAAAATTGATCAAAACCAAGGCAAGATTGAAAATATGCTTGCCAGTCACTCCACCCTCTACATCAGGAGGTCTCCCGGCTAATACAATTGTTAACTCCAAGGGTGAACTCAAAGCTATTACTACATGAAGTGGTAAAGCTTATGAAGAGCCGCCAATTCCTCCTATTTCTCCTCCTCCTCCTATGCCTCCTCCTCTTTATTCCGAGGAAGTTGAAATTGAGCCTGAGGCAACCACGGACAAGGTGCAATTTACTAGCCCACGAAGTACCGCACACGTCCACCCTCAGGTTGTTCCGGAAATTGTACCAAAATCTGGACTTGTACCAAAACCGGGAGTTGTATTTGAACCATCAACAACTCCTGGAGAGAACCCTAAATCCAAACCTTCACTACCATACCCGTCAAGACTTAATGAGCAAAAGCTCCGCGAAAAGGCTAGTTACCAAATGGATAAGTTTTATCAAATCTTTCAAGATTTGCACTTTGACGTTAGCCTTGCGGATGCTATCATCCTGATGCCCAAATTCGCATCGATGATCAAGAACTTGTTAAGCAACAAGGAAAAATTGTACGAAATGGCAAAGACTCCATTGAACGAAAACTGCTCTGCAGTTATCTTAAAGAAGCTTCCTAAGAAGCTTGGAGACCCTGGGAGATTTCTCATTCCATGTGTTTTCCCTGGGATGGTTGAGTGCTTCGCCTTAGCTGATCTTGGCGCTAGCATCAACCTGATGCCTTACTCAGTGTGGGAGAAACTCTCTCTTCCCCAACTTACTCCTACGTGCATGACTCTCGAGCTTGCTGACCGTTCAATCTCTCATCCTCTCGGCATTGCCGAAGATGTATTCGTGAAAGTAGGAAAGTTCCATTTCCCCGCTGACTTCGTTGTTGTTAAGTTCGATGCTGACCCACGAGTTCCTCTCATTCTTGGGAGAGGATTCTTAAGGACGGGTCGTGCGTTAATTGATGTGCACGAAGAGGAAATAACTCTTCGTATTGGTAATGAAGCTGTAACCTTTAACCTCGATCAAACTTCGAGGTACTCCTCTAACTATGACGCCGAATCGGTTAACCGAATTGATGTCATTGATGTCGCGTCTGAGGAGTACGCTCAAGAGGTTTTAGGTTTTGTCGATGATTCTCAGAGTGAAAACTTCACTCCATCTTCTCACCCCATTATTGCTAATTCTTCTCCTTCCCTCACTCCGTTTGAGGGAAGTGACTTCATCTTCTCAGAAGAAATTGAGGCCTTTCTCAAAAGTGATTCGATTCCCGATGGAATTGATAACCAAGAGATCGACCTCGAGAGGGATATTCACCTGCTGGAAAAATTGTTAAAAGAAGATCCTTCTCATCTTCCTGTTCTACCACAAACACTTCATAAGGAGGAAGTCAAAAATGTTGAGAAAACTGATGACGTTCCCGCGGTTGAACTTAAGGACTTGCCGCCTCATCTTGAATATGCATTTCTGGAGGGTGATGATAAATTGCCCGTCATTATTGCTAAAGACTTAAGTGTTGAGGAAAAGGCTGCTCTTATACAGGTTTTGAAGTCTCATAAGCGAGCAATTGCTTGGCGTCTCTCCGATATCAAGGGCATCGAACCTGAGTTCTGTACTCACAAGATATTAATGGAGGATGACTTCAAACCTGCGGTCCAACATCAAAGAAGGGTGAATCCAAAAATTCACGAGGTTATCAAACAAGAGGTTTTAAAACTTCTTGATGCCGAATTGATTTACCCTATCTCGGATAGTCCTTGGGTCAGCCCAGTTCACTGTGTTCCAAAAAAGGGTGGCATTACTGTTGTCACAAACGAGGAAAATGAGTTGATTCCAACTCGTTTGGTTACGGGGTGGCGCGTCTGCATTGATTATCGTAAATTGAATGACGCCACCCGTAAGGATCATTTTCCTCTGCCCTTTATGGATCAGATGCTCGAGAGATTAGCGGGGAATGAGTACTATTGCTTCCTCGATGGTTTCTCGGGTTACTTTCAGATCCCCATTGACCCGCAAGACCAAGAAAAGACCACTTTTACGTGCCCCTATGGAACCTTCGCATATAAACATATGCCATTTGGCTTATGTAATGCTCCGGGCACGTTTCAAAGATGTATGATGGCCATCTTTTCCGACATGAGCGGGAAAAGTATGGAGGTCTTTATGGACGATTTCTCGGTCATTGGGGATTCGTTTAAAACATGTCTCTCCCATTTAGACAGCATGCTAAAACGTTGTGAAGACACAAAGTTATGTCTAAATTGGGAGAAGAGTCACTTTATGGTCAAAGAGGGCATTGTCCTCGGCCATAAAATTTCAAAAAACGGGATTGAGGTTGATCGTGCCAAAGTGGACGTCATTGCAAAATTGCCTCATCCCACAACCGTGAAAGGTGTTAGGAGCTTTTTGGGTCACGCCGGTTTCTATCGTAGGTTTATTCAAGATTTTTCAAAAATTGCCCGGCCCATGACCCATCTCCTCGAGAAGGATGCTCCTTTTATCTTCTCCCATGAGTGCATCGAAGCCTTTGAAACATTAAAGAAAAGGCTTACCGAAGCACCAATTCTTGTTGCCCCCGATTGGGACTTGCCCTTCGAGCTCATGTGTGATGCTAGTGATTATGCTATAGGGGCAGTCTTGGGGCAACGCAAAACAAAACATTTTTAGCCTATACACTATGCCAGCAAGACTATGACCGAGGCACAAAGTCATTACACCACCACTGAAAAAGAATTATTAGCTGTGGTGTATACTTTTGAAAAATTCCGGCCATACTTGATTCTGACTAAAAGCATAGTGTATACGGATCATTCGGCTTTGAAATATCTATTTGCAAAACAGGATGCAAAGCCGAGACTCCTCCGATGGGTTCTCCTCCTTCAGGAATTTGATATCATTATTCGTGATAAAAAAGGAGCTGAGAACCTAGCTGCTGATCATCTCTCCCGTCTTGAAAACCCTCACCAAAATGATTTCGAGAAAAAGGAAATAAATGAAACATTTCCTCTCGAAACCCTCAATGCGGTTTCATTTCGTGGAGACTCGATTACCCCATGGTTTGCCGACTTTGCAAATTATCTTGCGGGTAACTTTATTGTGAAAGGGATGTCGTCCCAACAAAAAAATAATTTTTTCAAAGACGTAAAACATTACTTTTGGGACGACCCCTACTTGTTCAAGATATGCGCGGATCAAGTCATCCGGCGGTGTGTGTATGGTCAGGAAGCCGCTGAAATCTTAAAGGCTTGCCATGCTGGTCCCACGGGGGGCTACCACAATCCCAACTACACCGCCAAAAAGGTGTTTGACTCCGGCTTTTATTGGCCCTCGATCTACAAGGATGCCCAAGAATTGGTCAAATCCTGTGACGCTTGTCAGCGTCACGGGAATATTTCACAAAGAAATGAAATGCCTCAGAATGCAATTCAAGTTTGTGAAATCTTTGATATCTGGGGCATCGACTTTATGGGGCCATTTCCATCCTCTCACGGCAATAAATACATACTCGTGGCAGTTGACTACTTGTCAAAATGGGTTGAAGCGAAAGCTTTACCCCCAAATGATGCCCGAGTAGTTGTGAAATTTTTAAAAGCTCTTTTTGCCCGATTCGGAACTCCACGTGCTATTATTAGTGATCGTGGTACGCACTTCTGTAATGACAAGTTTGACAAAGTCATGCAAAAGTACGGTGTGACTCACCGTCTTTCTACCGCGTACCACCCTCAAACGAGTGGACAAGTCGAAGTGTCCAATCGGGGCATTAAAAGAATCCTAGAAAGAACTATAGGTGAGAATCGTGCATCGTGGTCGGACAAATTAGATGATGCACTTTGGGCTTTCCGTACGGCTTACAAAACACCCATTGGGTGTACGCCTTATAAACTTGTGTACGGGAAAGCGTGCCATCTTCCGATCGAGCTTGAGCATAAAGCCTATTGGGCCCTCAAGCATGCCAATTTCGACCTCAGAACGGCGGGTGATCACAGAAAAGTTCAACTAAATGAATTAAACAAACTTCGTGATCAAGCTTACGAGAACTCTTTGATCTATAAACAAAAGATAAAGAAGATTCATGACTCAAAAATCAAAAACCGCATTTTCAATGTTGGTGATCGAGTCCTTCTTTTCAATTCTAGACTCAAGATCTTCTCGGGAAAGCTCAAAACCCGATGGACTGGTCCATTCACTATCACAAAAGTTTATCCTTATGGTACCGTCAAATTATCTCAAAATGACGGTCCAAATTTCAAAGTGAATGGACATCGTTTAAAGCACTACTTTGGAGAGGACGTACCATCCATGGTCGTCCCGGATCTCCAAACTTTCCCCAAGGACATTTGAATTCGGGGATAGAGTCAAGCTAGCGACTCGATGATCAAAAACTAGCAACAATACGGGTTTTCACCCGTATCTCTGATTCTTTCTATTTTCTACCACCGAGTGTGGGGGAATGGCCAACCCTCCCGCTGTTTGAAAAAATGTATATATGTATATGAAGCTAAAAAAAAAAAAAAAAAAAAAAAAAAAGAAAAAAAAAAGTTGTATATATAGAAATAAAGTGAAAATTGGTATTTCCGCAGTTAGATTCGAATCTTGGCTTTTTACGTTCATAGCTTCGGCATAATAGCCGGGACTTTGAATATTGAGGACAATATTCATTTCTAAGTGCGGGGGGGAAATTCTATCGAATTTTATCAAAATATCTTTTAAGTACCCCCGTTTTTGGCCAAAATTTTCAAAAATTTTTCACTTTATCTCAAAATTTTTGTGGTAATCAGTCCGCCTTGTCTAAGCGACAAAAGGGATTGGCTAGTCCAGGAGCAAACGGCTCTTGGTAAAGACAACTCAAATACGTTGACGGCTGGCAATTTGCCCAAAATTGTATGGTTCATCAACTCCCCGAAAACAAATGAGTTGGCTAGCCCGCAAGATTATGGCTTGTGGTAAAGGCCGTGGAAAAATCCATAATTGGTAATCAGCTCACCAAGATGTTGACTAGGTCCATCAAGAGTTGGCTAGTCCAGGAGCAAACGGCTCTTGGTAAAGACTTAACAAATCCGTTGGAAGCTGGTGGTTTGCTCAAAATCACACGGTTATCAGGTGTGCCACAGTTCTTACACATGGCTACTCCAGAAGTGATGGCTTTTGGTAAAGAGTTTAAAATCCATCAAGTTTTCTAAAAAGATTGCTAGGGACTAGCAATAGTTCAGTGTGGGGGATTGATGAGTGCTCAAACACTCATCGTTTTTGATATATTTAAACTGCCAAAACGCACAAAAACAATCAAAAAGATATCAAAATACTTAAATTATCCCAGGGATTGTGTTTTATGTGTTTTAAAAGCAAAATGTGCAAAAACAAAGAAAAAACGTACAAAGTTTGCAGTATTGGCAGTTTCAGTCCCCTAAGTTTCAAAACTTGTCAACTTTAGTCCCTATGCATTTATTTATAAGGAAAAGTCAACCCAAGGTCTTAAAAGTCAAATAATCACAAAATATTATAATTGGGTTGCAAGTTTTCAAAAATTACATAATTAGCCCCTGAAAATCCAAAAATGGCAAAAGTAGTCCCTGGGATTTTTGAAATTTTGAAAAATGTGGAAAAGTGCAAAATTGTCCTTGAATTACTAGCACTTGGCAACAATTGATCCTTTGGAGAACTTTGGGAGTATGGCAACTTCAGCCCTTGAAGTTTGGTAAAATTGCAAAATGGTCCTTGTGTTAACTTTACACCAACCGGACCCCATTTTATCCAAAACCAAACCCAAAACAAACTTTAGCCCACCCAAGCACTGATCTGATCCAACTACACAACCCAAGCCCAAACTTTAGCCCACCCACTACCTATGAACCGTTCTAAATAACACTCCCCGGTCAAACTTGCGTTGACCCGCCCTTTCTTCCCCAACAGACAAGCGCAAAACCAGGGAGATACTTTCCCCCCCTCCTCACCTTTTCACCCACTTTACCCCCCACAATTAATAACCCTACCAAACATCTCCACCACCATTAATGCATCCCCAAATCCCTCACCAACACCACTAAACTTTACCCGTATAAAAATTGGCGCCAAAATACCAATCAATGGCTAGGATGCATTGAAGATCAAATTGATGGTTGGGATTTGGTCAGAGGGTCAAGGCAAAGGCATTGGGACTCTCAGTTTTCAAAAAGTAGCCATGTGGAAGGCTTAGGGATTTATTTTTGGTCGATATATAATGATAAGCTCATAAGAAGCTTTAGTGTGTAATTTTCTTAGCTTATTTTGTAGTTTCAGTTTATTTTTAATGTAATGTAACTCTTTTTATTAATGCAAATTCAGTTTGAAGTTTAATTTTCATTTTTCACTTTTCAAAGTCTCATCTCAAATTTCCAAGTTCTAATTAAGGGAAGTAATGTGTGTTTAAGGTACTCAGAAGCTCTTACAAGCTCAGAAACAAGATATTACAAGTATCATAAGCTTGTGTAAACACTTTCAACTCAGTTTTCAATAAAAACTAAAAAAAATAAGAAAAAATAAAAATAAATAAAAAATGGTGATCACTTGGTGTATGAGCATGGAGCACAGTGAATCAAGGAAGGCTGTGGGTTAGGAACCTCAGGGGAGGGCATAGGATTGATTGGTTTGGTTCTTTGGTACCTACTCAGTGCTTGGAAGGCTTTGTAAGCTAAAAACTCTTTCATCTTTACTCTTAAGTAGCTTAGGTTGTTTATTTAAGTTCATTGCATTTAAATATTAGCTTATAGATTAGTGGTGACCATCTGTTTGTGTTTATTATTTGTTTAAGTGGAAATCTCTTCATTAACTGTTTTAAAAAGGGTGTTTGGTTGTGACTTGTTTGGTGTATTCTAGCTGTGTTACTGAGCATCTATTAGTTTCTATAAGTTGTTTGGGTGTAATAAAGCTTAGGAGAACAAGTGTTTTGGTACAAAAGACTTCCAAAGTCAAAATTACAAAGTTTACACCACCACAGTTAACTGTGGTTGATTTTGAGTTCCAAATCTTGTCATTTCATCAGATAAGCTTGTTATTTAACATAATTCAACTCTAATTTAACTTACAAACATGTTTTCAATGGGTTAGATTAAGCCAAAAGTTCATTAAAGTCAAACCTTGCAAGTTCTTGAAAAGTCAAATTGTGTAATCTAGAATTTTGAGCAAACTTTGGAGCTTTGTAATTTGTGTAATACAAGGATCTAAGGTCTGAATTTTTACCAACTTGAACTTTACCACTTTGTAGATTTTTGTGAATTTTTCCAGATTTTTAAGAATTTGTTTGCTGGGTCCCACAAGGGCACAAAGTGACCTGCAGGGCAACCTATCTGCCCTGCTCTCAAATACCTCAGCCATCCACCCAACTTTGGTGGTCTTTTGTGACTGACCCAGTGGGTCCCACACCTCCATTCTTGCACCTTTCAACCCCCCTCCTACCAGGGAGTGTGTTTGACCCTTTTGTTTGACCCCTAAGTCTGTGGACCCCACCTTATTTGGACCCTTAACTTTGTCCCCAAACTGCTTCAGTTATCAAATAGATTGTGCTTATTTCTGTGCTTTTTGGCTTATTAAGGCTATCCATTTGATTGAAAGCTGCTTATTATTGTTTGTTAAACTCAGAGAAACCAATCTCAACCATTGTGGACCCCACATTCCTCATTTGAGCTTAAAAATACTCCACAGTCAACAAAAGTCAACTGTGGGTATAATAAGCACTCCAAGTGCTTATTCTTTGGGTTAAATCAAAAGTGTTTTATTAAAATTAGTTGTTTTTAGTTTATTATTAGTTTAGAAAAAGAAAAAAAACCAGAAAACCAATTTTAATATTAGTGATAGCTTCTATTTAATAGGAGTTATCAATTTATTTTTCTTTTTAATTTATTTCTAAGTAATATATCACTTTTATATTTTTAGAAATTATATTTTAGGTTAAAATAATTTTATAAATTTTTCCAGATTTTTATTTTGTCTTTTAGTGTTTTTTTTTAATTAATTTTAGTTTAATTTAGTTTTAATTAATATTAATCAATTAAATAGCATAATTAGATTTTAAATAGTATAACCTAGTTTTTATAATTTTTATAGCTTTTATTTTAGTTAAAACATTTTCATAAATTTTTCTAGAATTTTTAGTGTTCATTTTCTATTTTTTATAATATAATTAGTTTAATTAGTAATTAATAAGTAATTAGAATAATAATTAATTAATTAGCTTAAAAATACTTAGAATTAACTTTTTATAATTTTTTAGGATTCCTGTAATGGTTAATTAGATTTATAAAAATTTTCTTAATTTTCTAAGTCTTTTTAGTATTTTTAATAATTCTAATCAATTTAGTTAGTATTAAAAAGATAATTAGTAAGTAATTAATATTAAATAATTAAATAGTGTAAAAATAATTTTTAATTTTCTTAAAATTTTCTTTAATTAATAGGATTGTAAAAATACCAATTTTACACTTTTAACCCTCCCAGTCCTCCAGTTGTACTTTTTGTTTTATTCGTCCGATTACGTTTTTTGTAATTAAAACGTACGTTTTTAGGTTTAGCTCAAATCTTCGTACTCAAAATTCCTGTAACCATTCACATAGCTTTCCTAAGCTATATTTGTTAATAATTTCCACATAATTTTCACAACAAACCCTTTTCTGTGAATAACACCCGATCACGAACACGCTAAAGTTACATTTCACACCTCAACGGGATTTAACGACCCGGTGATTCATTATATTACCCGGAGCATTGATCTAGGCTATTTGACTTAGTTGACCATTCTTTGGTTAATTTAAGTTAGGTGGTTTGGCATCAATCAGTCCAGTTCATTGTGTTCCAAAGAAAGGAGGAATGACTGTAGTGACCAATGAAAGGAATGAATTAGTTCCTACTAGAACTGTCACTGGATGGCGAGTATGTATTGATTACAGAAAACTTAACAAAGCCACCAGGAAAGATCATTTTCCTCTACCGTTCATGGATCAGATGCTCGAAAGATTAGCAGGAAACAAATACTTTTGCTTCCTTGATGGTTTTTCGGGATATTTCCAAATTCCTATCGATCCAGCCAATCATGAGAAAACCACATTTACATGTCCTTTTGGAACCTACGCTTACCGGCGTATGCCTTTTGGTCTACGTAATGCATCTGCAACTTTTCAAAGGTGTATTATCGCAATATTCCAAGACATGCTTGTGACATCTATGGAATTTTTCATGGATGACTTTTCAGTTTTTGGTGATTCTTTTGAAACTTGTCTTTCCAATCTTGATAAAATGCTTGAGAGATGTGAAGCTGTACATCTAGTTCTTAATTGGGAAAAATGTCATTTCATGGTAACTGAAGGAATTGTGTTAGGACACAAGATATCAAGTTCAGGAATGGAAGTAGACAAAGCTAAAATAGATGTTATCACCAAATTACCACCACCAACTAACGTTAAAGCCGTTAGAAGTTTTCTAGGACATGCCGGTTTTTACCGCCGATTTATCAAAGATTTTTCAAAATATCACGTCCTATGACTAAACTTTTAGAAAAGGATTCTGTATTTGATTTCAATGCAGACTGCATTAAAGCTTTCGAAACATTGAAAAGTCAATTGACTAGTACCCCAATTATGGTTGCACCTAATTGGTCACTACCATTTGAACTCATGTGTGATGCAAGCGATTTCACTGTTGGAGCTGTTTTAGGACAACGTGAAGGAAAACATTTTCGTCCTATATACTTCGCTAGTAAAACACTCAACAATGCTCAACAAAACTATACGGTTACGGAAAAGGAATTATTAGCCGTAGTTTTTGCATTCGACAACTTCAGATCTTATCTCGTGCTTTCAAAAACGATAGTTTTTGCAGATCATTCCGCACTCAAATATCTGTTTACCAAACAAGATGCAAAACCGCGTCTTATCAGATGGATTTTACTACTGCAAGAATTTGATATCGAAATAAAAGACAAGAAAGGAGCAGAAAATCTTGCAGCATATCATTTGTCACGTCTTGAGAATCCGAATTTGGAAGAATCAAAAGAAAATGAAATTAACGATTATTTTCCAGATGAAACTCTCATGACGATAGGTAAAGATGATGATGAGGAAGTACCATTGTTTGCAGATTACGCAAATTATCTTGCAGGAGATATTCTTAAAAAAGGGATGAGTCACTACCAACGTAGTAAGTTCTTTTCAGAACTAAAACACTATTATTGGGAGAAACCTTACCTTTTTAAAATGTGCAAGGATGGAATGATACGAAGATGTGTTTCGGGTGCCGAAACAAGAAAAATTCTAGATGAATGTCATCATGGCCCAACTGGGGGACATTATGGTCCTTCCACTACAGCTAAAAAAGTTTTTGATGCTGGATTCTATTGGCCTACAATTTTCAAAGAAGCACATACTCTCGTTCAAAACTGCGATGCGTGCCAAAAATCCTGTAACCTTTCTCGAAGAGACGAAATGCCTCAAAAGAGCATTCAAGTCTGCGAAATATTCGACATTTGGGGAATTGATTTTATGGGACCCTTCCCTAAATCACACAAATACGAATATATCCTCATTGCAATCGATTATGTTTCCAAATGGGTTGAAGCTGAAGCTCTTCCTACTAACGATGCACAAGTTGTTGTCAACTTTCTCAAAAAGCTTTTCGCTCGCTATGGAATTCCTAAAGCTTTAATAAGTGATAGAGGATCCCATTTATGTAATAAAAAAATGGAGAAAGTAATGAAACGATATGGAGTTCATCATCGTTTCGCTACAGCTTATCATCCACAAACTAGTGGTCAAGTCGAAAATACCAATAGAGCTATAAAAAGAATACTTGAAAAAATGGTTAAGGACAATCCTTCAGTTTGGTCAAGGAAATTAGACGACGCTCTATGGGCATTTCGTACGGTATATAAGATACCCATTGGTACAACACCATACAGACTCTTGTATGGGAAAACATGTCATCTATCGTTCGAACTTGAGCACCGTGCTTACTGGGTGCTAAGAAGCTATAATCCTGATCTAAAAATAGCTGGAGAAAAGAGATTTTTGCAATTGCATGAACTTGATGAGTTAAGACTTCAAGCTTATGATAACTCCCAGCTATACAAAGCAAGAACCAAAGCTTACCATGATAGAAAGTTGAGAATTCAAAAACAATTCATAGCTGGAGATAAAGTTCTGCTCTTCAATATGAAGTACAAGTTTAAAGCTCCGAAACTCAAGCCAAAATGGTTTGGACCATATGTAGTGAAACATGGATTTCCATCAGGTTATGTTGAACTTTATGACAAACAGGGTGGAAGTTTCATTATAAATGGGCACCGAATTAAACTCTATTATGATAAAGAGCAATTAAACGTAATTTCTAATGAAGATATTCCATCCGAATTTGAATATGAAGCTATCACATTCATGGCTCCACACATGGGAATGATCCCTTGGGCACACAATAATGTTTTTATTTATGATGCTCTTCCTAGAGCATGGGAAAAAGTTACATTGGAAAACATAGATGAAACAGGGGAGGGAATTGTGATAAGAAATGTGGTGTACATCCCTAAAAGGAAATGTAACACTACAACTACATAATCTATTCGAAATTTGAGTCTGGTTGAGGACTCGTTAATAAAATAAGCGCTTCTCGGGAGGCAACCCGTGTGTTTATTTTTAATATATTTTTCTCAGTGTCTACACACCAAAGTTTTACCACTTGGTCAAACTTAAGTGTGGGGGTGTGCCACTAATTTGAATAAAATTGCAATGCTTTTTGTTTGTTTGTTTTTGTTTCTAATAATGCAGGTGTTGATTGCTAGAAACAGAAGATTGGAAAGAAACATAAAACCGGATATCATGGTTTATTTTCTCATTTTCCCTACTTTCATACTTTTAAGTTCGTTTCTTAACTTAAGTGTGGGGGGGGGGGGATGAGTAGGTAAATAAGAAATTAAGTCTAATATCGAGTTAATTTTTAAATTTTGTTTGTCCTTATAATCTAGTTGTTTTCACACTTTTAGGAGTAATTTATTAGAATAACTAGATCTATCCACTGGAAAAATCAGTAATTTTGAAAGAATTGAGACGTGTCCCGATTAATATTGCAATCCACTTTTGGATCAATAACATTTGCTAGCACATATTATAACCCTTTCCACTAAATTGTGAGGATTTTAGCCTGTTCATATCTAGCATACATCTTATATGCTCGAATCTTTTGTTATGAGTGTGCCTGTGATTTTATTTATTCTAGAACTTGTACTTGTAAATCATTACGAGACTATTGTGAGATTACATTTTTGTAATATAAGTATACATACGTGATAAGAGGCAACCTTAGGATTTTAACCAAATAGCCTTCCTTATTGATTTTTAGCTAGTCACATTGATTAGTTAATTTCCAATTTTTAACCCTTTTGTTAGCGTTCATCTTTAACGCTAGATACCCTTAGTTACAACTTCTGAGCCTTTCCTTTTCTTTTGATTAAAACCATAAAAAAATACAAAAAGATTTTACACTTTTTAGCCTAGCCTTACCCTTTAGTCAAGTCTTGGTGAGTTGTTAGCTTTATGAGGTATTATATTATGAATCATGAAGAAAGAAATGAGGAAGTTGAAATTCAGGAATCAGCGATTGAAGCAAGTAAAAGTATAGTCATCACACTATATATGATGACAAGTGTTTCCAAGTGTTATGAATTTTAGTTAGTTGCAAAAAAAAAAGTTGTTAGTTTGATATGTATAGTTTTATGTATAGCCAATGAAGCTATAAAATAAAGCATTGATCGCGAAAGAATGAAGTTCTCAAAGACTACGAGGTTATGATTCAAGGAAGAAAAGCTAATAACATTTGATCTATAGACTTGGACTAGTTTGTATATTCTTAATCATCACTTACCCTTCAATAATCCCATGTCTTATTCCTACCCTTAACCCTTTTTAGCCTAAACCCGAATAAAAGTCCTCTTTGATATGTAGACTTGGTGCTTACGCCATTGCGGTGTAGTTTTGTTTCTTGTACAAGCCTATAGTAATAATTAGATCATGACTGAGCAATGAGTGTGATTTATCATATACGCTACCCCATATATGAGTGTTATGAGTGAATTATATCTTATTCTTCTTTCGTGAGGTGTTTTAGAAGTGTTAATCAAGCAAGAAAATCGTTGGGTATTGTCAAACGTCTCAATATTTCAATTATAAAAGCTTAATAAGGATGATCTAACTTATACTTGTATAAGGAGGATTTTCATCCCAATTTTCAGAAATCACTTCCGGTTACCATGTGGATATTTAGTTTTCTTCTAGATTTGCTTGAGGACAAGCAAAGTTTAAGTGTGGGGGATTTGATAACGCTCAA
Organism: Artemisia argyi; assembly: GCA_030686995.1. Classification (NCBI taxonomy): domain Eukaryota; kingdom Viridiplantae; phylum Streptophyta; class Magnoliopsida; order Asterales; family Asteraceae; genus Artemisia; species Artemisia argyi. The sequence goes on along the minus strand of CM060682.1, from coordinate 151,883,781 downwards.
AGTTAACATGTTTTTATAAGCGTTATTAGTGTTTTTGTGTATGTTATTTGGTTGTTTTTATATGCTTTTGCCACTAAATCGTATCAAAGTATGTTTTAGTAGCATATGTAGCCAAATGTAGGAAAAATGGAGAAAAAGTGAAGAAAATGAAGTATATGCGATTACACGAAGATTTCCGAGTTCAAAAGTCCAATCTGTGACGCATTTCATAAGGAGAACCTAAGTTTTGTCATCTCAAAGTTCCAAGTTCAGAGTTAATCAAGTTTGGATAGTACATAAAGAACTACACAAGGAAAAGTCAAAGTCCAAAGCAACCAGAACCTACCATCCGATCGGTTGGAGTACAACCGATCGGATAGCCACAATTACCACATCCATCCGATCGGAACCAACCCCGCAACCAATCGGATGGACATCTCTGCCTGTTTATACCAACTTCTTGTACATGAATCTTGGTCTTTTGTCCCATTGTTCTAGGCCCTTCTTAGTGTCTTGTTGTCCAAGCTCCAGTATTTATGTCCCTATTCATTACTAGGAGTATTTGACAAGCCTAAAAGGACCCCAAGAGTACACAATTGAAGACACAATTCAAGAGATCATTTACTCTCATTACTACTCTCAATTATTATCATCATCTAGCTCTCAAAGAAGGAAAATTCGTGCAGAAAGAACTAGGAACTTTGGAGGACCAAGGAAGCAACATTTGGAGGCCAAAAATCTCAAGAAATCATCACCAATACTTAGGTTATCAATACCTTGTCATTTGTTATCAATTCCAAAGCATTGTAAGACTTAAAACCATGGATTCTAATGTTAAATATTCTGAGTTTATTTGCATGTTTGCTATGAGTGGCTAGTAGTCTTTTTACACTTGTTTTGATGATGTTTTATGCTTAGTGATAGTTATGATTGTGATAACATGTTTAAATTCAATTTCAAGTCAATCCTAAGAACCAATTGTACCTTAAGTTTCATAGTGACATTTTTTGAGCCAAGGTTAACTAATTGATAATAGTTTCAAGGGTCGAAAGATTTGTTATTATTCAACTAGTTATAATCATTTGTCTATGAATGATTGTTTTTCACCATAATTATTCTTGACTAAACAAAGAAACAAGAAGTATGATTGTAATGAGAATGCTTTTATAACATCAAATCAGATTGTTTGTAAACCTTTAGTTGGACGAAAGTTTAGATGTTTATAAACAATTGTAACCTTTTTGTCTATGAATGGGTTACCTTTTGTAATGACCATTTCCTAAGAGTATTTGATTTGTAATAAGAGTTTGTTCTTGTGTTTAAGATATTCACCATACCTTATGAACCTTGGATGGATCTTGAATTGATTGGTTTACACCTAAAGCTTGTTTTTATGAACTAAAATCTTGACGAAGGTTTAACTTGTAAAAACAATAGATTAGACCACCATCTAATTATCACAACCAACATGTTATCAAAAGTTATCATAATCATGTGTGTCATTAAGTAGAAAACTAGTCTAAACAAGTGTAGTTTTTAAATTATTGAATTTGCTTATTATCTTATTTGCGTACATTAGAGATTTACTTTTAGACTTATATTTTGATTCACTCACAAATCCCTGCGAACGATCCCGACTTACCATCATATCTTGCTATAACGGACGAGTACACTTGCTCGTATGTGTTGTTTCTAGATTTGGTAATTCACCCTAATAAATTTAAAACTTGCACTAACAAAACGCACATCAGAGTAGCCTAATAGAACTTGGTCGACTTTTAACACATTTGACCCATTTCCACTATAGCTAAACTTTTTTGTCAGAGATATAACATAACCCTAAGTGTCCTATTGACAGCCACCCCAGCCAATATTTGAAGTGCAAAGTAAAGCTTGCATGGATCTGCTTATTAATCATCTAAACTGAGAAATATAAGCCTTGAACTCCAGTTACCAATTGATTAATAGGAGCTCCTCCATAAACGACCACCACCTTTACACCAGTCTGATAGGAAAGCTTTCGAGCTTCCACATGTATCTGCATGCAACACAACATATAGCTATATTTATAACCCAACCATGCCAACAATATAAACAAGAGTACGAAAATGGGGAGGTTGGGTAACAGGTCAAATGGAAAACTTTTAGTATGGACCTTATCGGTTCAGGCTGGGTGATCCAAAACACTTATTGTCCAAAAATGTTGCATTTCACAAGTAATATGAACACAAATTGTCAGAGTTAAGTAATCATATAACTTTTGGATTAGAGCTAAGAATTTTTAAGGTTTTATGCATTAAGAATACACTTTGAGATACTCCATTTGACCCATTTTCTTTTCAGCTAGATTTGTATATTAAACATGACACAATTGACCCATTCTTAAGTAAATGGGCAAAATCTCTAGTATAATTTTTAGCATAGAACAACTAAGATCTGTGGGGGTGTTTAGATTAGCTTATTTCCCGGGCTTATTTGGAATTCGAAAAACCAAGCTCACGTTTTAGGGCTTACGAGCTTATCAATTGAAGCTTATGATAACCTCATAAGCCCTAAAAAGAGAGCTTATCAGCTTTTTCAATTCAAATACGACCATACATTTTATGAGACTACATTTGACCCTTTATATTTCAAGTCAACTTTCTATATCTAACATAATATACTAGTAGGGTACCCGCATGTTGCGGCGGTGGGTACCCTGTAAATAAAATTTTATGTGAATAATGTATTATATGTTCTTCGTGACGAATGATGATAATATTAGGAAGTTAAGATGTATACCACCAATGTTTTGATAATCGGATTGGCCGGTTCATCCGGGAACCAGTTGGTCCAGACTGGCTAGCTGAACCGGACAAATCACAAAAAAAGCATCAAAAATCGGGAACCGTTTGGGAAAGTGGTTCATTGTATGGTCCAGTTTTAAAAACCATGTATACAATATAAAAGGTAAAGTTATATTAATTGTATGAAGATTTATATGTTTGATTTATATATATATATATATATGAAAATTCAAATGCTTGAAATTTATTGTATTAGATGTTTGTACTAATAGCTTAACTAATTATATTTACTTTAATTTTATTTTAAGAAATATTAAAATTTATTAGGAGAGATAGTGTTAAATGCTTTATAAGTAGTATAAATAATTAACACATTTATAAGTAAATGAGTAAAGTTGATCAATGTTGTAATATGATACTCCAATGATTTTACAATGTTGTAATATCATCTTTCATCCATCAGTCAAATCAAATCGCCTTTTAAACCTTTTTTCCATTGATTAATTGATAATTAATGTGGCGAAAAAAAAAATAAAATTCAAAAATAAAAGAATAAAACTCCTTCGATTCATTTATCCGAAACATTACAAACATAAATAACTACTGATCATTAATGTAATCCAAATTGTAAAAGAGCATTGAATACCTAGTTAGATGATTGAAGTTGCTTGATCGGTTGACTTGATTATTGAAAGAATTGCATCGACGGTTGATTTACTTAGTGTGCGGAGAAAATGGTGAATCGGTGGTGCTTCTCAAGAGGGTGTGCGGAGAAGATGATGATGAATAGGTGATTTAATTTAAGCGGGTTGCAGAAGATGGTGAAAAGTGTGAGTTTTTGTTTTGCTGGAAAGGTGGAAGTGAGAGTGGAATAGAAATTATGGAAGAAAATGAGGGTAAAATAGTCATTTCTCATAGCATTTAACGAGATTTCTTAACGAGCGTTAGCCAAAAAACTATTTTTGTATGAACAGTAACACCCCAAGGACATTATTTGCTGAAAGTCAAAAGGTTAAGAACAATATTTGCAAATTTTTTTAGAGGACATTATTTGCATTGGAAAAATATTGAGAGACCTAATTCATGTGCCTAAACTCATGCCTAAACATATGTGGCATGATCCTGATGATTTCTGAAAAAGTGGGTCCCTTGAATGCATCATCAGGATGATGCCACGTAGGTTTAGGCATAATTTTTAGGCCTCTCAATCACTACTCATTTGCATTTTTGGCAAAGTTTAAAGACATTTTTTTGTAGTTTACTCTAAAACCTACTAGTAATTGACTCCATTGGTCGCTCTCTAAATTTTATATTTTGCTTGTGACAAAAATTTGTTTGTCGCGAACCACAAGGGGTGACCCAGCGGTAAGAATACCAGCCTTCCAAAGAGGAGGTCAAGGGTTCGAATCCAACGGGGAGAAAATTAATCCCCTTGTGGCCACGGAGGTTCACCTGCGCCGACTCCGGGCTACCCATAAGGGTAGTCGCCGTGGGATTAGTCGGCTCGCAATGTCGAGTCGGAAACCCATGTTACAAAAAAAAAAAAAAAAAAAAAAAAATGTTTGTCGCGAACTTAAAGACTCTCGCCTCAAATGTCATAACGGAATCACCCATCAAAGTATTTTATATTTGTCATTTTAGTAATTCTTTTATACTAGCCGTTACCACCTACGCTATTTTCCTAAGTTACACCCTGTTTTCTTCAACAGTAGTATTAAATAATACTTCCATTATTTTAAAGGCTAAAAGGAGTGGTGGTGACCACATCAGCATCACCCCAGCTTTCTCTCTTCTCTTACATTCTCTCACTCTCGCTCACCTTTCAACCGTTTTGGTCACCTTCCTTTCACATTTCATTAAAATACTTACTTTATACAAATATACCCCACTAAATATCCCATACACACTTACAAAACAAATAAAAAGCATTTACTTTTTGAAAATGGGCCTCACTTTTTTTGCACTTCACTTTGGTGAGCCGGTCACTATTATGAGATTATAATTTCGCCGTGACGTGCAACACATGTTTGTTGGTGGGGCGCGAAACATGGTGAGTGGTGAGTGGGTCACTCCCACTCCGGATAATCTAAATAAGTGTTATATTATGCTTTTTTTAAATATATATTTTTTTCTTATTCCTTGACATTAATTTTTTTTGTGTTATATAATATTTGATGCAAATTATATGAGTGAATTAAGTTTCAAATGTACTAGACGAGTACCCGTGCATAGCAACGGAAATTTCTAGCGGCGATATTGTGGTAAGTGTTTTGTTTAACGTTTAAAATATAACCTAAAAAGATCAAAATGTTATTGCAAACGAGTGTAACATACGATAATTCAACTCAAGAAAAAAATTCTTAACATGTATTAAAGAATATATAAAAACATTTAGTGAAACTTGTACTTTACATCAATTATGAGATAATAATTAACAATGCATGTTACTCGTCGCATAAAACGTTCCATCGGGGTAAAAGAGCTAAGTATTTCGGAGTCAATCTAACAAGTAATACAAGATATATTAGAATTATCTAGAAAACATATATGATAGCTGACAAAAACATAAAGAGGTGTAAGAAGTAAACTTGGAATTCAAAAGAATTAGGAACAAGAGGTTCAACAAAACATTTGCCTCCATGTTAGCATCAGCATGTTTCATATAAGAATTAAAGACTTTCATTTTATGTATTTTCATTCTTATTCCGTAATACTTAATACACAGAATGTATGAGGGTGGAATGTTATATCTGTATATACTAATAAAAAGATGTGATAAATTAAATGACACGAGCGGAAATATGTAAAGTTTAACAAAAAAAAAAAAAAAAAAAAAAAAATTGAAAATCAGTTTAGAAAAGACACGATTTGCAGTTTGAATCCAAAATTATTTAAAAATAAAAACTTTGTATGAAAGTCAATGGATAATTTCTATATGGAAACTTATACATGGAAACGACTTGAAATTTTTGTCACATGCAAATCTAAATCAGTTCCTCATATAAATCTAATAACTTATTGCATAGTGTAGTAACCCACTAACTTCCCAACTAAGCCTCCCCTAGGTTAGCTATGCCCTATTAACTTAACTTAGGCCCTCACTAAGCATTATCTAGGATTAGTTATGCCTATATCATTTTCCCAAGTAAAATTTTTGCTTTATTACATCTCTATTACCTATATGACTCTTAGAACGGCTCACATATCCACCTATGCTAAACACCACTATGTTACGTCCTATAAACATCCCGGTATGTGAAGTCTAGGTTCTAAACACTATTTCAATAAGTAATCTATCACTCTAGTATACTATATCTATCAGAAACCCTAATCAAACCCTAATTGAACCCTATGTGTTTACGGTTATCTTTAGAACCCTAATTGCTTATCTAAACTAGTTTGAAAGTGTTCAAGGCTTAGGTAAGAGTACATTAGCAACTTTAGGATATATTAGATTTCCTAGACCATAGTACAACTCCCTAGAACTTAGGTACAAGTCCCTTAAGCACAAAACCATAACTAGGTCATAAAGTCCCGGAATCAGGTCTAAACTATCCCAAATCTTTACCATAAGCTACCAAAACTTAGTATAAGTCTCCTAGGACTTAATATTAGTCACTAAACACTCATATGACCCTAATCTAGGCACTAAACCGTAATCTCTTACTAAAGAAAACTAGGTCTAAACTAAACCTAAACTAGTAAAACCTAAACATAAGCACCCAAGCTCCTCAACCAAGAACCCTAGTACCTTAATCACCTCAAGTATACACCCTAGCACCTCCCAAGGTAACACACAAGGAGGTGGATCACCTCCTTATCACCACCTTGAGTCGCGGCAACACCACCACCACAAACCACCCCTAGAAGCTCCCTACATACCTCTAGCTCCTCTTAGTCACCCTCCTAGCCTCCATGTATCACCTAGTAGCTGCCCTTAGTCATCCCCCCTCTTGCCACCTCCTTCTTTCTTTTCTAGCTCGTTACACCAAACGCACCCTATAAATAGGTTGAACCCCTTCCCATTTCAAATCACACCTTTCCTATATTTTCTACCTTATAAGTTCTGTAGTACTAGACCCCTAGAGGCCTTATAAGTCAAATAGTATAGTTTCGAATCCCTGTCAAAGTCAAAACCTAGCCGAGAAACCCTAAAACCCACGTTAGGACCTCCCACGACCAAGTAAGCTTAAACTTTGATTCTAGTAGCCTTAGTACTGACATAGGATAGTTATTATATGCCTTAGAACCCCTAGGAACCTAAGCTAGAGCCTTGATCATTTTCTTTTACAACTTTCTATTTTGAAGCCCTAATTTATGTCGAATTCATGTTTATGTGCTAAATTGCCTTATCTTGTGCTACATGTTAGTTTAGGTAACTTAAATAACCTAATATTAGTTAAAAATAAGCTAGGAAACTCTTTTGTTTCATAAAAATATAGTTTACATGGAAAAAGGACTAGTTTTGCAATAGTTTTCATGCATAAGGGTATATATGGTAATTTTCTAAAAATATTAAGTCTAGGGACTATTTTTGACATTTCTTAGAAGTATTAAATACAAGGACCCTTTTTGCAAAGTTCTAAAACCTTAGGATAGAAAGTAAAATAAGTTATAAACTTATAAGGACTAGTTTTGCAAATATTATCAAGTTAAGGGTATAAAAGGTAAATATTGAAAGTTAATATAGTTTAAGGACCATTTCTGTCATTTCTCTAAAATATATAAGTATAAGGACTAAATATGTGAAATCTAGAAAGTTAAATATTTAATATATATATATATATATATATATATATATATATATATATATATATATATATATATATATATATATATATAGGGTAAGGTTCTAGAGAAAAGTGTATTTAGATAGAAAAGTGAGAAAAAAAGTTATAGGGTAGAATATGAAAACACTTGAAAGTTCAGGGTAAAAAAAAGGAAAAAAAAAACACAAAAAAAGAAGGAAGTGTCATTTTTAATACTTATACAAACACACGGTTTGTATTTACATCAATTCAAACATAGACACTCACCGTCTCCGGCACACACCTTCATCATTTTTCCTCAATTTTTTCCAGATAAACACAGCCGGTAAAAAAAACCCCAAAAATAACCCTAATTTTCGATCAAAATCAGACCAAATTACTAGTGAATGCACTGAATTTACTTTTTGATCATCAGAATAATGAAGAAAAAGAATTTAGGAATTGTAAACGACCCCAATGAGACGATGCATTAAAACAATGGTGAATTTGAACCTTGAATCATCCGAAAATGAAGACAAAACAAGATTTAACTTGTAAGTGCACTAGTGTTTTTAATTAATCAAATTAAAGTCAATGATGTAATGATTTTGAAGTTTCATTGAAAGTTAATCATTATATCATCATGTTTTCTATCAGTTATGGAACAAATTTGACGAGAAAATGCATGAAAATTATGTTTATTAAAGTTGCACACCTAGTGTTTGATAAAATGTCTGAGTAAGAGTTTATAACTACGATGCACTAATTTGCAGAATATATGTTTAATATTGAAGGATATGACATCTTAAGGCATTTATGTGTAAATTTACAGCATCAGATTACACGTTAGGGCATCAAGTTGTTTTAGTGCATCTATTTTTGTGGTTTGTGCATCAGGTTAAAGGTTTGCATGTTTAGTGCATCATTGAACATATTATAGCATCGATGGGTATCATTAATGCATCATTTGACATATTAACGCATCAATATATGTATTAGTGATTGGCTCCAAACGGTCAACCTAAATTGACCAAAGGATGGTCAACAAGGTCAAACTGTCTAGAGTCAATGCTCCGTGGAAGTACAGGGTTTCCCCGGGTCGTTATGTCCCGACGAGGTGTGGATGGTTATCAAACGGGTTTGTGATCGGGTGAATTTGGACAGGAAAGGGTTTATAAGGGCTTTGAATGATTATGCTAAGGAAAAACGAATGAGAATGATTTAAACACACTATATTAACAATAACGTGAAACCTGGTTAACCTAAAATGTAATCTAAAAACTTAAAATCAAAAATTGCTTATACATAAGCAGAAAAATAAGCCAAACGACTTAAATAAAAGCTATCACTTTATTTATGTTTTTGGTTTTTCTATATTTTACAAACTACTTTTACTTACGTAACTTAAATTAATAAAAACGTAAAAGTTATTTAAAATAAAACGCGAGTGCGCGAAATAAAAAGTGAATTTTATGCTACGTTAATCCTACGGACATGAAAATTATATTTTTACGAAGCTAATAACATAAGAAAATTATTAGAAAAAGAAAATAATTTTTATAACTATTTAATTAATTATTATTAATTAAAAACTGCTAAAATACTAATTAAACTATTTTGATTTATTAAAAATACTAAATAAAAAGTAATAAACTCCAAACTTTTTGTAAAAATACTACATACTATAAATAAGCTAGGAAAAATGTAAAAAGGTGTAAAAGCTTAAGAATAAGCAGAAAATTAAGCTGTCTAAGCTTATTAAGCTAAAAAGAGAATGGATTACTATATAAATAACAAAGAAAACTAAAAACACTAGATAACCCTTAGGGTGAATGGTGCTTGCCTCCTTCGTGGTTTTGACAAGTTTGACCAAGAGGTCATTGGTTCGAATCTAGTAACTGACAAGTATCTCTTTTTATTTTTCTTTTCAGTTTTAACTTTACAAACACACTATGTACTGATTTATTAACAACTTTTATAAAGGACATCTATTTTGAAAGCTTGAAATAAGCTCTGCAAGAACTTATTGGATCCACAGATTAGCTACTCAAGCTAAAATTGGATAATAAGCTAGTAAAAGCTTACAATAAGCTTAGCAAGCTAGAATAAAAGAGAAAACAAGCTAATGACAGATGCTACAAACTTGAAAGAAGCTGAAGAAAAGAGAAAAGAATAAGGGATAAGCTGATAAGATGAAATAAGCAATCCAAATCCCTTGAGGCTTATGCAGGCCAATTTAGGCACTGCAAGGCTTAATTGAGCTTATCAAAAGAGCTTGTAGGCCAAAAAGGATTCTGGAATCAACAAGGGGGACTGAAAGGCTGCCCCAAAAGCCAAAACTTAAGTCTTGAGGGTCACAATTGAGTCCTAGGGAGGGGGGGGGGGGGCTAGAAGCTGGGCAATTTGGACAGAGACAATGGTACAGGGCATAAGCATGCCCTGCAGTCAGGTTTGAGCACCTTATTAACCCAAAAAGAAAAATTATAAAAATAAGATGATGGTGGGAATCTAAAACCTAGCTGGGGTACTAAAACATATAAAAAATTTAAAGGTTGAATCCAAACACAAAAATCCCAGAAAATCACCCAAGATTTGGATTTCTCACTTACCTATGCAATTTTGACTTTTCACTTTCTATACTACTTTGACTATTATGATCTTCCAATGAATCTAAGTGACTTATTATGAAGTATTGAGCAGTTAAGAGACAATATTATGCTAAAACAACAAACAATAATCTGTTATGAGTACCCTTGACCAATAAATCTCTCACAGTGAACAAAATAATGCAATAACACTGAGATTTTGACTTTTAATGTAAAACAGTATTATGATGACTCAAATATGCTTTATTATGCTGACTTGAGATGTTACAAACAAAGAGAACCACCTAAACACCCCTGAGCACAGGGGGATAGTCTTATCCAAACACCCCATCAGGCTCAGTTTACACTACCTAACTGAGTTTGAAGCTTATCCTATGCATTCTAGTGATCCAACTAGTTCAACTATATGAATATAAGACCAAATAAACAGAGTAATTGAACATTTAACACAGAAATTGTTGAATTGCATAATCAAACAGAGTTGAAACTCAACTATGCAGTCATGATGAAATACACCACTAGCTTATTACATCAAAGAAACTTAAACTATAACTTGTAATCCTAACTGAATCAAAACAAATTAATCTATGACCTAGTCACTGTAGCTATGAGATTGGAATTTAGGGATTGGAACTTACAAATTTGAAGCCCCTACTAAATTGGGTTTATTTTCAATCACAGCCAAGCCTATCTTTTAGACAGGCTTAAAACAACCCAAAGCAAGTAGGAACAAAGTAGAACCTTACTTCAAGCTATTGAAGAGCTTATGAAAACAATAATTATGGGCTTTAACACAGTTTTGAATATTAGAATGAATTAAATGACAAGAATTTTAAACTAAAAATTTGAATTTCATTGCAGCTAAAAGTGAATACAGCTTTGCAAATTACAATAAGAAAAACTGAAAATTAAAATACAAACATTTTATTAAAACTACTCCTAATCCTCTACTGCTTCATATTGGCATACATATCTTCTATTTATACTATAATAAAACTAGGGTTACATTAGGTTTCTTGTCCACTTCTGCCTCTGCTTTCTTTTCATCAATCCCAGCCGTCCAATTGGGTCTTAAATCTCACTACCCTTGATTTAGTATTTGGCGCCCAAAGTGATATCATGATGGCTTAAAGTCTGATAACTTTTGTAGGGTGAGAGGTGTGTTGGACTGGAGTGATTTGGAAGGTAGGGGAGGCAAAGAGTTAGTGGGGAGGTGATGATGGGGTTGTAGCAGGCTATGGAGTTGTAGGAGGTGAGGTGGAGGAGTCAAAGGGGGGGGGGGGGTTTGACTGAGGTGAGAATAATATAAACGGGGGTTAAGGATTTTATTATAAGGGAGTGGGCTGATGGTTGTGAAATGGGCTTGGTGGGATGGGGTGTGTAATGGATCAGGGGGTTGTGGGTGGATTTGGTTTGGACTAATATTTATTCAAGGGTCCATTTGGTTAGTATGTATTAGTAACAAGGACCATTCATGCAATAGGCTGAAAGTTTGGGGGGGTAATTCTGCCAATTTTCCCAAATTATCAAAAGGACCATCTCTGCCAAGTTTAAATAAACCAAGGGACCATAAATGTAATTTTTCCATTTTAAACCACCCGGGGACCAATTATGCCAATTTAGAAAGTACAGGGACCAAACATGTAATTTTCTCAAACTTTTTACCCAAGGATCGTTTTTAATAATATTTGACTTTTAAATGCCTTGGGTTGACTTTTCTTTCGTTTTAAACTTTTAGGGACTAGTTTTGTCAATTTTTGAAACTTGAGGGACTGAAACTGCTAATTATGCAAACTTTGTTCGTTTTTCATTTTTTTTAAACATTTTGCATTTGAAACATATAAAACACATTCCTGGGATATTTTCACTTTTTTGATTCAATATTGAGTGTTTTTAGATGTTTTGGCAGCTTAGAAACGGTTAAAATGATGAGTATTTACACACTCATCAATCCCCCACACTAAAACATTGCTAGTCCCTAGCAATCTTTTGAGAAAAACTTGATGGATTTGAAAAACTCTTTACCAAAAGCCATCACTTCTGGAGTAGCCAGATGTAAGAACTATGGTCCACCTGATAACCATGTGATTTTGAGCAAACTACCAGCTGTCAGCGGATTTGATTAGTCTTTACCAAAAGCCGTTTTCTTCTGGACTAGCCAGCTCTTGATGGAATAGTCAACATCTTGGTGAGCTGATTACCAATTATGGTTTTTCCACTGCCCTTACCACAAGCTATAATCTTGCGGGCTAGCCAACTCATTCGCTTTTTAGGATATGGCGAGTTGAGGTACCATACAATTTTGGGCAAATTGCAAGCCATCAACGGATTTGAGATGTCTTTACCAAGAGCCGTTTGCTCCTAAACTAGCCAATCCTTTTGTCGGTTAGACAAGGCGGACCGATAACCACAAAAAATTTTGAACTCAAGTGAAGTATTTTTAAAAGTTTTGCCAATGACGGGGGGTACTATAAGGTAAAATGTGATAAAATTCGCTAGAATAGCGAAATACCCCCCCCCCCCCCCCCCCCCCCCCCCACACTTAGAATTGAATATTGTCCTCAATATTCAAAGTCCCGGCTATTATGCTGACTCTTTGAACGTAAAAAGGCAACATTACAAGCTAAATGTGGAAAACACCATTTTTTTTCACTTTATTTGTAACCACAGTGGGTGACTCCCCCACACTTAGGGTGAAAACCCTATAAGCATGCTGCTGTTTTTGTTTACCGAGTCGCTAGCTTGACTCGACCCCGAATTCAATTGTCCCTGGGGAAGCATGATGTGGAAGAAACAATCTCCATCGGACTTTCATTCAAAATTATTGGACAAACATTTGAAGCACGTGAAAGTTCCACACCGATGAGATAAGTACCTGGCTCAAGATAATGATACATGAAAATGCCGGGGTCAAAGATAATGTCTTCATTCCCAAAGGAGTGAAGAACAGGAGAGGTCACCTTATAGGTGAAGAAAAGGAAGAAAACCATGACGAAAATCATGATTTGATCTTCTTCCTCGAGAGCAGGCGCATTAGCTTGAATTTGGATTTCAAGGGTTAAGCTCAAAAACATCCCGGGAGGGTGGGTGGGAATTTGCAAATCCTCATGATTGAGTGCATCTCCCCCGGGCTATCAAACTCTGGAGGAGTCATGATATGATGAGTGAGTTCACCGGAGAACTCCTCATGAAGAGAATTATTCACAAGTTTTGAATATGTGAACTCATGTTCCACTGTGGACTCATCACAATCCTCATTCTGAATATCAAAGAGTGGATTATCAGAAATCAAAGTGAATTCAGAATTGAATTCAAAAAGAGGATTGGAGAGAGTTGTATTGAATGCTTCAGGAACAAAGTGATTATTATTCTCAATTGGACTGTTAGGATCAGAAGTGAGTGGTGGATCATGATAAAGGAGACTTTCAATTTCTCCCAGATCGGCTTTGAAATCAAGGAGACCATCATCACTTTCCAATAAAAGTGGATTGATGTGAGTAAGTTCATCGGCGAACTCCTCAAGAAGAGGATCAACATCAGACTGTGGGAGTGATGCCTCAATATACTCAATGTCTCCATGAGATGTACAATCATCATTAAAATCTGAGAAAGTCTCAAAATGATCGTTTGAACACTCAAGAGGGAAAGGTAAATCACACACATGATCATAAGTTCCCTCTGACTCTCTCGGGATTGGGACAAGGATCTCAACACTAGAGTTTATTAATTCGTCCGATTCCTTATTAGGAACAGTGCTAAGATGCTCATCCCCCATGTTTAGAGAGTGACTGTGAACTTCGGGTGTGATATCAATAGACTGAGGGAGTTTAGAATTACTAGCAGTTATGGAATTTTCAAGTTCCATTTGATCAACGGCTAGTGACTTCGTCACATTATTTTCTCCCTGATTTTCAATGGAAGGAATTACAACTGATGAATCTGATGAATCTTTTTGAATAATGACAATGTTATCTTCATCATCATCACTGTCATCATCGTCATCATAAAGAGCAGCATAGCCAAGATTGGCACGTATTTTAGCGGCTCTTTGCTCAGCAAGTAATTCTTCCATGCTCATTTCGTTTCTAGCATCTCGTTGTTCAGCAAGTAATTCTGCCATTGATTTCTCACGAGAATCTTGAAACGATGTAGTAGCCGACCCCTCCTTAAATTTTTTAAATGCTTCAAGAACCTCATGACAAAGGTCTTGCGGGAATTGAGGGGTTGCTTGGGTCAATTGGTACTGTGGAGGTTGGTCTTGAAACGAATAGTCGTAATTGTTGCAAGGAAATGGATTCCCTGTTTGACAATCCGAGCTAAAGTGAGGACCTCCACAGTATTCACAACAGTAAGACTGATGTGGCTATGAGTCATATGTGCTAGAGTCATAATTGTTATCAGGAAACTGCTCATAGACAAGCGTGTTACCTGATTGAAAATCAGAACTGTAGTGTGGGCCACCACAGTACTCACAACAGTAAAACTGTTGAGTCTGGTTTGGTGAATTGTATGGATATTGGTCATAACCAAAATTTTGACTATTTTGACAATCAAAACCTTGGTGAGGACCTCCACAATATTCACACGAAAAGGTTGGTGTATTTTGATACGAAGTATAATTGTGATTTGGATAATATGATTCTTGCTCGTATGAATGTGATGGGTAATTGGAAAAATTTGAAGAGTCGTTGAATGAGTTCTGATTAGGATCATAAGCAAATGAATTCCTCGAACCACAAAACAAACAACTACCATCTCGAATATCATTACCACATTGTTCACATGTACACCAACGACATGGTAAACCAAAAAGCGGCTCACCACAACCAACACAAGGAATAAAATCCGGAGGTGGGACAAGTGGTGTGCTTTTAGAGCTAGGAATTTCCACCACTTCCGTTATGGTCTCTCGGGTTTTTGTTCTTGATAAACGTGAAGATTGGGCAAGTTGTTCTTTTCAGTCACTGCCCTAAGCTCTGTACGTTTGCTTGATGACCTTATAACCTTATATCGTGAAAGGTCAGGCTTGATTCTTGAAGGTTTAGGAGCAATTGTGAGCTTAGATTTTTGGACAACCGTAGGTTGGACGTATTTAGCACTTCCACCGTCAGAGGGAAGTACAGGGTCCTTTGTCACCTCGGTTTCATGATCCATTTCCCTCACCGGAGAGGGAATATGAATCGATGGTCCATCATGATCAACACAACATCTCGAAATTTTTGACAAGGCCATAAGTTTTTTAATTTTGCTCTCAAAGGCCCATTGTTCAAAGAAATCATCATCGAGAGATGCCATTAGAATCAATTACAAGACAAGTGGAAGAAGTGAGAATCAAAAGGATAGAGGGTAAAGGGATGAAGAATCAAAAAGGTAGGAGGGTAAAGATGGATATTTTTGGGATTTTTGATAAACATTTTATAAGAAAGAAAATCTTTTTGTGTTTTTGTGTTCGTTGAAAACTAATTTTAAAAAGTTTTCGGGAACTGTTTTGTTTTTATAATAGGAAAATATGAACAAAGGATGGTAAATATACAATGAGTGTATATCCAGATTCACTAATCTGTAAAACCGTTTAGAATACGCGCACGACCTCCCCGGCAGCGGCGCCAAAATTTGATTGGCTCCAAACGGTCAACCTAAATTGACCAAAGGATTAGTCAACAAGGTCAAACTGCCTAGAGTCAATGCTCCGTGGAAGTACAGGGTTTCCCCGGGTCGTTATGTCCCGACGAGGTGTGGATGGTTATCAAACGGGTTTGTGATCGGGTGAATTTGGACAGGAAAGGGTTTATAAGGGTTTTGAATGATTATGCTAAGGAAAAACGAATGAGAACGATTTAAACACAGTATATTAACAATAACGTGAAACCTGGTTAACCTAAAACGTAATCTAAAAACTTAAAATCAGAAATTGCTTATACATAAGCAGAAAAATAAGCCAAACGGCTTAAATAGAAGCTATCACTTTATTTATGTTTTTGGTTTTTCTATATTTTACAAACTACTTTTACTTACGTAACTTAAATTAAAAAAAACGTAAAAGTTATTTAAAATAAAACGCGAGTGCGCGAAATAAAAAGTGAATTTTATGCTACGTTAATCCTACGGACATGAAAATTATATTTTTACGAAGCTAATAACATAAGAAAATTATTAGAAAAAGAAAATTATTTTTATAACTATTTAATTAATTATTATTAATTAAAAACTGCTAAAATACTAATTAAACTATTTTGATTTATTAAAAATACTAAATAAAAAGTAATAAACTCCAAACTTTTTGTAAAAATACTACATACTATAAATAAGCTAGGAAAAATGTAAAAAGGTGTAAAAGCTTAAGAATAAGTAGAAAATTAAGCTGTCTAAGCTTATTAAGCTAAAAAGAGAATGGATTACTATATAAATAACAAAGAAAACTAAAAACACTAGATAACCCTTAGGGCAGATGGTGCTTGCCTCCTTCGTGGTTTTGACCAGTTTGACCAAGAGTTCACTGGTTCGAATCTAGTAACTGACAAGTATCTCTTTTTATTTTTCTTTTCAGTTTTAACTTTACAAACACACTAAGTACTGATTTATTAACAACTTTTATAAAGGACATCTATTTTGAAAGCTTGAAATAAGCACTGCAAGAACTTATTGGATCCATAGATTAGCTACTCAAGCTAAAATTGGATAATAAGCTAGTAAAAGCTTACAATAAGCTTAACAAGCTAGAACAAAAGAGAAAACAAGCTAATGACAGATGCTACAAACTTGAAAGAAGCTGAAGAAAAGAGAAAAGAATAAGGGATAAGCTGATAAGATGAAATAAGCAATCCAAATCCCTTGAGGCTTATGCAGGCCAATTTAGGTACTGCAAGGCTTAATTGAGGTTATCAAAAGAGCTTGTAGGCCAAAAAGGATTTTGGAATCAACAAGGGGGCTTGAAAGGCTGCCCAAAAATCCAAAACTTAAGTCTTGAGGGTCACAATTGAGTCCTAGGGGGAGGGACTAGAAGCTGGGCTTATGGTATAGGGCATAAGCATGCCCTGCAGTCAGGTTTGAGCACCTTATTAACCCACAAATAAAAATTATAAAAATAAGATGATGGTGGGAATCTAAAACCTAGCTGGGGTACTAAAACATATAAAAAATTTAAAGGTTGAATCCAAACACAAAAATCATAGAAAATCACCCAAGATTTGGATTTCTCACTTACCTATGCAATTTTGACTTTTCACTTTCTATACTACTTTGACTGTTATGATCTTTCAATGAATCTAAGTGACTTATTATGAAGTATTGAGCAGCTAAGAGACAATATTATGCTAAAACAACAACCAATAATCTGTTATGAGTACCCTTGACCAATAAATCGCTCACAGTGAACAAAATAATGCAATAACATTGAGATTTTGACTTTTAATGTAAAACAGTATTATGATGACTCAAATATGCTTTATTATGCTGACTTGAGATGTTACAAACAAAGAGAACCACCTAAACACCCCTGAGCACAGGGGGACAGTCTTATCCAAACACCCCTTCAGGCTCAGTTTACACTACCTAACTGAGTTTGAAGCTTATCCTATGCATTCTAGTGATCCAACTAGTTCAACTATATGAATATAAGACCAAATGAACAGAGTAATTGAACATTTAACACAGAAATTGTTGAATTGCATAATCAAACAGAGTTGAAACTCAACTATGCAGTCATGATGAAATACACCACTAGCTTATTACATCAAAGAAACTTAAACTATAACTTGTAATCCTAACTGAATCAAAACAAATTAATCTATGAACTAGTCACTGCAGCTATGAGATTGGAATTTAGGGATTGGAACTTACAAATTTGAAGCCCCAACTGAAATGGGGTTTATTTTCAATCACAGCCAAGCCTATCTTTTAGACAGGCTTAAAACAACCCAAAGCAAGTAGGAACAAAGTAGAACCTTACTTCAAGCTATTGAAGAGCTTATGAAAACAATAATTATGGGCTTTAACACAGTTTTGAATATTAGAATGAATTAAATGACAAGAATTTTAAACTAAAAACTTGAATTTCATTGCCGCTAAAAGTGAATACAGCTTTGCAAATTACAATAAGAAAAACTGAAAATTAAAATACAAACATTTTATTAAAACTACTCCTAATCCTCTACTGCCTCATATTGGCATACATATCTTCTATTTATACTATAATTAAACTAGGGTTACATTAGGTTTCTTGTCCACTTCTGCCTCTGCTTTCTTTTCATCAATCCCAGCCATCCAATTGGGTCTTAAATCTCACTACCCTTGATTTAGTATTTGGCGCCCAAAGTGATATCATGATGGCTTAAAGTCTGATAACTTGTGTAGGGTAAGAGGTGTGTTGGACTGGAGTGATTTGGAAGGTAGGGGAGGCAAAGAGTTAGTGGGTAGGTGATGATGGGGTTGTAGCAGGCTATGGAGTTGTAGGAGGTGAGGTGGAGGAGTCAAAGGGGGGGGGGGGGTTTGACTGAGGTGGGAATAATATAAACTGGGGTTAAGGATTTTATTATAAGGGAGTGGGCTGATGGTTGTGAAATGGGCTTGGTTGGCTGGGGTGTGTAATGGATCAGGGGGTTATGGGTGGATTTGGTTTGGACTAATAATTATTCAAGGGTCCATTTGGTTAGTATGTATTAGTCACAAGGACCATTCATGCAATAGGCTGAAAGTTTGGGGGGTAATTCTGCCAATTTTCCTAAATTATCAAAAGGACCATCTCTGCCAAGTTTAAATAAACCAAGGGACCATAAATGTAATTTTCCATTTTAAACCACCCGGGGACCAATTATGCCAATTTAGAAAGTACAAGGAGCAAACATGTAATTTTCTCAAACTTTTTACCCAAGGATCGTTTTTAATAATATTTGACTTTTAAATGCCTTGGGTTGACTTTTCTTTCGTTTTAAACTTTCAGGGACTAGTTTTGTCAATTTTTGAAACTTGAGGGACTGAAACTGCCAATTATGCAAACTTTGTTCATTTTTCATTTGTTTTTAAACATTTTGCATTTGAAACATATAAAACACATTCCTGGGATATTTTCACTATTTTGATTCAATTTTGAGTGTTTTTAGATCTTTTGGCAGCTCAGAAACGGTAAAAATGATGAGTATTTACACACTCATCAATCAGTTTTTGGGGTTGGTGCATCAGGTTAAAGGTTTGCATGTTTAGTGCATCATTGAACATATGAGAGCATCGATGGGTATCATTAGTGCATCATTTGACATATTAAGGCATCAATATATGTGTTTTGTGCATTTATTTTTATGTTTACAACATTGTTGGTCATATTAGAGTATCCATTTGTATATTTAGCACATTGTTGAAAATACGTGTGCAAATTTTAATGCATCATTGAACATATTAGAGCATTAAGGAGTACAATTAGGAAATCAATGAGTTAGATTAGTGCATCACCAGACATATTAAGGCACCAATGTGTATGTTTAGTGTATCTGTTTGTATGTTTAGTGCATCGTTGGTCATTGTAGGTCATCCATTTATATGTTTGCATCATACGACATATTAAGGCATTGGTGAGTATGATTATTGCATCGTTAGACATACTAAGGCACGAGTTTGTATGTTTAATGCATCTGTTTGTATTTTGGTGCATCATTTAACATATTATAGCATTAGTAAGTATAATTAGGGCATATGTGAGTATGATTAGTTCATCGCCATACATATTAAGGCATCACTATGTATGTTTAGTGCATTTTTTTTGTCATAGTAGGACATCATATTAACTTGCTTCTGAAGATCAATGCAAAGGTCTTAATTTCAAGTCATAATACAGTTTTAGTATCTTATTTTTTCTTTCTGGAAGTCGGGTCTGATTTATTTGTGTTTTATTTCAGATGGGTGATATAAACACGTTGTTATCAGTTGAGTACTTGCATTCAATACCATTAGTCTCAAGGACTCCTACCATCATCTTTGGAATGGATGTGTTTCATGGCTTACCCGGACATTCTGATATTCCCTCTATTGCAGCTTTATGTTCTGTCTTTTTGCAATCTTGCTGCCTCTTCAAAATTAAGTATGCTTACTCTTGTTCACATTATAACAATGATCTGATTTTGCAGGGAAGTTATTGCTGATTTGAAGGTAGCTAGTGCTACTTGGATCCAGTTTGACGAGGCTACCCTTGTTAAGAATATTGAGGCCACCAATTAGCCGCTTTTACCAAGGCTTACACAGAGCTAAAATCAGTTTGCTCTAAAATTAACGTCCTTGTTACAACTGACTTTTACTGATATCTATGCTAATGCATTCAAAGTCCTCACTACCTTACCGGGTGTTTTTGGTTACACTTTTGATTTGGTTCGTGGTGAGCAAGTTCTTAATTTAATCAAGACCAACTTCCCTTTAGGCAAATATCTTTTCGGTGGTATTTTTGATGAAGGAACATCTGGGCTAACAATCTTGTTGTATCTCTCTCTGTCCTCGAGTCCCTTGAGAGCATTTTGTGTTTGTAGAGCAACTATTTTTATCCAATTTGGTTCGAATCAGTTTTGACCCAAAATGCTCTTCAAAATATTCTAACGATTTTTTATCCCACAACCTCGTAAGTTACTTAATTATATTGTACTATAAATAGGTCTAAATTGCCACATTTAGGTAAAAAAAAATTTAATGTGCCGAGTTCACTTCTTTAATGCACTTCTCTAGAGCAGGTGAAAGGCACATGAATTGGAATCAGCCAACAAGACCTTCATAAGCTGTTCACAAAGTTTGCAGAAAGCCAATCATCAGCATGTAGGAATTGAAGTGGCAGTGGACTCTGCCTTGCCATTTTTAAAAGGTGATTCTGCATTTGTATCTTCTAGATTAAGGCATCAATATGCATGTTTAGTATATTATTTTGTATGTTTACTGAACCCTAGACATATTTAGGCGTTGGACATATTAAGGCATCAATGTGTATGTTTAGTGCATCCATTTGTTTGTTTAGTGCATCCATTTGTCATAGTAGAGTATCCATTTGTATGGTTAGTAATTTTATATTGTTTCATATGTTAATGTTCTTTACTAAATCTCAAGTCCCCACCATGTGGTTTTGTATTATTTGTTCTAAGACAACTTTCGATTTCTGTGATGTTTTACCATATGTAAATCAACATAACTTCTTATAAAATCTTATTTTCCATATACTACAGACTGCTTGAACATTGAAGCTGTAAATACATGGTCTCACTACGAAGAATGGCATTCTGTCATGGTATGATTTTGCTTGTTGGTTACCAATACAACGGGGCCAAATGGCATGTTGGCTAACAGGTCAAAATGGGTAAAAATTATGGTGTTAATCGAGTTACTTTGGTTTGCTTCAACTCAAAACACTTTTTGTTCAGGTTTTATTTCCTAATTCAGTGATATTCTAGTTATTTTGAATAAAATGGTTTAGTATGATTTATGCATTATAATTACACGTCTAGCGACTTTTAAGTTATTTCCTTGTTAGCGATGCGTGGGAATTGCACCAGGCTTTACCTCTCAAGGGATCTCGAGAAGCTTACAACCCCCACCAGGCAGTGTACCTGATCGTTGTAGTATAGTATGGTGACAAGTACCGGGGGATTGATCGTTCAACTCAGGAATACTGTCGCTAGGATTAGAAAACCTAAAAACTAGGTCTAGAGGTGAGGGATGATTCTTTTTGTATTTTTTATATTTTATAAAAGCAAGTAAAATCTCGGTTTTTGAAGGAGTGGGCGGAATTAGTTGCTAGTCAACTAACCCAATTACTAAGATGCAATCAAAATAAAATAATAAAAATAAAAATAAACTAAATTAAACTAGTGGTGTGAGCAATATATGGGAGAATTGTGTTTACTTAGATTTCACTACTCCCTAGATATCTTTTACAGGTTAATTACTTGTTACAGTTGCGTGGATGACAGATTGTATTCTTTAATACCATTCATGGGGTGGCGTACTTACTTCACCAATCCTATAAGCTCCTACTTCACTCATATGTCGAGCCGGCTAAGAAGCTCCTAACATGGGATCACTAGAATTCGCTCATGCATTAAATACAATCATAAAAACCTAGTACACATCGGTTCATGTTTCTTAAGACGTTCAAGCAAGTTACACAATGGAGATCTGCCAGTTTTCTTAAGCCTAACATTGAAATCATTCATCCATTACAACTATAAACAAGCAATCAACTTATAATTAACATCTAGGTTTCATTACATCTAAGCAAACACTTGAAAGATCTAGCCTAGCATGTTAAAATCAAGACAAGCATAAGATATATTTAAACAACACATAGACATATTGAATGAATTGAAAGAAGACTTATCTTAATTGAACATGAAAGGTTTCAAGGGGTGAAAACCCTTGAAAATACTGTTACAAACGACCTAGGGTTTATTAGGTTCGGCCCTAGTATTTTCCACATAAGTTCCTCCCCTAATGAATGAAAAATAGAAAAGTATATATAGATTCTGTGAGGTGACGGCCTCAAGCGTAAATTTCTGACGCCTTCATCTCGCCGCCAATAAAGTTCTCGGACTGCCTAGATCTGGGTCTGACGCCGTCCTGTGTAATTCTGCTCCAGGCCGTCACCAAAATAACTCTTGACGCCCTACTTGTGACACCGTCACGTTTTCTTTGGGTCGTCATGCATTTTGCTCCTGACGCCGTCATATTTTCCTTCTTGACGTCGTCAGGTACTGTTCCCAGCATGGAAAATTAAGTCTTTGCCGTTTTCTTCACTTTTATGCTCCAAAAACGTCCAAAATGCTTCCTTTTCCAGAATTCACTCCCAAAGTACCTAAAATCACAAAAGGAATGATTTAGGGCAATATTTGATCAGATAAATTCAATTCCGGGCTTAAATGACCCCCTAAAAACGGTTCATTTTTTGCCTCATCATATACCCTTACACTTGAGATTTGCTTGTCCTCAAGCAAATGCGCTTTTATTCTAATCAAAATACAAGTTAGGGGTCATTTAACACTAATATAAAAGTAATTACAACAAATAATCGTTCCACTAAAGACCAAAGACAAGCACGGAGGTCATACACTAGCACCTCACAAATAGTGTTTAGATACTCACATCTCTCGGGTGTAATAAAGTAATATCACAATATGGAAATGGAAAACATCTCTCACTACCTGTCATAGCAAAATATATTACCATAGGCTTGGGAAAGGATCAAACCTCCACCACATGGCGTAAGCACCTAGGATAAACTATCAAAGAGGTCCTTTTAAAGGGTTGTAACGTTAGGTATAGGGATATGAAATACACGGTTTTTTTGGATATAGGCAATCTTTACTGGTGGCGAGTTAATAATCTTGGTTAATTACATGTACAATATGGCGTTGCTAAGCCAAGACTAGACTCGACTTAAGCTAATAAATGAAAAATAACAAAAACATAAAACAAACAAACAAGAGGTCTTTTTTTTTTTTTTTTTTTTTTTTTTTTTTTTTTTTTTTTTTTTGCATACACTCTTACCCTACCATCCAAAATAATACATCATAGGGAATGAACATTCCCCTTACACTTGAATTTTTACATACTTTACAATAACTAATCTAATGACTCGAATTAAGAAAATCAAAACACTTGGAGTACTTTTAAGATTAACGTACATATGGGGGTAATAATATGATGTTCTTCCCCATTACTCCATAAAACAAGTACTTTACCCATGAGTCCCAAACGTCCCAAAACAATATGTACAAGGATATGACTCGACTTAGCAACCATGCAATCAATTAGATAATTAACTAAGGGTTTAACAAATAACAATAATGCACTAAAGATGAGTGCATACACGGAAGGCTAAGGCGATTTGGGTGTACATTTAAGTGGGGTGTAACAAGTTCTTCCTTTAAGTAAGATGCTTAAAGTTAGAAATGAAATATAGGCTCGGAGGGGTGTACTAGAGGTTTCGTGTACTAAAAATGAGTACAACGCTAAGGTGTGGGAAAAATTAATTGACTTAACTAGCCAAGTAATATGACTTAAATGGTCGAGTATTTATGATACGGGTTTAACACAAGGGTGATCTTAATGCCTCTTATCATGTAGTAAATCCTACAACACGAATGTAATCTCACTAGCGGTCTCGGGATGCATCACTAACGCAAGTTCTAGAATCTAAATGTTACCAGTACACTCATAAGCACTAATAGTAAATGCTTTTCCTATCAAATCTAAAGGCGAACTTCACATATTTGGGTGGAAAATTTTTCTGAATGGTACGGTTTTGTGCTAGTCATACAATCTCCTATCCATGAGACGCTTGCTAAGGCTAAAGTTTCACTCCTAAATGTTGTAAAAAAATTTAAATTTGGCGCTAAAATTATACTAACAAGTATTTCTCATAGTTTTATTACGCACCTACCATCAAACAAACAAACTCAAGCGAAAGTGTATCTATAAGGTATTATCATTTTACCCTCCCCTTACACTTAGGATGAACATTGTCCCCAATGTTCAATTAAAGAATTTAAAAGTGAAATAGGCAAAAGAATGAAATCAAATACTCCCATGATTCGCTCGGTATGGATAATATGGTAACCAGGTTAGATCTTCCTCCAAGAAAATGAACAATCAAAGCTTTCCTTCCAGAACATAAATCATCTTCTTATCATATATATCCTGTTAAACCTGAGAAAACAAACAAAGCAACCTCGCGTAAAGTCGGCGGCAATCTATATATGCTAACAAATCCTAGAAAACAAAGTAAGATATAATGATTGTGGAATGATGTTTGTAGATTTCCTGGAGATTATAAAACTAAAGATTCAACAAAAACTTTAAGACTCCGTTAGAAAAACAAAACTGGTAAAATTTCCAGAATTTTACACGTGACGCCGTCAGGAATTTCTTCCTGATGCCATCAGAAGTGACCTGCAGAAATTCTTATGTTAAGTTTCCGGAAAATTTCTGGAAAAACTTTGTCCTACTTCCTGGAAAATCCTGCAAAACATCATTATGGCTCAATACAAGTATTTGACTCTAACAAATACGAATACACATGTTCATTTAATATTGTGGAGAATCATGATCAAGTTTGTTCTTAAAAACATATTTGGGGTTTCCCCTTACACTTATCTTTTGCGAAATACCTTTGGATGAAGTTAAGACTAAGCCAAACAACAAAATAAAGTATTTTCACCATTTTAGTTGAAACATGATCTACCAACAATAAAACTAAAGCATGCATATGGAAGTAAATAACAATCAAACAAAATAAAAATCACACAAAACATGGGTTACCTCCCAAGAAGCGCTTTTCTTTATTTACGAGTCTTGTAGCTAGACTCAAGGTCATGGGTTACTATGTGACCTCATCTCTCGAGATGATGTACCCCATATAGTTGCTATCATTACTATCGTGGTGGTGGTGTTTCAATCTGTCGATACTCGCAATCACCTCACCTCCTCCATTACTTCTCAAGTTAGCCATCCCATCTTGGCTTATGCTTTCAATTATGAAAGGCCCATACCACCAGGGACTCGGTTTATCGGGAGGTATCGTTATCTCCAAGTGTCTTAAGAGTACTAAGTCCCCTTTTTCGAATGGTACATGGTTCCTCGTTGGTTGACTATGTTCAAACTTGACATGAACTTTGTTGCTTTTGCCTTTGCTTTTGCTTCCTTCATGTTTAGTTTCTTGGTAGCTTTTGATTCTTGCCTCCAATGCAAGTATCTTTTCCTGAACATGAATAGGTGATGTGTCAATGTTGTTTTTGAGCTTTCTCCCCGCCAAACTCTCTTGCGCATATCGCGGGGTCATGGGAAAGCTAATCTTTCTTTTTCCTGATTTAAGCTCAATTTTCCTTCTTTCATACTTAATAACAGCTCTTGCGGTGGTAAGGAATGGTGCCCCAAGGATTATTAGCATGCATCCACCTCCCTTATCATCGATGATCATGAAATCAACGGGATACATGAATCCTGCGACATTGACCAACACATCTTCTGCGATCCCCAGGGGGTACATGTAAGAGTGTCCAGCGAAGGATAGCCTAACACGAGTGGGGGCTGGCATTTTTTACGTTAGTTGGGTGTAGATAGTTAGGGGCATAAGATTTACTTCCGATCCTTGGTCGGCGAAAGCGTTTAGATATTTCAAATTCCCGATGCTGGCCGGTATCTCAAAGTTCCCATACGCCATCTGCTTAGTAGCCACTTTTTGTACCAATAGTTTCTCGAATATCGGTCCCCCAGGTAATGTATCATACTCATCTTTCCCCTTTTCCTCATTCTTTGAACCCTGTTTAGAAGATTGGTTACGCCCGTCACCCTTTATCCAATTTGTTATAGTGTTTTCGTTTATATTATGTTTCAGGTAGTAACTTAAGGATTGGGATTTTGGCGGTTCTTCTGTAGTTTGTTCACTAGGGATTTCTACTTTTTCATTATCCGTGTGGACAATTGTGATGGAATTGACAAACCGGGTAGTGGGGATGACACTTTCTTTCCTCAGTAACATCCTTTCAGGGGTTTTCTGGTTAGCATACTCCTCCATTAGGCTCATCATCTCATTCATTTTCTCTTGCATCACCTCTTTTTGTTTGTAAGCTGCTTCCTCGAATCTAGCAAGCCGCTCTGAATGAGTTGCCATGTATTCCCTCATTCTGGCTTCAAATTCCGGGCTAAGTTTCTCGGGAGGAGAATAAAGTGGGGCATAGTTTTGAAAAGTCTCAACATTCTCTCTAGAGGGTGACTCTGATAACGGCGTTGAATTCATTTTCAAGACAGAATTGACAATAGCTCGTCTAGGACTTAAGGGTCTCTTTTGCCTTTTCCTCAAAATAGTCAACTTTTGCCTCAAGTTTGCAAAGGAGTTCATCAGAGATTTGATTAGTCCCACCAGGTGTCGAGATTGCGTTGATGGCCGCTTTTATAGTATGATAAAACTCCCATAACTCTTGATTATCGGCGGCAAGCTCTTCAATAATTGCCCAAGACTCCTCGGCGTTCTTATCATGCCATTTACCTCCTGCGGCTCTATCGATTGTACGTTTAGTGTGATAGTCGACATGGTCATAGAAAATCTGCACTTATAACCAAAGATTAATACCATGATGAGGGACTTTGTGGAGTAGATCCTTGAAACGAGCCCATGCTTCGTAGAAAGTTTCACCCTGATGTTGTTCAAACATCAAAATGTCATTTCTAAGCATCGCAGTCTTCCTTGGTGGGAAGAATTGGGCAAGGAAACGAGTGGTGAGATCATCCCATGAGGTGATGGATCCCGCGGGGAAACGCTCAAGCCATTGACTAGCTTAATCATGTAGAGAGAATTGGAATAGGCGTAATCAGGTCGACTCTCTAGTTGTAGCATCAAGGTCTATAGAATCTACGATTTTGAGGAAGTCCTTGAGATGTTGATTTGGATCTTCGGAACGAAGTCCATGGAATGCACATCCGCTTTGCACCTTGGGTGAGCTCAATGGTGTTTCGGTAGCCTTGGTAGCTAGGTCGGGAATACTCTCCTAGGGTTCGGGGCCTAAGAGGTTGGTTAGCTAGTGGTGGGTTTTGTGGGTGGTCTTGTTGTGGTGGGTTGATGGGTTCAAAGATGTTACCACCTTCCATGATGTCGGATGGTAAAGATTACGAACAAAGACAGGAAGAAATAAGATAGACAAAAGAGAACCTAAAAATAAAAATAAAATCTTACTAGAAAGGAATCTAGCAAGTAGACCTAATAAAAAGAAATTCTAACCTAGACAATAACTATTCCCCGGGCTGCGGCGCCTAAAACTTGATGCGTGGGAACTGCACCAGGCTTTACCTCTCAAGGGATCTCGAGAAGCTTACAACCCCCACCAGGCAGTGTACCTGATCGTTGTAGTATAGTATAGTGACAAGTACCGGGGGATTGATCGTTCAACCCAGGAATAGTGCCGCTAGGATTAAAAAACCTAAAAACTAGGTCTAGAGGTGAGGGATGATTCTTTTTGTATTTTTTATATTTTATAAAACCAAGTAAAATCTCTGTTTTTGAAGGAGTGGGCGGAATTAGTTGCTAGTCAACTAACCCAAGTACTAAGATGCAATCAAAGTAAAATAATAAAAATGAAAATAAACTAAATTAAACTAGTGGTGTGAGCAATATATGGGAGAATTGTGTTTACTTAGATTTAACTACTCCCTAGATATCTTTTACAGGTTAATTACTTGTTACAGTTGCGTGGATGACGGATTGTATTCCTTAATACCATTCATGGGGTGGCGTACTTACTTCCCCAATCCTATAAGCTCCTACTTCACTCCTATGTCGAGCCGGCTAAGAAGCTCCTAACATGGGATCACTAGAATTCGCTCATGCATTAAATACAATCTTGAAAACCTAGTACACATCGGTTCATGTTTCTTAAGACATTCAAGCAAGTTACACAATGGAGATCTGCCAGTTTTCTTAAGCCTAACATTGAAATCATTCATCCATTACAACTATAAACAAGAAATCAACCTATAATTAACATCTAGGTTTCATTACATCTAAGCAAACACATGAAAGATCTAGCCTAGCATGTTAAAATCAAGACAAGCATAAGATATATTCAAACAACACATAGACATATTGAATGAATTGAAAGAAGACTTATCTTAATTGAACCTGAAAGGTTTCAAGGGGTAAAAACCCTTGAAAATACTGTTACAAACGACCTAGGGTTTATTAGGTTCGGCCCTAGTATTCTCCACACAAGTTCCTCCCCTAATGAATGAAAAATAGAAAAGTATATATAGATTCTGTGAGGTGAAGGCATCAAGAGTAAATTTCTAACGCCGTCATCTCGCTGCCAATAAAGTTCTCGGACTGCCTAGATCTTGGTCTGACGCCGTCATGTGTAATTCTGCTCTAGGCCATCACCATAATAACTCTTGACGCCCTACTTCTGACGGCGTCACATTTTCTCTGGGTCGTCATGCATTTTGCTCCTGACGCCGTCATATTTTCCTTCTTGACGCCGTCAGGTACTGTTCCCAACATGGAAAATTAAGTCTTTGCCATTTTTATCCTCCAAAAATGTCCAAAATGCTTCCTTTTCCAGAATTCACTTCCAAAGTACCTAAAATCACAAAAGGAACAATTTAGGGCAATATTTGATCAAATAAATTCAATTCTAGGCTTAAATGACCCCCTAAAAACGGTTCATTTTTTGCCTCATCATTTAGCTAACGTGTTTTTTATTGGCCCATTAAATATCAGATCAAACATAACTTGAATTGACGTATTCTTAAGTAAATGCCTTGAGTGTCCTAATTATTATTAATGTTTTAGTTGTCAAATTTATGTTTTGTTTATGTCAGGTGCTTGGGTTGGGCAACACATTATAACTGGTTCATTAAAGGCTGGATAACTAGTTTAGGAGTAAAAACAAGAATACTGATTATGATTTTCTATTTATCAATACACTATTGTTTGTAGCCTAACATGTTTAGTGTTTGTGTTATGATTGATTAAGCCTATATTGGTATTGACTGCACTTCTTATTCAGATTGTTCAAGCCTCAATGGCCAGTTTGGAAGTGGGATTTTCGCTTATATATCTATAGAAAGGGCTTTAGATCCAAGAAATCTTGTTCTTTTTACTGAAAGGGGTCAGGTATGTGCTAGACTGCCTTATTGTTAATTCACAATGTTATTTGATGTAACTAAGAGTAAGAAATCAGGTTTAAATGCATAATTATCAAAATAAACATGATTTGAGACACTTTCTTCTACACAATGTACCTTATTAATCGAAATAATGGACACGATCAAAGATGCTGTAGCTGTTAACAAATAGATTTTGGGTGGACTTTTAACCTATTTGACCCATTTTGGTTCCCTTATTATCAGCTTTCAAGACACTAAGTTTGACCCATGAAGACATCTCTGGTGGAATTGGACCTGAAAACTTGAGGTAATTTAATACTAAAATCTTTTGAGGTACTTTAGTGCATCCGTTTGAGGACCTTTAGTGCATCCGTTTGAGGACCTTTAGTACATCCGTTTGAGTTACTTTAGTACATCCCATTATTTATTACTTGAGTTACCTTCAGGTGTTGTCCCTGCTGGAATATGGGAGCTTCCTAACGCTGAGATTATTAGTGAGTCATAGACTCGGGTCAATGGAAAACTATATGGAGACAGCGTTGTACTAGTAGGTTACTAGTTGCTTATGACTGTGACCCCAAAACTAGTAAAGTTTTCCTATATCTTTTACATTTTAGACAAAAACTTGTATATTCTAAGATGTAGTATACTTTTATTTTCAGCAAGATAACCACAAGCGTTTATTTGACAGGTACCGTAGGGTATTTGAGTATTTACTTGGACTAAAGCGAACACAAATGGAATTAGAGAAATCATGGGAATCTGTAATGCAGCAGGATCACTCAAAATTTCCAAACGTCACAATGATCGTGTAAATGGTTCCACATCTCATCAGACTCGGCAATGCTTTAGACCTATGTGGTGGGTTAGAGAGCATATGGCATTCTTTATTAGAAATCTTCAGCTTTATATCGATGTAGGATTAATATAAATCAAGCGTTACATGATTGATGGAGCATATATCTTTTTTTAAGCCTATCCCAGCTAGTATATGATAATACTGTGATACCCTGCTTATGTTGTGAAATCTTTTCTTCTAGGTGGATGTGATAGAATCTCAGTGGAATGTGCTACAAACACATATAGAGGAGCCACTTGATTTAGCTGAGTTGGTGGACTTCCATCAAGAGTAAGCAATATTTGGTTTTTCTATTCATATTTGCTTCCATGGTTTAGTAACCTATTAAATTGTATCAGTCAAGTTGGCTTTTTTGCTTTAAATCTTGGTGCAGATACTTGTCAGGTTTGATATCATAATCGTTTCATGATATTAGATCAGTACCAGGTTTGATATCATAATCTTGGTTCATATACTTATTCTTCGATGTAGATTACAGGCCCAAGGTGCAGGTGCAGGTGCAAGTGCAAATGCAGGTTCAGGTGTAGTTGTAGAAGCTGGTGTAGCTGTCACAGCTGCGGTTAAGTATGGTGGTCCAATGGATGTAGCAAAGCAGGTTTTGAAGACTGAAGGAGGTGTTAGAGGCCTTTTCAAAGGATTAGTTCCCATACTAGCTCGTGAAGTTCTAGGAAACGCTACAATGTTTGGTGTCTATGAGGCTGTATAACAATATATGGCTGGTGGAACCGACACTTCTTGGTTAGGCCATGGTTCACTAATGATGGCAGAAGGCTTAGTAGGAGGTGCATTTTAGGTTTCACTATACCCAACTGATGTATCAAGAGTGTGATTCAGATTGATGATTATAAGAACCCTAAGTATTCCGGGTCGATTGATGCTTGCAAAAAGATTCTTAAATCTGAAGGAATCAGAGGTTTGTATAAAGGTTACGGACCTGCAATGGGTCGAAGTATCCCAGCTAATGTTGCTTTCTTTCTATCTTATGAAGTCACAAGGTCAAGCTTGGGCTAATCGTCATCAACCTTAATTTCTCATGATCTTTAACATTCATTGTAATGAATATTATTGCCATTGAAATAGTCCTTTTTTATGTAATGTAACCACCAAATCCAGTGTTATGCTATTTGTTTTCTATGTAAAAAAAATGAAATAAAGGGAAAAAAAATCAAATAAAGAAAACAATAAGTAAAAAAAAGAAAAAAACGTGGATTGATTCATAAATTAAAGAAATAAAAGAACTGTTTAACGCAAGAACTCAATGGCCTCACAAATTCATATGAAGAGTAAAAATTAAAAAATATATATGATTTATAAAACAGACCCTGACAAACAAAAGAAGTGACAAACAGGCCTTGTACATGGTAGAGAAAAAAGAAGAAGGAGGGGAAGACACTTTTCTCACTTTTCCACCAAATGGTACTTTTTTCATGAACCAACCTCTATATATATATATATATATATATATATATATATATATATATATATATATATATATATATATATAAAGTTTAGGGTAGAAATTGTAAATATGTAAACTTGAAGGGTATAAACAGAATATTTTCATTTAAATAATAAAAACCTATATATATATATATATATATATATATATATATATATATATATATATATATATATATATATATATATATATATATATATATATACATATAAAGTTTAGGGTAGAAATTGTAAATATGTAAACTTGAAGGGTATAAACGGAATATTTTCATTTAAATAATAAAAACCTATTTTTACTTAAAAACATAACACAATACTAGGGAGCTTCATGTGAGGGGTTTTATTTGGGTATTCGTTTTGACGAGTTTGCTGGGTTTACGAATTAAAGTGCCCTGGCTCCTCAAACGTTTTTTACATGACCTCTGAATTATGATGGCCCGAACGGTGTTATGTTATATCTAAATTCAAATAACAACATAACTCAATAGTAGGGAGCTTCGTATGAGGAGTTATATACTTCTGAATTATGATGGCCCGAATGGTATTATGTTGGCAACATAATACAATAGTAGGGAGCTTCATGTGAGGAGTTATACTTCTGAATTACGATGGCCTGAACAGTGTTATGTTATAACTAAATCTAGAAACCCTAATTGTAATTACTTGAGAAACCTAGAAACAATAACTAGGAGTTGACATACACACACCTACACTACCCCCAGGATACGTGAGTCAGCTGTTTAAACCTCTATCCCACTTGCCTTAGACCCAGGTGAGTTTTCATAGCCTCACTTTTAAATGATTTAAAAACCCTGTGAGGCAGATACATACTTTAAACCGAATACAAGTCTTTTTCTATGGTTATTACACGAGTGTTACTTTCTACCACCATTACATAACTAAAATTCATGAACCATAATCACTTGCGAGTGAACGCGAGTATAGTTGATAGATCTATTAGAGTTTGACAACTCCCGTTGGTTTCCCCCATCCGGGTACCAATAATTACTATACTTGAAACCTTTAAAGGTTTAACTTTGGCAAGTTAACCTTATCTCTGTCCCATCATGTAAGGATATGCAGTGCCCCATGATATGGACTATTAACGTGCGGTTTCATGAGTTTAGTGCAATAATCCTCTTTCTTTACTTTTTCCACTACTGGGGTTTAAGTTGAACCCTGTGGTGCTTGTATTCACCCTATATCTACTTAAACCTATGACTCTCACTCAACCTTAGTGTTGAACATTAAGCATGTTATCCTAGGTAATTAGGCCCTTTATGAACCCTGGCACATTGTGGCACTGGACATGAGGACGTCCAGACTAGTTATCATTCACCTACTTTTTCTTTAAAAACGTATCTTAGGGACTTTTCTTTTGGTAAAAGTATATCTTTTACTGTAAAAGTCTGATAAATAAATTAATGATAACTCCTTTTTCAAAAACGTCTCTTTTCGAGTCGTTTTCTATATCATGTCTTTGTTTCCATGAGGTAATACCCCAGATCAAATTTCGCTGTGATCTGTGTCAAAAATGGGGGTGTTACAGATTGGCATCAGAGCCTTGGTTATAGAGAACAAAAGGTTTTTCCAAAAACTATAACCATTCTTTTTTTAAAAAGGTCCTCCGTGCCACTAGAGTCCCCAAACTGCCCCTAGGATAGATTCCCTACTACCTCTAGGATAGATTCCCTATTGCGTTCCTTAACTTGCTTTTAGGATATAGCATAAGATAGAAGAATGCTAAGATACTTTTCTTGAGTATTACAGTTAGATATGTCTTCCTTTAATAATCCTATCATCGTGTTGGAAACCGATGATGAAGACACTTCACTGGATAGTTATGAGTATACCCCGGCTACTCCAAGTCATTCATTCTCTGATTCTAATTCTCCAAAATAATTAGCTCAGAATGTCTTAGTTTCCTTAGCTATAGAATCCTCTCTGAATGATCCCTATATCCAAACATATAATAATTATATGCAATCATATGGTGGTGATATTCCTATAGTACCCACTCTAACCCCTTCTCCATCTATACCTCACTTTAATACCCTAGATTGCTATGGTCCCAAAGTAGTTTCCCTTCCCCATAAGAAATTACGTGTTATACCACTTCACCTCCCCCTAGGTATGAAATAGGAAATAGTTCTTATAAAACGCCTTTAGAAAGGCATGAGGAACAAATTTAGGATATACTTAATCACCTAGATAAGTTGTCCTTAGGACGTATCAAGGAAGTAGAAATAAGAGTAGTGACCTAGGAAAAGGTAGGGTTATAATTCCAAAAGACTATGATAGGTTAGAAACTAAACTAAGGAAAACCCGTAATCAAATTTCTAAGTTACAAATAAGATATGAAGGATACTATGATGAGGTAGTTACAACTCATGTTAAGCTTTCCACTCTAGAAATGATTATCGAGGACATTAGAAATAATCATAGGTTTGATATAAGGGATCTTTTAGATTCAATACAGGAACTTAAGAATAGCAAAGGATCAAACTAGTAAGGTTATAGACTTAGTTTTAAAATATAACTTAGTTATGCGAGTAGTTGTTAAGTTTTCACCCTGTAAGATATAGGAATAAATAGTTATAAAAGTTATAGTTTGCCTGTACTTAGTTTTCTTAAGTTAAGTATCTCGTATTAGGGTCTCCTATGCCTTTATATTCTAGGAACCACTATAGGCTTACCCTAAGTATTAAAAACTCGAGGTTATAGGAAATTTAAAATTTTACCTAGGAATGCTAAATACTTATAACAATTAGAACCTTTAGATTAGCATCACTATGCCTTTAGATGGGGGAAACGAACTTCCGGGGAATTTAGCAAATCTTATTAGGAATTATGCCCTTTTAGTTTTAGGATTCCCAACTCTTTTGTACAATGTTCTAAGGGTTAGAACTTGTATTTTCCGTCCTTACACAACATTATATTAGTTAGAACTTGCAAGAATGTCTATATCGAATCTTAATCCTCATTATATTCGACTACGGCATTATTTTTATCTCATCTTATCTTACAACCGTCTATAGAATGGCACGTACGAGATTGACTACTCCCACTACTCCCGCCATGACTCGGGAAGCCATCCGGCAACTAGTTGCTGACAGTGTGACTGAGCCACTAGAAGCTAGGGATTGTAGAGTTAAGTTTGCTACCGGTACTCTTACCGAAGAAGCTTTGGCTTGGTGGAACTCGTATGCTCAGCCAATAGGAATCGAGGAGGCATACAAGATCACCTGGACTAAATTTAAGAAGCTTATGATTAAGAAATACTGCCCTTGAACGGAAGTCAAGAAAATGGAAAATGAGTTTTACAACTTGACTGTGAAGGGGAACGATGTCAAAACTTATATTTGGAGATTTCAGGAATTGGAAACTTTGTGTCCTACAATGGTGCCAACTACTAAAAAGATGATATAAGTTTTCATCCGAGGTTTACCCCGGAGTATCGAAGGGAATGTTACTGCCTCTAAGCCATAAACTTTAGAGGAAGCCATTAAAATTACTTTAAGGTTAATGGATAAAGTAATAAAGCACAACACTGTGCCAGCGCCCAACGATAATAAACGAAAGTTCCACGATGGGAGAGCTTTTGGCAATACCCGTAACACTAATGATAATTATCATACTAACCCCTATCCTCAGCCAAACCCAAGGCAAGAAGCTACTAGAGTTTATGCCGCCACTCCAAATGAGGGAAGTGGTTATGCTGGGAAAGCCTCTCTATGTAAGAAGTGTGCTTTGCACCACACAGGGCCTTGTTTCATCAAGTGGACTACATGTAACAAGGTGGGCCATCGGCTAAGGGATTGCAAGTCCAAAAGACCAACCACTGGGGGAAATCCGCCACCAGTAACGGTCATTTGTCACGCTTGTGGAGAGAAAAGACACTATGCAAATAGATGTCAAAAGAAAAATACTGATGGTGCCCAGGGAAGAGCCTACATGCTGAGGGATAGGAATGACCAACAGAATCCGAGCGTAATCACGGGTAAGTTTATCTTAAATCATCATCTAGTTAGAGTACTATTTGATTATGGAGCTGATAAAAGTTTCGTATCTATACCTTTTGCCTCTAGACTTAGGATCAAACCCCTAGCCTTAGATAGCTTTTATGATATAGAACCGGCCGATGGAAACCTAGTTAGTACTAACACCATCATTTAGGGTTGTACCCTAACCTTACTTAACCACCCTTTTGAGATTGATCTTATACCAATTAAACTTGGTAGTTTTGACGTTTTTGTGGGAATGGATTGTTTGTCCAAGAATCAAGGTAAGATTCTTTGTGATGAGAAAATCACCCATATTCCTATAAATGGTGAATCTTTAATTGTTAGAGGAGAGCAAAGTAAAACCCGTCTTAACCTCATCTCCTGTATCAAAAAGGAATGATACATATCACGAGGTTGTCAAGTCTTCGTTATTCAAGTAACAAAGACTAAGCCAGACAATAAACAACTGGAAGAGATCCCTGTATTCAGGGAATACCCAGGAGTTTTTCCTAAGGATACACCTGGCTTACTTCTCGTGCGTCAAATAGAATTTCAAATCGACTTGATTCCCGGAGCGGCACCTATAGCTCAAGCACCCTATAGGTTAGCCCCTTCAGAGATGAAGGAACTCTCTGAACAACTCTAGGAATTAGCCGACCGAGGTTTCATACGACCAAGTACGTCACCCTGGGTGCTCATGTTCTATTTGTTAAGAAGAAAGATGGATCTTTTAGGATGTGTATCGATTATCGTGGATTGAACATATCAAGAATCGATACCCATTACTGATGAAGCAAAAAGTGTATCGCTTTTGGGGGGTCATTTAAGGCCAAAGTCGAGATTATTTGATCAAATATTGCCCTAAATCGTTCCTTTTGTCATATTAGGTACTTTTGAGCGAAAAAGTGAAAAAAATGACAAAGTCTCAAAATCATGGCGTCACATCTTGCTAGTGACGGCATCATGACTTGACAAAGGGGTCGATAAATCAATTACACATGACACGCAAGAATGTTTTCTGAAGGGATCATGATGGCGTCACATTATAAGTTGTCAAGGCCGTCATGTGTAAATGCAAAGAGAGATAGCCATCAGAATTAAAGAGTGACGGCGTCACGTGTTAATGGAGGTAGGCCATCACGTGTTAAACTAAAGAGTGATGGCCCAGAAGACTTCCTGAAAGGGTCACGAAGGCCATCACGTATTAACTAGTCACAACTTGCGCGCGCGGTAGCTGTTACTGTTTTGGCCATAACTTTTGCATACGAACTCGGATTTAGGTGATTCAAAAGCCCACACGAAGAGGACGAAGAGATCTAAAATTTGATGAAGAAACTTTGGTCTTGACACCGTCAAGTGTTAGTCTTGACGCCGTCAAGATGGGCCGGGCAGAAAATAGCCTATAAATACAACATCATAACTTCATTATTTGTAAGCCCCCAAACCTAGGTCCGATTTTAGGGTTAGAATAGGTGTTCTTCCAGCAACTTAGAGGGTTTCAATCACTCCAAAAACATCTTGTATTGGTTTGTTGATTCTATCTCAATTATGTCTTTCATTATTATTGTTGATTCCTCTTCATTGATTATGCGTTACTAATTCACCTTGTGTCTACTTATGATTATGTGAAACTTGTTTATAATTGATTAGATCTTATTGATTCCTTGTTGATGTTTGTGTCTATCTTCATCAATTAGGGAGTGACACTTCGATAGGTCTAATTGGTTTAGTTTAAATTTCTTGTATCCTATTGTCTCTTGTTTGATTGATTGATTTCGATGTTAGGCTTAAACAAACTGGCAGACTTCCATTTGGTAACATACTTGAACGTCTTAAGAAACATGATCGGATGTGTACTACGATTAATTGGTTGTATTTAATGCATAAGTAACTACTAAGGAGGCCATGTTAGGAGCTAGTAGTCGGCTCGACATAGGAAGAGGTAGAAGCTTATAGTGTTGGGGAAGATCTTACACGGCCCCACGAATGGTATTAAGGAATACAACCCGTCAATTAAAACAAGGTGTGACAATTCAATAGGTAGAATTGGATAGCTAGAAAGGAGTAATATATCATAGTTAGACATGCTTCACTTCCCTTGTAGAACCCTAGTTTACTTTTCTTGCACATTAGTTTAATTGGTAGTTTTTGGGTTAGTTGATTAGCAACTAATTCCCCCCCTCCTTCCAAAACTGGGATTTTACTTGCTTTCATTTAAAATATAAAAATACAAAAATAATCATCCCTCACCTCTTGACATAGTTAGATTAATTTAAACCCTAACGAACACTATTCTTTGAGTTGAACGATCAATCCCCCGGTACTTGTCATTATACTATACTACAACGAACAGGTACACTACCTGGCGGGGATTGCAAGCTTCTCAAGATCCCTTGAGATGTAAAACCTTTTGCGAGGGCGCAATTCCACGCATCAATTACCCAGGATTGATGACTTATTTGATCAAATTCAAGGTTCGAGTGTTTATTCGAAAATCGACTTACGATCTGGTTTACATCAACTGAGAGTGAGGGAAGAAGATATCCCTAAGACCGCTTTCAGAACGAGATATGGGCACTATGAATTTCAAGTGATGTCATTTGGTTTAACAAATGCACCTGCGGTTTTCATGGATCTCATGAACCGAGTGTGTAAGCCATACTTGGATAAATTCGTTATAGTGTTCATAGATGATATCCTTATCTATTCTCGTAACGAGGAAGAGCACACCGAATACTTGAGAATAATCCTTGAATTGCTTAAGACAAAGAAGCTTTATGCAAAGTTCTCTAAGTGTAAATTTTGGATTAGTGTCGTGCAATTTCTCGGACACTTGATAGATAAACAAGGACTTCATGTCGATCATACAAATATTATAGCCGTAAAAAATTGGCCATATCCTATGAATCCTACCGAAATACACCAATTCTAAGGACTAGCGGGCTATTATCGAAGGTTTATTGAGTGTCACAAAACCTTTGACTGAGTTAACCCAGAAAAATAGGAAGTTTTTTTTGGGGAAAAGACCAAGAGACAACTTTCCAACTTTTGAAGAGAAAGTTGTGTGAAGCTCCGATCTTAGCATTACTAGAGGGAAACAATGATTTCATTGTTTACTGTGATGCTTCGCATCAAGGTCTTGATGCAAAGGGACAAGGTTATCGCCGATGCATCACGACCACTCAAACCACATGAAGAAAACTACACCACACATGATCTAGAATTAGGAGCAGTAGTGTTCGCCCTAAGAATATGGAGACATTATCTGTATGGCACAAAATGTATGGTTTTCACTGATCATAAAAGCCTACAACATATTCTTAGCCAAAAAGAGTCAAACATGAGACAACGACGTTGGATAGAACTTCTCACTGATTATGATTGTGAGATTCGTTACCATCTTGGCAAAGCTAAGGTAGTAGCAGATGCTTTAAGCTGTAAGGAACGAATCAAACCACTTAGAGTTAGGTCATTAGTTATGACTCTCAAATCGAATCTACCTTCTAGGATACTCAAAGCCCAAAATGAAGCCCTCAAAAAGGAAAATCTAAAAGTTAAGAACTTACGAGGGATGGACAAGGCTTTTGAGGTAAGTTTAGACGGAACTCGTTGTATTAAGAATCGGAGATGGTTGCCATATTATGGTAACTTAAGGAATTTGATAATGCACAAGTCTCATAAATCTAAGTACTCCATCCATCCAGGTTCTGATAAGATGTATCAGGATCTGAAGAAACACTATTGGTGGCCCGACATGAAGGCATCCATTGCTAGATATGTGGGCAAGTGTTTAAGATGTTCTAGAGTGAAGGCTGAATGTCAAAAGCCATCCAGCTTATTGGTACAGCCTGAAATTCCCATATGGAAGTGGGAAAGAATTACGATGGATTTTATCATAGAACTCCCTAGAACATCCAACGGACATGATACTATTTGGGTTATTGTGGATCGTCATATGAAATAAGCTCATTTTATCCCTATACGAGAAACGGATGATATGAAAACCCTTGCTAGGTTGTACCTAAAGGAAATAGTTTCCCGCCATGGAGTGCCAATATCTATCATATCGGATCATGATTCTCGTTTCACATCTAGATTTTGGCAATCTATGCAAAGTATCCTAGGTATTCAGATAGACATGAGTACAGCATATCATCCTCAGACTGATGGTAAAGAAAGGATGATGCGTGCGGTATGTCAGTGTAGCATAGGTTGTTTAAGCCTTTTCAAGTTTTACATTTATATTTAGCCCACTTATTACTAACACATATACACACACGCTTAACGAGCAGTGTACCCGATCAATATGTATATAGTGGTAAGTAGAGTGTCGAACACTAACAATGGAACATAATATCTAGTTGATTTAATCAGTATTTTAATATCTAAGTTAGTTTTACAATCCTAATCTAATAAACGGGGTTTTAGCCTGAGAGACTAACACAAATTTAATAAACAATAAAAGTAAAACTAATGAGAATGAATCAGTGAATAGCAATCACGTACACAGATAGATAATAGAAACACGTAAGAAGTCCTATCCTTATAATTAAGTAGCTTGTCACTTGTTATATTGCTAGTTTTATATGATGAGTATCATAATCTAATCTGTCTCGTTGGATCCTAATTATCGGCGAGTAAACTCTTAATGATTACTTATGTTTATCCTACTTTCTAGACACTAGATAAGCAGGCGAGGAACAGGTATGGTAGCCTAGAAGACTCAACTAAGCACAGAGGTTATCAATGCACAAATAAAAGTCAGCAAAAACATCAATCATATAAACTTTAACCGATGGAAAAGTAATTTTAAGAGGAGCAGTATGGTGGCCACAAGCCCATCAATCCTGATGGATTAAAGCTTACTAATATAATAAACAAAACTACTTAATGAATTATACACATGCAAGACCTTCTTACGGCTCTAAGATCTTTGTTTGGGGCGTGTCTTGTGATGCTTCTTCGACTGAATTCGTCTCCTTAGGGTTTTTCTGTAACAATTCGCATTTTTGGATTACTATTCATTTTTTTTACTATTCACTATTACTATTCATTTTTTACTATTCACTTTCACTATTCACTCCCAAAATTTTTATTTCATATTTTCGTAAGTTAAACTATTTTAATGATAATCCGAGAGTTTGACACTCGTCAGATCATTTCTGCAAAAATCACGAAACCGTGTCCGAGATTTACTTTTAGGTTTAAACGTCATTCCAGCATCCTGATATGTCCATAAAACACTAAAAACAATAGAAATATGAATTTCTATCATTTTACGACAATTCCAAAAGTTTTGGAATTTTACGTTTTCCAGTTCAGCGTTTTACTCGAATTACGCGTTTTAGACCCGCGTTTTTAATTTTAACAGCGTTGAAGCAACCCGATAGAACTTATCACTCATTAAATATGCTAAGATAGGTTATATTAATAAGTTCTAACATATTTATAAGTATCATATTTTTAAGATACCCGGTTTTACGTTTCGTGATTTAAATACTTACCGTTAGCGATTACCGGGACAAAACTGACTCCGTAAAAGCAAGATATTATCAAAACTCATATCTTGTCATCCAAGATAGACCTTGGATGAAATTTTATACTAAGTCACAAGCCTTGTTAGCTTGTGATAGACCTTGATCACTTAAGATAAGTCCATGTGTTGAAACTGACTTACTAAGTCTTAGAAATATCCCAAATCTTGCACCTCCTCACTACACCTTCCTAACAACTTCCTAGCACCTCCTAAAATCACTATAAAAGCCCTCCCCATCTCTCCTAGTCATTCACAACACAAACAAACACATATACTCTTCATTTGATTTCCAACTTCAAGTATTTCAACTAGTTTCAAGCTCCAAGTGAACTCCATCTCAAACACTTGCAAGTTTATGTGATTTTCT
Source organism: Artemisia argyi (assembly GCA_030686995.1). Classification (NCBI taxonomy): domain Eukaryota; kingdom Viridiplantae; phylum Streptophyta; class Magnoliopsida; order Asterales; family Asteraceae; genus Artemisia; species Artemisia argyi. The sequence goes on along the minus strand of CM060682.1, from coordinate 151,841,824 downwards.
TGAATTGAAATTTATTCAAGTAACTAAAACATCTCAACACCAAGTCCTTCAAGAATACAAGAGTGCATAAGGATTGCCAAAGTGAAGAGAAGCTTGCTCAATCAAAGTCCTATCCTTATTCTTAGTTTCCTTTCTTTAGAAAGCCAAAAGTTGTAAGAAACCCTAACACACTCTCTTGCTCAATATCATTTACATACTCCTTATACTTCATTTATGCTATATATGGTCTTTATATTGTGTTCATGATGTATACAAACTCTTAAAACAAGTTAAGAACACTACATGTTAACCTATGTTAAGAAATTAAGGAAACTAGTGACTTATATTGAGAACCATGACCAAAATATTATAACCATGATATTAGAAACTTACCTACTGTTAAAGAGGGTTTTTAAAGGAAAACATAGCAATTTGAATCACCTAAAACGAGTACACGAGTCAAAAGATACGTCCAAAAGAAGTTAGTAAACCCAAAACGCCGAAACTGCCAAAACAAGCTGTAAGCCTTCTGACCTAATTAAACGAGGCCCTTCTGGTCCGTTCATTAAAAAGTTAAAACACGAAAGTTGTCTGGAACGACGTTTTCGTTTAGGAACAAAGAAGCTCGAACCCTGAAAACGCATAACGAGTGATAATTTTCTTCAAATTCTTAACAACCCCTTTATTACCTATAAGACTATGCTTTTTTGTCACGGCTAAGGAAAATCAAATGGCCTAAAGGCCTAGAGCTGAGATCATAAACACGGCTAAGGCCAAGGTTGAGATCTCAAGACCATGGTAGCCATGACCAAAGCCATGGCAAGGCCACGGCTAAGACCTCAAGGCTTTCTAAACCGAAATCATTATAACTATCATACATGTTTTACAAATTGAATACTACAACACTAGGGAACTTCATGTGAGGGGTTCATTAAAGTAAACTGTCAAGATGAGTTTTGGATTGACGATTTAAAGTGTCCTAGCTCCTCGAACGTTTACTGCATGACCTCTGGATTGTGATGGCCTGAACGGTAGTAAGAGATATACAAACTATACATGTTTCATAACCACTTTTATTCAAAGACTTACGCTATTTACTAAGTACTACATCATGAACTATATCCAAGACGTATATAGGCAATTCTTCGTATTCTTAGACATTACTCCAACCTAAGTTGCAATAATTATTCTAGGTTGCTCTTAGAGACTTTCGCGATTCGACTACCATTTTCATTACTCACTACATAACTTAAGGTTAGTCATAGCCCCTACTCTTTTCATACTTTGTTTTTAACTCTTTGGGGGAGATACATGCTCAACTACTTGCTTTTAATTGTACAAATACTCAAAACATTTATACTTGATTGCTTTATACTTGATTGCATATATACATGATTGTGATAAACTTATTTGCGGTATTCTTGAATGCATTATATTTAATTGCGTTACTCAAATTTATGTAACTAGACTTGATACAAATATACATCCTAATATTGCGATATTGGAAGGCCATTAGTTTTGATACATCCTAAGTCCTAACATTGCGATGTTGGATACATCATAAGCGTGAGGTTCCAGAGATGAAGTAGAGCCTCATGACTAATTGCTTAACTGTTGTGATGAACTTATACATGTCTTAATCATACTATATATTAGCAGTGGGTTGTGAACACATAGGTTGCAAGTGTTGTTATGGGCGGGACTTGCAACTGAGTGGATTCACAATGCCTTTGCTGTGTGAACATTCTTTAAAGGCTTTTCAACTGTTTTAAAACAAACTCTATGAACTCACCAACCATTGTGTTGACACTTTAGCATGTTTATCTCAGGTTAGTAAGGCGATAGCTAGTGCGTGGAACATAGAGTCAAGCTGCATATTCTGAAGACTTACGCTTTTAACATTTACCATTCGAAACATTTTGTATACAATTATGTATCATACTTTAGGATCTCATGTTTGTAACTTTGAATTCATTAATCGAATGGTAACTTTTCAAAACGTCTCATTTAGAGGTCCTTTTCTATAACTTGTACTTTGTATTATGAAGTAGCACCTCAAGTGACACAGTCTTCCGTTGCGGTATTTTGGGGTGTTACATTTTTTTTACACAAAACTCGTATCTGTCTTGGGGTATTTATAGTTTCACATAGGGTCCAAGATTATTATATCCTGGAATATTCGTACACCGCCTTAAGATGCGGCGTAACTTGTTTCTCTATGCGGCGCATGTTCTTTAACGTCTTGGATAGTATCTGGTGAAGTCTTTAGCTGATACGCCGCATGTTGTAAATGAGATGCGGCGTTTTTTGGAGTAGATCTAGGTTATTATCCTTCATTGACCAAAGTTTCATATGCGGCGCATGTTGTAATTAGATGTGACACATTCTTCAAAGTCAAGCAATGGTCTTCGAATTCATCTAAGTATGATGTTGCGCCGTATCTGTTGAGAGAGATACGTCGCATCTCTTGAATTTCAGTAGACTTTTCAAATCTTGATCATTTAGCTGCATAATTCGTCCAATATCATTAACTTTCACCAATTGCTTGTTTTTACCTGAGAATCACTAAAGTAAACATTAAAGCACCAATTCTGATACAAAATAATATAAAACAAGTCAATTAAATAGGATAAATGATGCTAATAAAATATACTTATTTGATCTCATCAAATATCCTCTCACTTGAACTTTACATGTCCTCAAGTAAACTTTTAGAATAAACATATTGAAAATGTATCCTTGATAGGATATTTTTACATTTAAGCACTTTTTATCATAATTGCACGACCAAACTCTTAACCAATTAGAAACAAAATATATTTTTAATAAAAGCAAATCTAGTCATTTAACTGTCCGGACGTGACAAATATTCTATAATATATGCTTGAGAAGGATACACATCTCCACCACTAAAGCTAAGGAGTAAAAAGTCTAAAGTGGTAAAAAGGGCTTTTTTTTGTTCATGGGTTAAACCTAGCTTTGCTTGAACATTTCCTACATAAACTTGGTATACCTCTGGCGCGAGTCCTCGACGCTTTAACTAACGGATGGTCACTAATATGTTTCATGGATCGCTGGCACGAGTCCTTGATCTTTCAAATGATGGATGGTCACTAATGTGTTCCTTGGACCGCTGGCGCGTTATTTTCATAACGCATGGTCACCAAGTTGCACACCAGATCGCTGGCACATCATTTAATCAATCTTAAACTCAGATGGTCATAAATTCACACACCAGATCGCTGGCGCGTTAGCTAATTAATCTAATACTCGGATGGTCACTACCTTATTCATACATTCAATATTTTCACTTAGCCATCATTAAATTCGGATGCTCGAAAGCTAACAACGAATATAACAATACGATTGGGTATGAATAACATTTAGGATATAAATTGGTGTAAAATAAAAATACATAATAAGAAACAAATAGATTAAATTCCTAAGTGTGGTTAGAATACTTCCCTACCATCCGATGAATACGACTCATATCCTTGAATAATTAACGCTTTAACTCTTTTGTAACTCACGCTTTAGGTAGACACGAATTATACTCAATAAGATCTTAGACAAAGAATAAACAATCCTTTGTTGGCGTTTGATGAGACGAAAAGTGAACTGCTTTTGGAGGGTCATTTATGGCCAAAGTTGAGATTATTTGATCAAATATTGCCCTAAATCGTTCCTTTTGTCATTTTAGGTACTTTTGAGAGGAAATTTGCAAAAGGAAGCATTTTGGACGTTTTGGAGCGAAAAAGTGAAGAAAACGGCAAAGTCTCCAAAATATGCTGGAAACAGTACTTGACGGCGTCAAAGATTGCTCTTCACGGCGTCACGACTTGGAAAAGGGTTAGATAAATAAAATACACGTGATGATCCAGAAGGTTTTTGAAGGAGTTTGTGATGGCGTCACCCTTTAAGCTGATCAAGGCCGTCACGTGTAAATGCAAAGAGAGATGGCCATTAGGATTAAAGAGTGACGGCGTCACGTGTTAATGGAGGTATGCCATCATGTGTTAAATTAAAGAGTGATGGCCCAGAAGACTTCTTGAAGGGATCACGTAGGCCATCACGTGTTAACTAGTCACAACTTGCGCGCGCGGTAGCTGTTACTGTTTTGGCCATAACTTTTGCATACGAACTCGGATTTAGGTGATTCAAAAGCCCACGTGAAGAGGACGAAGAGATATACAATTTTGTGAAGAAATTTTGGTCTTGACGCCATCATGGTTCGGGCTGACACCATCAAGATGGGCCGGGCAGCAAATAGCCTATAAATACAACCTTATAACTTCATTACTTGTAAGCCCCCAACCCTAGGTCCAATTTTAGGTTTAGGGTAGGTGTTTTTCCAGAAACTTAGAGGGTTTCAATCACTCCAAAAACATCTTGTATTTGTTTTTTGATTCTATCTCAATTATGTCTTTCATTATTATTGTTGATTGCTCTTCATTGATTTTGCGTTGCTAATTCACCTTGTGTCTACTTATGATTATGTGAAACTTATTTATAATTGATTAGATCTTATTGATTCCTTGTTGATGTTTGTGTCTATCTTCATCAATTAGGGTGTGACACTTCGATAGGTCTAATTGGTTTAGTTTATAATTCTTGTATCCTATTGTCTCTTGTTTGATTGATTGATTTTGATGTTAGGCAGAAGAAAACTGGCAGACTTCCAATTGGTAACATGCTTGAACGTCTTAAGAAACATGATCGGATGTGTACTACGATTAATTGGCTGTATTTAATGCATAACTAACTACTAAAGAGGCCATGTTTGGAGCTAGTAGTCGGCTCAACATAGGAAGAGGTAGAAGCTTATAGAGTTGGGGAAGATCGTACACTGCCCCACGAATGGTATTAAGGAATACAACCTGTCAATTAAAACAAGGTGTAACAATTCAATAGGTAGAATTGGATAGCTAGCAAGGAGTAATATATCATAGGTAGACATGCTTCACTTCCCTTGTAGAACCCTAGTTTACTTTTCTTGCACATTAGTTTAATTGGTAGCTTTTGGGTTAGTTGATTAGCAATTAATTCCGCCTATTCTTCCAAAACCCGAGATTTTTACTTGCTTTCCATAAAATATAAAAATACAAAAAGAATCATCCCTCACCTCTAGACCTAGTTAGATTAATTCAATCCTAAAGAACACTATTCTTTGAGTTGAACGATCAATCCCCCGGTACTTGCCACTATACTATACTACAACGGTCAGGTACACTGCCTGGGGGGGATTGCAAGCTTCTCAAGATCGCTTGAAAGGTAAAACCTTTTGCGAGGGTGCAATTCTACGCATCAGCGTTCCCATAACATCCAACTCCCTTTCAATCCATAAATATAATACAACAATAGTGGCGATATCAACCATTTAATACAAAACTTTACATTGTTGGTTTATACAAACTACCAACTTCTTCTTTATTTTTCTTTTCTCATTTTTCCAATTTTTTTTAATTATTTTTATTTTTTATTTATTTATTTATTTATTTTCATAACTAATGGTGTAAAATTTCACGACAATACCATCAAAATAATTCTAGATAATTTTCTTTAACTTTTCAGACTTTCAGACATAATGTAATAGTGAAAGTAGTGAACACACGAAAAACTGACTAAAAATATACAATATGTACTTTCACTCCAATTGCATTGTGCAATTTCCCGACCTAACCAAAGATAATGAATTTACACACACGAACACAGGTAACGCAAGGAAGCACACTTTGCCTAAGCAACTAACCACGAACTTAAATCTACAGGGTAGGCTAAGGTGTAAGGTGTAACGAAACATAATAACAAGGTTTATAAGTCCTAAAGGAATGGCTCTACGTATTTTTTCTACGGGTATCTTACTCTAAAAATGAGAGTAAACAAGGGGTTTATACGGGGGTTAACTAACCATTGTAGTTAATTAATATCACATAACATATAAAGGCTTTTTGGTGTAATCCTAGAATTTTTACCAATTTAGACAAATCACTCCAATTATAAAAATAATACTTATTATGGTGGTCTCGAATAGTATACAAGTCAAGTTCTAAAGTTTAAAAGTGACGGAACTCTCATAGATTTGTGAATTTTGAAATCAGAATTTTAGAAATAAAGTCTTGTGTGCAGCTATGCAACTTAGATTAAACAAAAACATGCTAAAAACTTTTTAAATGTTTATATATTAAGCGCAAATTAAAGCATATTCTTGAAAAATAAGGACAAGTAAAAGTTAAGTAAAAGTTCTAATTCTCCATCCCCCCACTTAAGTTAAACAACGTCCTTGTTGTTTATTAAAATTAAAAACAGGAATTTAAAAAGAATTAGAACGAGAAACTTCCTTGATATTTGCTCGGTTTGATCCTCCCAGGCAACGGCGCCAAAAACTTGATGCATGCGGTATGTCAGCGTAGCATAGGGTGTTTAAGCCTTTTCAAGTTTTACATTTATATTTAGCCGACTTATCACTAACACACACACACTTAACGAGTAGTGTACCCGATCAATATGTATACAGTGGTAAGTAGAGTGTCGAACACTAAGAATGGAACATAATATCTAGTTGATTTAATCAGTATTTTAGTATATAAGTTAGTTATACAATCCTAATCTTATAAACGGGGGTTTAGCCTAAGAGACTAACACAGATTTAATAAACAATAAAAGTAAAACTAATGAGAATGAATTAGTGAATAGCAATTACGTACACAGATAGATAATAGAAACACGTAAGAAGACCTGTCCTTATAATTAAGTAGCTTGTCACTTGTTATATTGCTAGTTTTATATGATGAGTATCGTAATCTAATCTGTCGCGTTGGATCCTAATTATCGGTGAGTAAACTCTTAATGATTACTTATATTTATCCTACTTTCTAGACACTAGATAAGCAGGCGAGGAACAGGTATGGTAGCCCAGAAGACTCAACTAAACACAGAAGTTATCAATGCACAAATAAAAGTCACCAAAAACATCAATCATTTAAAAATTAACCGCTGAAAAAGCAATTTTAAGGGGAGCAGTATGGTGGCTACAAGCCCATCAATCCTGATGGATTAAAGCTTACTAATCTAATAAACCAAATGACTTAATGAATTATACACATGCAGGACCTTCTTATGGTTATAAGATCTTCGTTTGGGGAGTGTCTTGTGATGCTTCTTCGACTGAATTCGTCTCCTTAGGGTTTTTCTGTACACAAAACTTGTATCTGTCTTGGGGTATTTATAGTTTCTGTCTGAGGGATCGATGCGGCACATGTTGATGACAGATGCGGCGCATTTACTTAACTTCGCATGGGGTCCAAGATTATTATATTCTGGAATATTCGTACACAGCCTTAAGATGCGGTGTAACTAGTTTCTCTATGCGGTGCATGTTCTTTAACGTCTTGGATAGTATCTGGTGAAGTCTTTAGCTGATACGCCGCATGTTGTGAATGAGATGCGGCGTATTTTGGAGTAGATCAAGTTGATTATCCTTCATTGATCAATGTTTCGTATGCGGCGCATGTTATAATTAGATGCAACACATTCTTCAAAGTCAGGCAATGGTCTTCGAATTCATCTAAGTATGATGTTGCGACATATCTGTTGAGAGAGATACGGTGCATCTCTTGAATTCCAGTAGATTTTTCAAATCTTGATCATTTAGCTCCGTAATTCATCCAATATCATTAACTTTCACCAATCGCTTGTTTTTACCTGAGAGTCATTAAAGTGAACATTAAAGCACCAATCCTCATACAAAATAATATAAAACAAGTCAATTAAATAGGATAAATGATGCTAATAAAATGTACTTATTTGATCTCATCAAAGGACTATCCAAACACTCGAGGATATGCTTCAAGCATGTGTGATAGACTTTGGAAAACGATGGGAGAGACATTTACCGTTAATCGAATTATAGTATAATAATAGTTATCAAGCTAGCATTAAGGCAGCGCCGTTCGAAGCACTTTATGGATGTAAGTACATATCCCCTGTCTGTTGGGCCGAAGTTGGAGAAGTACAACTTACGGGACCATAGATAATTAATGAGGCGAAAAATGGTCCATTTTTAGGGGGTCATTTAAGCCCAGAATTGAATTTAGTTGATCAAATATTGACCTAAATCGCTCCTTTTGTGATTTTAGGTTCTTTTGGAGTGAATTCTGGAAAAGGAAGCATTTTGGACGTTTTTGGAGCTTAAAAGTGAAGAAAACGGCAAAGTCTCAATTTTCCTTGTTGGGAACAGTACCTGACAGCGTCACAAAATCCTACATGACGGCGTCAAGAGATAAAACAAGAGGTGAAGTGGATAGAGTCCGTGACGGTCCAGAGAGTTTTACACTAAGGAGCATGACGGCGTCACCATAGGCCGTCATGGTCCCATTACACGTGACGGCTAGAGGAAATTTGCTCTTCTCGGTGTCAGATCTGGATCTAGGCAATCCGATATTATTATGGGCGGCGAGTTGACGGCGTCAGATTTCTCTTCTTGACGCCGTCACAATGGAAAATCTATATATAGTTTTGTAATTTTCATTCATAAAGAGAGGACAATTAGAGGGACAACTTGGAGAAACCCTAGCACGATTTTATCAGTATTTTCAAGGGTTTTTACCCTTTGAAACCTTTCATGTTCAATTAAGATAAGTATCCTTTCAATTCATTCAATATGTCTATGTGTTGTTTGAATATATCTTACGCTTGTCTTGATTTTAAAATGCTAGGCTAGATCTCTTGTGTGTTTGCTTAGATGTTGTAATACTCCGTAAAATCCCAAGTCATTTATTTATGCTAAATTTGGACACTATTTTAAACTAAGCCATTTTTGCGGGCTAATTTGAAATTTTTATATGAGACACCGTTTGTTTAACACCCGATTATTTTGATCACCGTTTGTTTGACACCCGATTATTTTTGGTCACCATTTGTTTAGCACCCGATTATGTTTTGTCACCTGATTTCACCCGATTGTCACTCTTGGATGTCACCCAATGAGGTTAACACCGGTAACTCCCACTTGCGACCTGACACCCTAATTGGACACCGAGATATTATTAATATATATAACGATATATATATTAACTATTACAAATTATCATCACTATATATATATATATATATATATATATATATATATATATATATATATATATATATATATATACACATAAGAGTATATATATACGTATGACGACACCGTTTATATTTTCATGGTTTTCGCGAAACGACACCGACACCGAAGCTAAAGTACGAAAGCACTAGTCACTCACACCCTATTTTTATGATGGGCCGAGCACAAATCACAAGCCCAACAATCAATATTTGTTTCTATGTTTTCTTTGGGCCGAGACTACCACAAGCCCACCATACCATTTTCATTCTTATTTTTCTTTTGGGCCGAGTTTTGCACAAGCCCATGTGGCTGATATGATTTTCTTCTTTTACGTTGCATGGCTACCAAACGAGCTTAGCTCGTGCCCCTACTCACACGACACAACCTTACAACATTCCCTTTTGACTTTGTATCTTGCAACCTTGAGCCACCATTTGTAGCCGTCAAACCATTGTACAAACGCATTAACCACCTAGTTATCCTAATCGGCTAAGGACCAAGGGATCGTGTGCTTCATTACCCCCAACATACCATTACCACATGTGCCTCTAAACTAATTGTTTATTTCCCTACTAATCAAGGTCAACTCTCATTGCTCCCTTCTACACCTCTACTCAACAAGACAAGAACGCAAGGCAAGGGACAAGTTTGTCTACCCTCGATTGACAACTAAGGAGACATGTCTCACCATGTCAAACATACAACTACTTTTACTACCCTATATAAGCCACATTTAATGCAAGATTTCTCACACTCTCAAGCTTCACCAAGTTTGCATATCACAAAACTCTTTCTTCCTTCTTGGTTACTGTCGAAGAACACTAGGCGCACACAAGCAAGGTTTTGGGTTTGAACGAGTTGGGTAACTCTTGTGGATAAGGGATCATTAGACGAAGAGGGTACAACGTTTGCTTGTTCTTGTTTGCTCCCACCACACGAACATCTTCACCACCACTTTGGTATTGTAAGTTAATTATCTCCATTTTCAATTCGTACATCATCCCATTCATGCATATCACATTGATTTATCACACGATATACATTACTTTCTTAGCATATCACATTCATAACACTTGTGACTATGTTTTACACAGCTCGACACCCTGGAGGAAAGGCCTCGTCATTTCATTTTTACGCGTACAATGCATATATTTTCTTCGACACTCTAATTCACCGACTCACACTTAATCGAACTAACAAGACATGCAAACCCTACACGACCTTATACTACGTAAACGAAGCCAAAACCAAATCCTAGTCGAAGCTATGTTTTCAAACAAGTAAACCCATTATGGGCCTTAACCGGGCTAACGAGCCCAACCGGTTTTTCCTTACGAATTTTCGATTGGGAAATTTAAGATTTTCAAAATGATATTGAATTTATAAAAACTGATTTTTTTATAAATTTAGAAGAATAAAAATGGTAACTTTTATAAAAATAAAAGTTAACTTTTCAAAAACTAGATTTCGGATTATTTTTACCAAAGTCCCACGTTAAGGGACTAAAAGTGATAAATTTACCAAACTTTCAGACCAATTTGGAAACTGTCAATTTTGAATAAAACGAAGGGTAGAAACTGTGAATTTTGAAAGATCAAGGTAGAATTGTAAAAAGTTGTGCCAAGGACTAAAATGTAATTATTTTTGACCAAAGGGTAAAAAGTGTAACTTTAATAAAGTTAAGGGTCAAATATGACAAAGGTACTTTATTAATTAATTATTTTGTATAATTTGATTTTTATATATAAATATGTATATATTTTGTAACTTTAAAGTAAATATATAATTTTACTAAAAATATTTAATTATAAATATTTTTACTAAGTGTTATTATTATTACCAACGAGTTAATATTTAATAGACACCGTTTTGAAACAACGTTACAAATAACTACGTGAAGTTATTTTGGAATATATTAAAACACCCGAATGGTTATCACCGTACACGAGACATATCACATGTCATTTACGAAACGAATCTAAGACACCGATGACTATATATTTATAGGTCGCAAGTCGGAGGAATTTCATTGCTAGACGTAGCAGTACACCATCACTTTTGAGCACCGTTGTGATTCACACACACCTGTCAGGTGAGTTCATGGTCCCACATTTTTAATTGTTTTTAAACCCCGTGGGGAGATACATGCTATAAATCGAACACAAGTATTTTTCTGTATACTGTTATCACCTGATATTGCCTAAGTTGACACCTGTGCTACAAGTCCCTCATATCACGAACCTTAATCACTTGCAAGTGAGCGCGAATATAGTTGATAGATCTATTGGAATGGCAGCCCACCTCTGTCAAGGTGATCACTTGGCAGGAGGTGTGCTATATTCGAGGTATTATGGAAATTTGGCACATTTCCTGTCACCGAGGGCCCCTTGTCATTTACATCCGCTGTGGTGTAGGTGATTGTTATTATCTTTATGATATGTCAAATCAATGTTAAGGCTTGCGTTTCGTGAGGCTTAGGAGCAATATTTCACCAGTTTAGTCAAGAGCTGTCTATCTTGGCTTGTTTATTTCAAATGCTTGACTTGTGTTCATACTATTACTATTTAAACTACTATGGATTCACTCAACCTTTGTGTTGACTTTTTAAGCATGTTTATCTCAGGAAATTAGCAAGCATGGCGGCACGGAGCTGGCAAAAGGGCACACAGGACCTCCCTTTTTATTTCAATAATGATATCATTCTTTACAAACTCATCACTTCTTTTGCGAAACAATTAACATTTTGGAAAAATGTTTGTAACTCTGACTATTTGAGTTTTCATGGAATAATATTGACTATCTTTTGAATTGTTTTCTATGAGTATGACTGTGTACTAAACTGTAATGACCCCGATTAGACTTCCGCTGCTTATCAAAATTTCAGGGTGTTACAGATTGGTATCAAAGCCATGGTTATAGAGAACCAAATGATTTTTCAAAACATTGGACTATAACCTCACCGGATTTCTAAACAAACTATTTATCACCAAAGTGCCCTCCGTGCCAGCGCTTGCCAACGTCATGTTTTAAGGTTTGATTTTTTAGCACCCATTGCATTTAGTTCACTATGACACTACGATCACTGTACATGTAGCATTATGTAGACTAAATGACTTATATTACTGCTATTTTTGGGATATTACAGTACCATGTCGCCCCCGGTTATTATTTTGTCAGACAGTGACGACGTCGTGCCGGCATCATCCACCTACCCTACTATTGACATATCTGACTATGACACCCATGACACCCGAGACACCCATGATTCTGACCATGACACCCAACCTGTATCACCTGCCATACCATCTCCTGTTCCATCTGGAGACCCATCTGCTGATACTGAGCCCTTTGAGGAGGGTGATGTTGCTTCTACACCCATTGATTCTTTTGCTATTCAGCCTCTTTTTCATCCTATCTGTGGACCTATGACACAGGGGCAGTACCTTTATGATCAGTACCTGACGTCTCAGCAGTTTCTTGCGGCTGATGATCGTCTTACACCACCAGCTAGTCACCACACCGGTTCAGATGCTGAGGACGAGTCTTCTGACTCCGATACTTCTGACACTGCTGCTTCTATCCCACCACCATCCCCGCCTGCACCGATTCGTCGGCTCAAGCGAGTGAGGATTCTTGAGCCCTATGAGCCTGAGCCTTTCGGAGAGTTGTTTCGATATCATGAGGGAGACTTTACCCGCAAATGCACGGCTCGGAAACGAGTCTATATTTTGCCTGCTTCTACTGTTACACCACCTATACCTACACCTGTACCATCACCCACATCTGTACTACCACCTGTTTCTATGCCAGAGCTGACACCTGTGGCATCACCAGCACCTCCACCATCACCCGTATCACCCCCACCTGAGCCACATCCTTACATGTTACCTACTTACACTGCACCCCACACTTCTGAGTTTTTGCCACCCATGCCACCACCTACAGTTTTCTACTCATAGACTACTACCGTACCGATACCATCACCTACTTCATCACCTGTTCCCACTGAGACCCCCACCTCACCCGGCATTCATAGATTGGTTGATGCTCGCCGATGGTCATTTTTGTTGGATTACATTCGTAGATGGAGGTTGGTTGAGGGATCGCCTAGGGCTGCTGAGCTTGGAGATGGCTCTTCAGCGGTCTTACCGGTCACTGGGGAGCCGATACACCATACTATCCCTCTTTTGGCTGCTAGATTAGTTAGACATGAGGATCGTCTTGATGAGCTGTTGGGCGTTATTAAGGATATATCCTTGGAGAGGATTGAGTGTATGCAGGAGGAGGTCGAGAACCTCGTGGTACATAGGACAGCTTTAGAGATGGTATTTGAGATGATGGGGACAGAGATCGAGGAGGCACAGGCTACCATCACTGAGTTTGGTCATCGACTAGATGTTCAGAGGCATGAGATAGAAGATTTGAGAGCGATAGCGATCATCACGCAACAGATGCTAGAGCATCAGACACAGGAGTTAGCCGCATCTAGTTCTACCATCCACACTCTTTCAGCCACTATTGAGGAGATTCAGGCCCGTGAGGGATCCAGGGATTTGGAGATGTTAGAGATGATCAGGATCATCAGAGAGCTGGAGAGGAGATCAGGAGGCGCACCTGGACCTTCATAGATCTATGACATATCACTACATTCAGAGACATCTTAACTTGCCGCCTGTGGCATTAATAATGTTTTATCTTATTGTTTTGTAACAATGAATTCAAAATTATTAAAACTTTATGTTGGTTATGATTGTACTATATTGATATTGATTTATGATGTTCTAGTTGTCTGATCTTTTATTATGCTCCCATATTGAGATTCATTATAATTTCCATGTGTATTGTTACATGTCGTGATGATTATTTATGAATGATATGGTTTATGTTGATGTATGTATTCATGGTGTGGTTGTGATAGGTACTTTGTGATGATCGCGACTATTATGAGCTTGGTTACATTATTTCTCTTGTTATTGATGTTTGGGTTTTGTACTTATACACTTGCGATTTTATAGAATTATGGCCCCAAGGAAAACCACTACTGCTACCTCGTCACCCGCTATGACCCAGGCTGCTATCAGAAAGTTGGTTGCCGACAGTGTTGCTGCAGCTTTGGAAGAGCAGGCTGCTGCAATGGCACAAACTAGTAGCAATAACCGAGCCACTGCTGAAAGCGAGTCTGCTGTGACTCGGAAGTGTACCTATAAGGACTTCATAGCTTGTAAACCATCTTACTTCAAAGGGACTGAAGGAGTGACAGAGCTTGCTCGATGGTTTGAGCGAACTGAGACTGTGTTTGTAAGGAGCGGTTGTGCCGCTGAAAGCAGAGTCTTGTTTGCTACTGGAACATTGTTGGAAGACGCGTTGTCTTGGTGGAATGCAACTGCTCAGAAGATAGGTGTGGAAGAGGCCTATCAGATTACCTGGGCTAACTTTAAGGAGAAGATGTTGAAGAAGTTCTGCCCTAGAGGTGAGATCAAGAAGTTAGAAGATGAGTTTCACACGTTGGTTGTGAAAGGAAATGATCTCAGGGCTTATGATAGGAGATTTCAGGAGCTTGCCACACTTTGCCCTTCAAAGGTTCCCGACTTGGAAAAGTTGTTGGAAAGGTACATTGAGGGATTACCCAGGAGCATTGAGGGAAACGTCACCTTGTCAAAGCCTCAATCTTTGGAAGAAGCAATGACTATTGCCCAAAGACTGCTAGACCGGGAGATTAAGCGTAACTCTGCTCAGGGGAACAACGATCACAAAAGGAAGTTTGATGATCGGAAGACAAACAACAACAACAAAAACAACAACAACAACAACAACAACAACAGCAACAACAACAACCGTAACCCCAACTGTAACTATCACCATGACAGAAACACCCACCACAATCAACATAACCGACGATAGGAAGTTGTCAGAGCTTATGTCGCCGCACCAGTTAAGGATGCTAGGTATGCTGGACCTCTTCCGTTTTGTGACAAGTGTAAGATGCATCACACTGGACCCTGCTATGCTAAGTGTGGGAAATGTTCAAGGATTGGACATAAGACACAAGATTGCAAGGCTACAGGAGCTAACTTGCAACCCGTGGCTGTAGTATGCCATGCTTGTAGAGATAAAGGACACTACAGGCGTTAGTGCCCAAATAAGGATAACAATGCACATGGGAGAGCATACGTGCGTGGAGACGAAAATGTCCATCAGGATCCGAACGTAGTCACGGGTACTTTCTTTCTAAACAACCGCCTTGTTAAAGTTTTATTTGATTCCGGAGCCGATCAAAGTTTCGTATCTATTTCCCTTGCACCCCTACTTAATATTACACCGACCAAACTAGACACCACATATGAGATTGAACTAGCTGATGGAAAGCTAATAAGTACTAACACTATACTCCGAGGTTGCACCCTACGACTACTAGACACCCCATTTGATATTGACCTTATGCCTATTAGACTTGGTAGTTTCGACGTCGTTGTAGGAATGGATTGGTTATCCAAGAACCTCGCTAAGATCATTTGTGACGAAAAGGTCGTTCACATCCCCCTGAACAACGAAACCCTGATTGTTCACGGAGAGCAAAGTAGGACAAGTTTGAGCATCGTTTCTTGCGTCAAGGTTGTGAAGTACATCGAACGAGGATGTCAAGTCTTTTTGGCTCAAGTCACCGAGAAGAAGTCGAAAGAGAAGCGACTCGAGGATGTGCCAATAGTCAGGAACTTTCCAGAAGTTTTTCTTGAGGACTTGCCTGGCCTTCCGCCGACTCATCAAGTGGAATTTCAAATTGACTTGATGCCAGGAGTAGCACCCGTAGCACAAGCACCCTATAGGCTAGCACCGTCGGAAATGAAGGAGTTATCTGGGCAATTGCAGGAATTGTCAGATAAAGGATTTATTCACCCAAGTTCGTCACCGTGGGGAGCCCCAGTGTTGTTTGTAAAGAAGAAGGATGGAACCTTCAGGATGTGTATCGATTATCATGAGTTGAACAAACTTACTGTGAAGAATCGATATTCGTTGCCAAGGATTGACGATTTGTTTGATCAACTGCAAGGATTGAGTGTCTACTCGAAGATTGATTTGAGATCGGGTTATCACCAACTGAGAGTTAGGGAAGAAGACATCCCTAAGACGGCTTTCAGGACAAGATACAGTCACTACGAATTCCAAGTAATGCCATTCGGTCTAACAAATGCACCTGCTATATTTATGGACTTAATGAATCGAGTGTGCAAACCCTATTTGGATAAGTTTGTGATTGTATTCATCGATGATATCCTTATTTATTCACATAGTAAGGAAGAGCACACAGAACACTTAAAGGCTATACTAACACTGCTCAGAGAAGAGAAATTATACGCCAGATTTTCAAAGTGTGATTTTTGGATTGAGAAGGTACAATTTCTTGGGCATGTTATTGACAGTAAGGGTATTCATGTTGATCCCGCCAAGATCGAAGCTGTTAAAAATTGGGCGTCACCTACGAGTCCTACTGAGATACGCCAATTTTTAGGTCTTGCCAGATACTATCGAAGGTTTATTGAAGGTTTTTCAAGGATTTCTAAACCTTTGACTGAGTTAACACAGAAGAAGAAGAAGTTTGACTGGGGAGAGGAACAAGAATCGACATTTCAGTTTTTGAAGCAGAAGCTCTGTGAAGCACCGATATTAGCACTACCCGAAGGAAATGAGGACTTTGTGGTATATTGTGACGCATCAATCCAAGGTTTGGGTGCCGTATTGATGCAGAGACTTAAAGTAATCGCTTACGCTTCTAGACAACTTAAACCCCACGAGGAGAACTACACTACTCATGATCTAGAATTAGGAGCGGTAATATTCGCTCTTAAGATCTGGAGACACTACCTATATGGAACCAAGTGTACGGTTTTCACCGATCACAAGAGTCTTCAGCACACTTTAGATCAAAAGGAGTTGAACATGAGGCAACGTCGATGGCTAGAGTTACTAAGTGACTATGATTGTGAGATTCGTTATCACCCGGGGAAGGCAAACGTTGTAGCAAATGCCTTGAGTCGAAAGGAACGACTTAGACCCCTCAGAGTTAGATCATTGGGTATGAAAATTAGATCACCACTTCCGTCTCAAATTCTTGAAGTTCAAGCTGAGGCCCTTAAGGAAGAGAATAGACTGCACGAGAAGATTTACGGCATGCCAGAAAGCACGAATGGATTTGTCAAGAAACCAGATGGAAGGCTGTGTTTCAAAGACAGAAGTTGGATTCCATTGTATGGAGGAATACGAGACCTCATCATGCATGAGTCTCATAAGTCTAAATATTCCATTCATCCTGGTTCAAAAAAGATGTATCATGATCTAAAGAAATTGTATTGGTGGCCAAACATGAAAGCTGACATTGCAGAGTATGTCGGTAAGTGTTTGACCTGCTCAAGAGTAAAGGCTGAACATCAAAAACCATCTGGTCTTTTGATTCAACCCGAGCTACCAATGTGGAAATGGGAAAGAATTACAATGGACTTCATTACGAAATTACCCAAGACATCGGGTGGGTTGGACACTATTTGGGTTATTTTCGATCGTCTCACGAAGTCAGCACACTTCTTGCCGATCAAAGAGACTGATGATATGGACGTTCTTGCATGTTTGTACCTAAAGGAGATAGTTTCCCGGCATGGTGTGCCAATTTCGATTATCTCCGACCGAGACCGCCGTTTCACGTCTAACTTTTGGCGATCTTTATAGAAAGCCTTGGGAACTAATTTAGATATGAGTACCGCTTACCATCCACAGACTGATGGTCAAAGTGAAAGGACTATACAGAACCTAGAGGACATGCTTAGGGCATGTGTGATTGATTTTGGAAAAGGCTGGGATAAACACCTACCGTTAGCAGAATTCTCATATAACAACAGTTATCACACTAGTATTAAGGCTGCACCGTTTGAAGCACTTTTATGGAAGAAAGTGTAGATCACCAGTTTGTTGGGCTGAGATTGGAGATGTACAACTCTCAGGTCCCGAGTTTGATTCTTGAAACCAATGAGAAAATAGTAAAGATTAGGCAACGATTACAAGCCGCCAGGGATCGGCAAAAGAGTTATGCCGATGTGCGAAGGAAACCGATAGAGTTTCAAGTTGGAGACAAGGTCATGCTTAAGGTATCACCTTGGAAAGGGATGATTAGGTTTGGAAAACGTGGAAAGCTAAACCCAAGATACGTTGGACCCTTCGAGATCATTGAAAGGATCGGTCCCCTGGCATACAAACTTGAATTACCTGAGGAACTCAGTAGAGTACACAACACCTTCCACGTGTCAAATTTGAAAAAGTGTTTATCGGATGAAACCCTTGTGATTCCATTGAAGGAGATCAGAATCGACGATAAGTTGAACTTTATTGAGGAACCCGTTGAAATTATGGATAGGGAGGTCAAATGACTTAAGCATAGTCGCATTCCCATTGTTAAGGTCAGATGGAACTCTAAGAGAGGACCCGAATTCACCTGGGAGCGCGAGGATCAAATTCGTGCCAAATACCCACAACTATTCGATGAGACAACCCCGAGCACCGATTCAACTTTGGATTCCAGGACGAATCCAATCTAACGGGTGGGTACTGTAATACTCCGTAAAATCCCAGGTCATTTATTAATGCTATATTTGGACACTATTCTAAACTAAGCCATTTTTGCGGGCTAATTTGAAATTTTTATATGAGACACCGTTTGTTTAACACCCGATTATTTTGATCACCGTTTGTTTGACACCCGATTATTTTTGGTCACTGTTTGTTTAGCACCCGATTATGTTTTGTCACCTGATTTCACCCGATTGTCACTCTTGGATGCCACCCAATGAGGTTAACACCGGTAACTCCCACTTGCGACTTGACACCCTAATTGGACACCGAGATATTATTAATATATATAACGATATATATATTAACTATTACAAATTATCATCACTATATATATATATATATATATATATATATATATATATATATATATATATATATATATATAAGAGTATATATATACGTATGACGACACCGTTTATATTTTCATGGTTTTCACGAACCGACACTGACACCGAAGCTAAAGTACGAAAGCACTAGTCACCGACACCCTATTTTTATGATGGGCCGAGCACAAATCACAAACCCAACAATCAATATTTGTTTCTATGTTTTCTTTGGGCCGAGACTACCACAAGCCCACCACACCATTTTCATTCTTATTTTTCTTTTGGGCCGAGTTTTGCACAAGCCCATGTGGCTGATATGATTTTCTTCTTTTGCGTTGCATGGCTACCAAACGAGCTCAGCTCGTGCCCCATCTAAATATTACACATGTTTTGTTTGCTTATCTCCCTTCTCACACGACACAACCTTACAACATTCCCTTTTGACTTCGTATCTTGCAACCTTGAGCCACAATTTGTAGCCATCAAACCATTGTACAAACGCATTAACCACCTAGTTATCCTAATCGGCTAAGGACCAAGGGATCGTGTGCTTCATTACGCCCAACATACCATTACCACATGTGCCTCTAAACTAATTGTTTATTTCCCTACTAATCAAGGTCAACTCTCATTGCTCCCTTCTACACCTCTACTCGACATGACAAGAACGCAAGGCAAGGGACAAGTTTGTCTACCCTCGATTGACAACTAAGGAGACATGTCTCACCATGTCAAACATACAACTACTTTTACTACCCTATATAAGCCACATTTAATGCAAGATTTCTCACACTCTCAAGCTTCACCAAGTTTGCATATCACAAAACTCTTTCTTCCTTCTTGGTTACTATCGAAGAACACTAGGCGCACACAAGCAAGGTTTTGGGTTTGAACGAGTTGGGTAACTCTTGTGGATAAGGGATCATTAGACGAAGAGGGTACAACGTTTGCTTGTTCTCGTTTGCTCCCACCACACGAACATCTTCACCACCACTTTGGTGTTGTAAGTTAATTATCTCCCTTTTCAATTCGTACATCATCCCATTCATGCATATCACATTGATTTATCACAGGATACACATTACTTTCTTAGCATATCACATTCATAACACTTGTGACTATGTTTTACACACCTCGACACCCTGGAGGAAAGGCCTCGTCATTTCATTTTTACGCGTACAATGCATATATTTTCTCCGACACTCTAATTCACCGACTCACACTTAATCGAACTAACAAAACATGCAAACCCTACACGACCTTATACTACGTAAACGAAGCTAAAACCAAATCCTAGTCGAAGCTATGTTTTCAAACAAGTAAACCCATTATGGGCCTTAACCGGGCTAACGAGCCCAACCGGTTTTTCCTTATGAATTTTCGATTGGGAAATTTAAGATTTTCAAAAAGATATTAAATTTATAAAAACTGATTTTTTTATAAATTTAGAAGAATAAAAATGGTAACTTTTATAAAAATAAAAGTTAACTTTTCAAAAACTAGATTTCGGACTATTTTTGCAAAAGTCCCATGTTAAGGGACTAAAAGTGATAAATTTACCAAACTTTCGGACCAATTTGGAAACTGTCAATTTTGAATAAATCGAAGGGTAGAAACTTTGAATTTCGAAAGATCAAGGTAAAAGTGTAAAAAGTTGTGCCAAGGACTAAAATGTAATTATTTTTGACCAAAGGGTAAAAAGTGTAACTTTAATAAAGTTAAGGGTCAAATATGACAAAGTTACTTTATTAATTAATTATTTTGTATAATTTGATTTTTATATATAAATATGTATATATTTTGTAACTTTAAAGTAAATATATAATTTTACTAAAAATATTTAATTATAAATATTTTTACTAAGTGTTAGTATTATTACCAACGAGTTAATATTTAATAGACACCGTTTTGAAACAACGTTACAAATAACTACGTGAAGTTATTTTGGAATATATTAAGACACCCAAATGGTTATCACCGTACACGAGACATATCACATGTCATTTACGAAACGAATCTAAGACACCGATGACTATATATTTATAGGTCGCAAGTCGGAGGAATTTCATTGCTAGACGTAGCAGTACACCATCACTTTTGAGCACCGTTGTGATTCACACACACCTGTCAGGTGAGTTCATGGTCCCACATTTTTAATTGTTTTTAAACCCCGTGGGGAGATACATGCTATAAATCGAACACAAGTATTTTTCTGTATGCTGTTATCACCTGATATTGCTTAAGTTGACACCTGTGCTACAAGTCCCTCATATCACGAACCTTAATCACTTGCGAGTGAGCACGAATATAGTTGATAGATCTATTGGAATGGCAGCCCACCTCTGTCAAGGTGATCATTTGGCAGGAGGTGTGCTATATTCGAGGTATTATGGAAATTTGGCACATTTCCTGTCACCAAGGGCCCCTTGTCATTTACATCCGCTGTGGTGTAGGTGATTGTTATTATCTTTATGATATGTCAAATCAATGTTAATGCTTGCATTTCGTGAGGCTTAGGAGCAATATTTCACCAGTTTAGTCAAGAGCTGTCTATCTTGGCTTGTTTATTTCAAATGCTTGACTTGTGTTCACACTATTACTATGTAAACTACTATGGATTCACTCAACCTTTGTGTTGACTTTTTAAGCATGTTTATCTCAGGAAATTAGCAAGCATGGCGGCACGGAGCTGGCAAAAGGGCACACAGGACCTCCCTTTTTATTTCAATAATGATATCATTCTTTATAAACTCATCACTTCTTTTACGAAACAATTAACATTTTTGAAAAATGTTTGTAACTCTGACTATTTGAGTTTTCATGGAATGATATTGACTATCTTTTGAATTGTTTTCAATGAGTATGACTGTGTAATAAACTGTAATGACCCCGATTAGACTTCCGCTGCTTATCAAAATTTTAGGGTGTTACAGATGTAGTGAAACCTAGATGTTGATTATGGGTTGATTGCTTGTTTATAGTTGTTACGGATGAATGATTTCGATGTTAGGCTTAAGAAAACTGGCAGACTTCCATAGGGTAACTTGCTTGAACATCTTAAGAAACATGAACCAATGCGTACTAGGTTTTTATGGTTGTAATTAATGCATGAGGGAATTCTAGTGATCCTATGTTACGAGCTTCTTGCAGGCTCGACATAGGAGTGAAGTAGGAGCTTATAGAGTTAGGGAAGTACGTACGCCACCCCACGATTGGTATTAAGGAATATAACCCGTCATCCAAGTAACTGTAACAAACTATCAACCTGTAAAAGATATCTAGGGAGTAATGAAATCTAAGTAAACACAATTTTCCCATTTATTGTTCACACCACTAGTTTAATTAGTTCAATTTACATTTTTGTTATTTTATTTTGATTGCATCTTTAGTTATTGGGTTAGTTGGCTAGCAACTAATTCCACCCACTCCTCCAAAACCCGAGATTTTAATTGCTTTTATAAAAATATAAAAATACAAAAAGAATCATCCCTCACCTCTAGACTTAATTTTTAGGCTTTCTAATCCTAGCGACACTATTCCTGAGTTGAACGATCAATCCCCCGGTACTTGTCACTATACTATACTACAACGATCAGGTACACTGCCTGGTGGGGGTTGTAAGCTTCTCGAGATCCCTCGAGAGGTAAATCCTGGTGCAATTCCGACGCATCAATAATACATGAGACTAATGAGAAAATAGTTCAAATCCGACAACGCTTACAAGCAGCAAGAGATCGGCAAAAGAGTTTTTGCTGATATAAGACGTAAGCCTTTAGAATTTCAAGTCAGAGATAGGGTTATGTTGAAAGTTTCACCTAGAAAAGGTGTCTTTCATTTCGGAAAGCAAGGAAATCTAAATCCGAGATACATCAGACCATTTAAGGTAATTAAACGAATTGGTCCGGTGGCATACCGACTTGAATTGCCGAATGAACTAAGTAACATACGCGACACGTTTCATGTCTCCAATCTTAAGAAGTGTTTATCTGACGAATCACTCGTAATTCCTATGAAAGATCTTAAGGTGGATGATAAGCTCAATATCATAGAGGAACAAGTAGAAATCATGGACCGAGAGGTAAAAAATCTAAAACACTCCTTTACAGTCTTTGCAAAACAATTATGTTTCTAGTATTGGTTTGAAGACTTATCTTCTCTGAAAAACAATCCTGCTGGTAGGTCTGTTTCTGTTGGTGGATTGGTTTCTGCTAGTAGGCCTTTTCCTGCTGGCTGGAACAAACATGTTGCTAGACCATTTTTTAGACATAATAATAATTTCTTTCAGAATGGTTATTGGCCTGGTTTTTATGACCCAAGGTATATGGGAGGGGCATACAGGGATTCTGCTGTTAAGCCCTCAAAAGACTGTTCTTGGAGACATAATAGACCATGTGCACACAGGGGGTCCAAGAACAATGGTGGATCTCATACATCTACATGGCTTCACTCTATTGATCCACAAGGCAGGCTCAAGTCATTTATGACTTGAGTCTCTCTTTGGTAACTCATGTTGTTGTAGGATCATCCTCTTAAGAGTAAAGATGTAGGTATTGTTGATAGTGGGTGTTCTAGAAGCATGTCTGAGAACCAAGACAAGTTGCATGACTTTGTGCCTATTAATGGTGGCACAGTAACATTTGGAGGAGGAGTTGGAAGAATCACAGGGAAAGGAACCATTAGGACTCCCAAGGTGGACTTTGAGAATGTTTACTATGTAAAGGGGCTACAAAACTTCAATTTGTTCTCAGTTTCTCAAATCTGTGACAAAATGAATAATGTTCTGTTCACTGAGAAGGACTGTCTTGTGCTTTTAGAAGACTTCAAGTTACCTGATGAAAGTCTTGTTTTGCTAAGAGTCCCAAGAACTTACAATCTCTACACATTCAACTTGAATATTGTCCAACTTGAAGTTGATATAGCATGCTTGGTGACAAAAGCATGCTTAGATGAGTCTACTAAATGGCACAGATGGATGGCACATGTGAACTACAAAACACATCAACAAGCTAGCTAAACATGGATTGGTCCATGGACTTCTTTCCAAAGTCTTCACCAATGAGCACAACTGTGTTGCCTGCAATAAAGGGAAGCAACACAAGGCTTCATACAAAGCCATTACTACAGTGAGCACTATTTCAGAACCTCTTTAGTTGCTACATATGGATCCCTTTGGTCCAACTTCCATAAGAAGTATTGACCATAAGTACTTCTGCCTGGTGATCACTGATGACTACGACATGTTTTGTTGGGTATTCTTTTTGGGCACTAAAGATCAAACTTTTCAAACTCTTAAAGAATTTATAGCCTTGGTTGAAAACCAATTGAAAAAAAGGTTAAAAGTATCAGGTGTGATAATGGGACAGAGTTCAAAAATGCTAACTTGATTGAACTCTGTGGGTCTAAGGGAATCAAAAGGGATTATAATAATGCCAGAACCCCATAAAAAAATGGGGTTGCTGAAAGAAAGAATAGAACCCTGATAAAGGCAACAAGATCCATGCTAGCTGACTCTAAACTTCCCACTATGTTTTGGACTGAAGCAGTAAGCACTGCTTGTTATGTGTTGAATAGGGTTTCAATTACTAGACCACACAATAAGACACCCTATGAACTTCTGACTAGGAAGATTCCTACCATTATCTACTTCAGGCCTTTTGGATGTCATGTGACCATTTTGAATACAAGTGATCATCTAGGAAAGTTTGAAGAGAAGGCTAATGAGGGTTATATAGTTGGATATTCAGCTCACAGTAAGGCTTACAGGGTATATAATTTGTCTGCTAAGAAGATAGAGGAGACTCTTAACCTGAGGTTTCTAGAAGAGAAACCTAATGTTCAGGGTAAAGGTCATGAATGGTATTTTTACCTTGATTACTTAATAGATCATTTGGGTTATACTATATTCAAATCTAACCAATCTGCAAGTACACAAGAGTCACCAACTAACAATGCAGGTACCTTGGATGATGACTTAGACTATGACTCAGAGTGTGATGAACCAACCATTGTTGTTTCTACTCTTCCTACTAACAATGCAGGTTCTCCTGACAAAGCTGCTTCTGGTGTGGATGATTCAACTTATGCAGAAGATCTTGCTAGGCTTAAAAAGCAAGAACATACAACATGTAAAGAAGCTGAGAGGCTTGGTTTAGAGTTTTCAAGGGACACTGAGGCACTCTTGAAACAAGCTACTCTTGACACCGGCAGGAACATGGATTCTGCTGATCATGGGTCTGCTGGTGGCTCCCCTATTGTTGTTGCTGATGTCAGTTCTACTGATGGTATTTCTACTGAAGTACCTGTTTCGTCTTTTCGTTCCACTACTCCCACTGATCCATCCACAAGCTTTGATGAACCTTTTAAAAGGTTTCCAAGCCCTACAAACCTTGGCCATCATCAACAAAGTGCTGGCATTTTCCATTCTTCTTCATATGATGATAATTTTGCTAAAACTCTGACCAATCTTCAGTTTGCTGTTGAAGTTAACCCTAATCCCACTAAGAGGATAAACAATATTCATCCTCAATCCAATATTCTTGGTGATCCCAATGCCATGGTTCAAACAAGGAGTACAGTGAAGAAGACACAGTTTGCAGAATGTGCTTTTATCACTTACATCACTAATCAGAAAAGGGACAATTATACAGATCAGTAACATTGTTTGTTTCCTTGTTTCCTATCTCAAGTTGAACCAACCAGCATTGCACATGCACCCAGTGATCCTAGTTGGGTAGAAGCAATGTAGGAGGAAATGCAACAGTTCAAGAATCAAGATGTCTGGGTACTTGTGGATCTTCTTGCAGGTAAGATTGCTATTGGGACCAAGTGGATTCTTAAAAACAAAAGGGATGCTAGGGGAATTATGGTCAGAAACAAGGCAAGGTTGGTTGCTCAAGGTTTTAGACAAGAAGAAGGCATAGATTATGATGAGGTATTTGCACCTGTAGCAAGGGTTGAGGCCATTAGATTATTTCTGACCTTTGCTTCTTACATGGGATTTGTGGTTTATCAAATGGATGTGAAAAGTGCCTTTCTCTATGGCAAGATTGAAAAGGAAGTGTATGTTACTCAACCCAAAGGATTTGAAGACCCACAGAATCCAAAGAAGGTGTATAAGGTTGTGAAAGCACTTTATGGGCTTCATCAAGCTCCTAGAGCCTGGTATGCAATATTTTCAACCTTCCTCTTGGAGCATGGTTATAGAAGAGGAGTAATTGATAAAACTCTCTTCATCAAAAAGAATTCTAGAGACATAATTCTTGTCCAAGTTTATGTGGATGATATCATTTTTGGTTCCACAAAGGAAGCTTGGTGCAAAGAATTTGAGGTATTAATGAAGAGTGAGTTTCAAGTGAGTGCTATGGGGGAACTTACCTTTTTCTTGAAGTTACAAGTTAAGCAACAGTCTAAAGGGATCTTCATCCATCAGGAGAAGTATGTGAGAGATATTCTCAAGAAATTTGACTTTGAGAATTTGAGGACTGCGACTACCCCATATGAACCTCGAAAGCCTAAGAATCAGAATGAACCAGATGAAGTTGTGAATGTTCACCTCTACAGATCTATGATTGGTTCACTGATGTACTTAACAGCTTCAAGGCCTGGCATCACATTTGCAGTCAGTGCTTATTCTAGACATCAAGTCACTCCATTGACTTCCCATTTGAATGCAGTGAAGAAAATTTTCAAGTATCTTAAAGGCCAACCTAAGTTAGGTCTTTGGTACCCAAGAGAATCTCCATTTGTGTTGGAAGCTTATAGTGACAGTGATTATGTTGGTGCTAACCTAGACAGGAAGTCCACTACAGGAGGTTGTCAATTCCTTGGCAGAAGGTTAATTTCTCGGCAATGCAAGAAGCAAACCATTGTGGCTACCTCATCTACTGAAGCAGAGTATGTTGCTGCTGCTAATTGTTGTGGACAGGTACTTTGGATACAAAATCAGTTACTTGATTATGGGTTCAACTTTTTATGAACACTAAAATTTATATTGATAACCAAAGTACAATTTGAATTGTTAAAAATACAGTATTTCATTAAAGAACAAAGCATATTGAAATTAGGCACCATTTTATTAGGGATGCAAATGAGAAACACTTAATTCAGGTGCTTAAAATTCATACTGATGACAATGTGGCTGATTTATTAACAAAGGCTTTTGATGGACCTAGGTTTACTTAGTTGTCCATACTGGGATGGTTAACCCCTGAATGCTTTGTTTGAGGGGAGGCATATGCCTCTGGGGAGGATTAATGTTGTAAATTCTGTATTTTAGTATGATTTTGCTCACTAACTTTGTTTTGCAGGTTTATTTTTTGTATAATCTAAAAATTATTTGTTTGAAGTTTTTTTTTGTGTTATCTGTTTTGTGTGTTTAGTTTGCAGGCATCGATATCTGCTGTTGGACAGAGTACATCTGAGTTTCTGCTGATCACTATGTCACATATCAGTAGAATAGAAGAAAACAGAAACAAAAAATTTTATTCATTAAGATTCATTACAAGAAGTGTTTCAACCAACAGTGTTTCAAGCTTACAAACAAGACCAACAAACAGCCATCCAACTAACCAACCACAAAAAACACCTACCCAACAAGCTACGCACCCAACCTACTACTCTATCTTCCTCTTCCGCTTTCCTATGTCCTTGTCCTTGGGGTCAGGAATTCTCTTGTAGACCCCTCTGGCCTACATATCTTTGTCCCATACTCTTGGACAAACAAGCCCTAGGACAAGCTTCAGTAGACCAGGACGTCTTTGGGATGATCGAGGCTCCTCGAGGACTGAGATCCTCCTCATGCTAGCTACAACACTCTTCATCTCTGTAGTGAGAAATGCAGATATTGGTGTGAGTGCTGTTCTCATCACTACTAGGGGTGTTGGCTGAAGAGGTTCCTCATCATCCTCCTCAGATGAAGCTGGAGATGGCTTGACCTCAGAAGGTCCCTCATCACTCGGAGGAAGTGATGGAAAGTACTGGTCGAGTGGTACATTGGGGGTTATAAGAAGGCATCTGATTTTGAGGTGGGAAGTACAATAACCAGTGTGGATTATTGGTAGAGGTAGAAGATTCTAATGATGAATCACAGGAAATGTCAATTACTTCTGGTTTGGGGTTCATGATTTTTATTATTGGAAGTATATTTGGTGTGTTTGGGAATTGAGTGTATCTGATTTGAGCGAATTGTGATTTGAAGGCATCTTTCTAAAACTGATTATGAGTTAATGGGAGTTAATACAACTTAATGTGAGGTTGTTGAATGGTAAGAATTCGAGATATTTACTGAAAACCACGTTGACCATAAAGAAGATTTTTAATGAGACGAAGTTTCTGCTGATGGGTAATCCTGTGGATTGACTGATTACTGCTGATTGACTTTGAATCCTGCTGAAGAGGGTTCTTTGTTTACTGCGGTCAAGTAACCTTGGATTCTGCGGATTGACTAAAGATTTTTGATGTTTGACCTCTAGTTACAGCTGATGAGGTTAATTTGGGTTTTTATTTTCGGAAGTTATTAAAAGTCAAAATTGGTCAAAGATTCATCCCAATATTTTTGCCAATTACTTTCCATGTTTGGAAACTACTACAAATAACCTAAATGTGCATATCCCATGCCCAAAATAGCTGATTCCCTCTCGTTAAATTTCAAAACCCATCTCCTAAACTTCACACTTTCATCTCTTCTCTCAAATCTTCAAATGGCGGCATTACAATTCAAGAGTGATCATAACAAGGTTGCTTTCCTTGAAAAATTTTAGGGTCATGAAGTGTTTGATCCAATGGTGGACTTCTTACTCATGTCCAAGATTTGTTTTGCTCTCACCCAATACCCAACTCTGGTGTGTGAATCTCTTTAACAACAATTTTGGGAAACTGCTGAAACTAGAAATCGTGAAGGTCATCCCACAGAGATTGTGGCTAACATTGATGGTGTGGAGTATGTGGTTACTGAATAGAATTATCTGCTATAGGATCAATTCTCAACTGCTATAGGTCATCCCATAGGATCAATTCTCAACTGCTCTTGCTTGTGGTATTGTTTGTCTTTCTAAGGGTATTACCTATAACTTTTCTACATTTATATTTGATGGTATGCTAGGTAATTTTAGTGCTGAGAAAAAGAAATTTCTTATGTATCCTAGGTTTCTACAGATAATTATAGGCATTGAAACTCATAATAGAACACATAGGCCTATTATAGAATTATCTGCTTAATTGTTTGCTAGTATGAAAACTGGTTATAATGGGGCCCATAGGCCTTTGTTAGAAGATACGTTGCCCGCTGGAAATGAAGCTACTGAAGAAGGGGATGCTGCTGATGGTGATAATCCACCTAGTCCTAATGCTGCGAATGATGGTGCTAATGCAAGTGCATCAGCAGCTGCTGATGCTGGCACTTTCGATGCTGCTGATGCAAATGCATCAGCTGATGCTGGAGTCCAACCCTTACCATCCCCTAGGCCTCCTACTCCTGATGAGGGTCTAGCTATTACTGCTGGTGTTGATACAGTTGTCACTCCACCACCCTCTCCTAGGCCCTAGATGACTCAATGACTACCAGTCCCATTCATGAAATAGAGGACACCTTTTTTGAGCTTAGTATTGAGCCTCAGGTACCTCATGCTGAACTAGTGTTTGCATCTGAGTCTGACACTCATTCTAAGCCATTGACTTTCCAAAGGCAAGAGACTCCTAGTCCAATTAGAGAGTCTTTTGTTAAGGACACTCATACTACTGTTGACTTTAATGTTTCTCCTGCTAGGCCCAATGAAGCTTCTAAATCACCAGGTTATCTTGCTGATGAAGATGAGGACCCTGTTACTCTCACCAATCTTTATGCTTTGCTCCGCAGGTATGTCAAACAAGTGGGTGATTTGGAAAAAGACCTTAAAGATACCAAAGCAACTCTTGGTGGAAAGATAGATGTGCTGACTAAGAGAAGAGGAAAATTGTTGTTGATTCAGAGGATGAGCAGAAAGACTTGCACTTTGAGTGTCTTCATGTCTTAGCTGATGCAACTTTGGCTCAGCCACCACCTCAATCTTCACCTCAAGCTACTCATACTCCAAAGCCAAAAGGACCCATAATGGTTCAAAGGAGAAAATAGAGGCACAGGATAACTAATGGTTCAGAGGTACAAGCTATTGATGTTGAGGTTGGAAGTTCAAGTGTGCCAGCTGCTTCTTCTGTTCCTGCTGAAGTTAGTAGGGTTTCTGAAGTTCTAATTAGTTCTACTGCTGTTGGAGGTTCCATGGATGTTGCTTTTGGTGCTGGTGTCACTCATGCTGTTGTTCAATCAGCAGAACCATCCACTGTTTTTGTTGCTGGTAGAGAATATGTGATTTCTCCTGGTAAAGCTACTACTATCCCAGATACTACTGGTGCCACAAACCTTGAGTTTACTCCATCTCCTGGATCTGCTGATGGAGATCCAGATGCTGGTACTTATCCTAAAGAAGCTGATGCTATTTCTCTTGATCAAGTTGATATGGCTACTGCTGGTGATAGTCTCAAATCTGATTCTGCTATTCCTTCTTCTACTAAAACACTTTCTCCTGATGTTTCTACTGATAGAGAACAAGTGATCTTGGAAGAAGAAGACCTTGGTGTTGATCTTGTATCAGATAAAGAAAAACTTAAGCAAGAAAGACTTCTCAAAGAATATGAGGACAAAAAGAGGAGTCCTGCCTTGACTCAAGAGCTTCAAGCTACATATGATTCAAAAATCCAAACTGCTACTACCAGATATGTTTTTACTTTGCCTATCGCTAGACAGAAGGAACTGGATGCTGCTGTGTCAGAGTTTAATGAGGCTGAGTGGATGGATATTACAACTTAAGTAGTTTCCAATCCAGTGCTTGCCAGAGAAATTCTGGGTGATGATGTTGCTGCTGAAGACTTTGCTTCAGGCATGGTGGCAATAATGAAACAAAGGAAGAAAGCAGCAGATGAGTAGAATGCCAAAGCAAAAAGGGATAGGCCTCTTACACAGATAAGGCAAAAAATGAACCATTTTTAGGGGGTCATTTAAGCCGGAATTGGAATTTATTTGATCAAATATTGCCCTAAATCGTTCATTTTGTGATTTTAGGTACTTTGGGAGTGAATTCTGGAAAAGGAAGCATTTTGGACGTTTTTGGAGCATAAAAGTGAAGAAAAAGGCAAAGTCTTAATTTTCCTTGCTGGGAACAGTACCTGACAGCATCAAGAAGGATTTGATGACGGCGTCAAGAGCAATTTTGGTGATGATCCAGAGAAAACGTGACGGCGTTAGATCAAGGCCGTCAAGAGTAAAAGTGGTGACGGCCCAGAGCAAAAATACACATGACGGTGTCAGATCTGGATCTAGGTAGTCCGAGAATTTTATTGGCGGCGAGATGACAGCGTTAGAACTTTCCTCTTGACGCCGTCACCTCATGAAATATATATATACTTTTCTAATTTTCATTCATTAAGTGTGTAACTTGGGAGGATAATTTTAGGGTCGAACCTAATAAACCCTAACACGACTTTTACAGTATTTTCAAGGGTTTTCACCCCTTGAAACCCTTCATGTTCAATTGAGATAAGTATCCTTTCAATTCATTCAATATGTCTATGTGTTGTTTGAATATATCTTACGCTTGTCTTGATTTTAACATGCTAGGCTAGATCTCTTGTGTGTTTGCTTAGATGTAATGAAACCTAGATGTTGATTATAGGTTGATTGCTTATTTATAGTTTTAATGGATGAATGATTTCAATGTTAGGCTTAAGAAAATTGGCAGATCTCCATTGTGTAACTTGCTTGAACATCTTAAGAAACATGAACCGATGTGTACTAGGTTTTTATGGTTGTATTTAATGCATGAGCGAATTCTAGTGATCCCATGTTAGGAGCTTCTTGCAGGCTCGACATAGGAGTGAAGTAGGAGCTTATAGAATTGGGGAAGTAAGTACGCCACCCCATGATTGGTCTTAAGGAATATAACCCGTCATCCATGCAAGTGTAACAAACAATTAACCTGTAAAAGATATCTAGGGAGTAGTGAAATCTAAGTAAACACAATTCTCCCATATATTGTTCACACCATATTAGTAATTAGCTTTATTTTATTTTGATTGCATCTTAGTTATTGGGTTAGTTGACTAGCAACTAATTCCGTCCATTCTTCCAAAACCCGAGATTTTAATTGCTTTCATAAAAATATAAAAATACAAAAAGAATCATCCCTCACCTCTAGACCTAGTTTTTAGGCTTTCTAATCCTAGCGACACTATTCCTGAGTTGAATGATCAATCCCCCGGTACTTGTCACTATACTATACTACAACGATCAGGTACACTGCCTGGTGGGGGTTGTAAGCTTCTCGAGATGCCTCGAGAGGTAAAGCCTGGTGCAATTCCCACACATCAAGTTTTTGGCGCCGCAGCCCGGGGAATAGTTATTTTCTAGGTTAGAATTTCTTTTTATTAGGTCTACTTGCTAGATTCCTTTCTAGTAAGATTTTATTTTTATTTTTAGTTTTCTTTAGTTTATCTTACTTCTTCGTGTTTTTGTTCGTAACTGCTTACCGTCCGACATCATGGAAGGTGGTAACATCTTTGAACCCATCAACCCACCACAACAAGACCACCCACAAAACCCACCACTAGCTAACCAACCTCTTAGGCCCTGAACCCTAGGAGAGTACTCCCGACCTAGCCACCAAGGCTATCGAAACACCATTGAGCTCACCCAAGGAGCCAATGTGTCTCCCTTGCAATCCGACACCATCCGGTTGGTGCAAAGCGGATGTGCATTCCATGGACTTCATTCCGAAGATCCTAATCAACAACTCAAGGACTTCCTTAAAATCGTAGATTCTATAGACCTTGATGTTACAACTAGAGAGTCGACCCAATTACACATATTCCAATTCTCTCTACGTGATCAAGCTAGTCAATGGCTTGAACGTTTCCCCGCGGGATCTATCACCTCATGGGATGATCTCACCACTCGTTTCCTTGCTCAATTTTTCCCACCGGGGAGAACTACCAAGCTTAGAAATGATATCTTGATGTTCCAACAATGTCAAGGTGAAACTCTATATGAAGCATGGACTCGATACAAAGACCTACTCCGAAAAGTCCCTCATCATGGCATTGAACCATGGTTCCAGTTTCAAATCTTTTATGATAAAGTTAATTATCAAACGAGAAGGGCTATAGATTACGCAGCCAATGGCAGGCTAAACAGACTTAGCATTGATGAATGCTGGAAAGTTCTTGAGGGGTTAGGACAATACAAAGAAGAAGGATGGGAGGATCCGATGTTTTCAAGTAATGGAAGTCTTGATTACGAAAATGCTACCCAAGAACAATTATTGGGAAATATCAAGAAGCAGGTAAAGGAATTGATGAGAGATGAAAGGCCTGCAGCTGAAACCGCAAGGAGTCCTAATGTACGTGTGAGTGCGATTAACAAATATAATTTTCCTGAATGTTCATGACAATAGGAGTTCGAAGGGATAATGGTAACCTTCATAAATAATCAGGAAAAACAAATTCAGCATTTAGAAGCACGCATGGAAAGCACTCGTAATGCTTTTATGGACTTAGCAGGCAAATTCATATCAATAATTAAGGAAAAGATTAAGGAAAAATTCACACCAAGAAAAATTGAAAAAATCTTTGAAGTCCCAACCCCTTTGTGACCAAGAGGATAATGAGAAATCCTTTTCAAGTGCTTCACCGTCAATTACCCCCTACTTCTATGAGCATCCTCAGGAGGAGAAGAACTCGCAATTTCATAACATTTTCGCTGGATGCTTGCAAACCAAGCTCCCCAATTTGTACAAGAGACGTTCCTTTGGTTTTAAAACTGGTATGAAGAGGTTGCACCTCAAAAACACCATAGCTTTGGAAACTTTTATGGAACGATCCCTCTTTGTACCCACCGTTGACCAATGCGAAGGTCACAACTTAACTGGAACTCTGCCCATCCCTTTTAACAACCACATCTCTGTCCGTGATAGTAACAGATTGTTTGACCCTGGTGGACTTTACTAACGGGACGGCTACTCATAGTTTTCACTTGTGATTAGCTATCTACATTAGTGCAGGGACTGAATTTGAAAATGTCACTTAGTGTTCACAATACGGGCATCTGACAGCGTCAGATTTTACTCTTGACGCCGTCACCTCGCTTTCTTAGCAATAATAACCCAAACTCCATCACTTTCAACTCATACCCCAGAAATCACACCCAAATTGCTGCTCCACCTCCGAGTCTCCAACATCAAATCTGACATCTTCCATGACAAATCTCCATGTGGTAAGTAGTTTTTCTTCATCCTTTTTCGTTTAATTATCCTTAGGACCTACCAATTTTGAAAACCCCCATCATCCGAAACCCTATCATTGACCCATCTTTGAGAATCATAATGCCCTTCCTTAGATGTGTTGTAATCATGAGATTACCATTAGGTGATAGTGGTCGACTCGAATCATGCGTTAATTGCGGAAAAATCTTTCACACCACAGATTTTTTGACCCCCCACCCATGTTTTCTGCATAAAGGAGTGTTTGGGTCATGGATTTAGAGTTTGAAAATTGATTTTTCCCTCGTAATTGCATGGACAGATTTTTGTTGGGTCTGACGGCGTCAGGTTTCCCTTCCTGACGACGTCAGATGTGTCTGACAGCATAAATTCGTAAAACTCTGATTCTAACCAATTTTGTTCCACTCTATCTTTTTTTTCCAGGAAAATGAGCAAACGATCACGACAACACCGAGGGAGCTCATCTAGGTCCCAATGAGTAAACTATGGGGATCTAGTCTACAGTTGGAGTGAGTTTGATAATGACGCCGCTACAACCAAGTACGCGGAACTTGTTTATCACCATATCGATGCTGGAGTTGTGATCGATTGGGAGTTTCTGAGGTCCCAAGGTCTTGAGGGTGAGTTCTTGGGGAGGATCCAAACTGATGGATTCACAGGTCCTCAATGGGAGAGATTGTTCAGGATGAGGGAGACAGTTTACAATGAGTTGGTTAGGGAGTTCTTTGTGACTTCTCGCTTTGATTTGGCAGAGGCCAGGATGGATATGGGGGGCACCACCATTTACTTTAGATTGGGGGGAGAGATTCGATCATGTTCGGTTACTGAGTTTGGATGGAGGATAGGTTTGTATAATCAGGAGGAGGCTGTTGAGGGGGGTTTTATGTAGAGGTTGTTGCATGGGGAGATGATGAGGAACGAATTGAGGTGTGCCACTTCTTGGCCGAGTATTGGGAACGGGGTGTACACCTCGACTACTGGGGCGGCCTCAATCTGGGACCCCATGATCAGGTTGGCCCACAGGTGCATCACATACAGCTTTTCGGGGCGTCAAGGCACCACTCACCGTGTCACTGCTTTAGATCTGTTCTACCTATACACCATGTTTTCAGCAGATGTATAATGTAACATCCCATTTTGGGTAGCGAGCTATTTAAAGACTAGTATGGGGGAAAGGGACATTGACAAGGTGTATGGGGGGATGTTCGTGACCCATTTGGCTCGATCTTATGGGCTACTTGTTTCTGAGATCATGGGATACCTGAGCGACTGTGGGGCTTGTAGGGTGGTGAGGGCTAAATCCCTCAAGCAGATGAGCATTGTTATGGAGCTGGGGGATGGGTCCTATACCTGGTACATTGCGGGAGGACCAGATGGTGTTGAGGATGATGATGATGATGATGAGGGAGTGCCCCAGCAACCACAGTTCAGGGATTATAAGGTTGGGTCTACAGATTATTACCGACACATGGCTCGGGGAGACTGGCAGGCACACCAGGGGGCCTAGATGGGTCAGGTGGACGCATGGCGGACCACCACTGACTAGTGCTTTGATTGGATGTATGATCATACCATCCGCCAGATGCAGCATCGCTCCACCCTTGATCAGATCGAGCCCCAGCTACAGATCGACCCATTCCCCGGTCGTGAGATGGACTACCCTCCCTACGGGTACACTGGGCACCTCCCTCCCAGTTATGACTACCGTTATGGTCCCCCTCCTCAACGATTTGTCTTGATGTTTGTGATGTCTGAACAATTTATTCATGGAGGTGTAATTTAAAACAATTTGGATTGTAATAGTTTAGGATATGGCCTCTGTTGGCCCTGGATAATTTTTATTTTTATGTTCACGTTGAATTTCAATATTATGGTTTGCTTATGGTTTCATTTTTCTATTTGTGTGATTTTTATTTATTTGATTGTTATTTGTTTCTGTATGCATGCTTTATTTTTATTGTTGGTAGATCATGTTTCAAAACTAAAATGGTGTAAATACTTTATTTTGTCGTTTGGCTTAGTCTTAACTTCATCCAAGGTTATTTCGCAAAAGATAAGTGTAAGGGGAAACCCCAAAATGTTTTTAAGAAACAAAATTGATCATGATTCTCCACAATATTAAATGGACATGTATATTCGTATCTGTTAGAGTCAAATGCTTGTATCGAGTCATAATGATGTTGTTGGGATCAAAGTTTTACTATTTTATTAAGTCTCAGTCATTTGTAATAATAGGTTGCTTAAGTTATTATTTACTTACATTTATGTTATGTTACATGTTTACTAGACTTAAGGTATTTTGGTCCATGGGCTTAGAAGCCCACACGAATTGTAAGTGGAAGGAGAGGGAGTGTTGCCCGAGCTCCTTCCCTATAAATAGAAGCCTTAGGTCTCATGTAATACTAGTTTGGTTATTTGATATCTTAAGGAAACTCTTGCCCTTTTATTTCTCTTATTCATATAATTACCTAAATCCTTATATCTATCTCATTCTTGTTTGTGTGAAATCAATATGGTGACCTAACAAGTGGTATCATTCGCCATATGAAGGTATAGTTCTTGTTTTTCCATAGAATTCGATCCAAAACTCATTTTTATTTCGTTATTTTTTGTTGAAATTTTTGTACTTTTTTGTTTGTATATTGTTTTCTATCACATATTTGCTTACAAATTTGTGTTACAAAACACTACAAACATAAACGTCCTTAAATTTTAACAATCTATACAAAAGCTTTCTTGTACTTATTATCGAGATCTTTATCATTTTTTGATAATCTTATAAAGTTTTCAACTTTCTTTAAGATTTGCTCTTTTTATAACTAAAAGTACAAGAATCTTTAATTAAAAACGCGTTTTTGGTTAGCTTTCTTTGAAAACAAAAACTATCCAAATTTCGCAATCTACCATACGACCCAGTTTCGAAATCGTCTGCTTGTGCTTCAAATCGACTTACGAATTGTGGACTCAGTCTTTTCTCTCTTGTATAATAAAGAAAAGTACTTCGACTTTTTGATAACTTTCGAAATTGTATAATTTCGAAAGTGTGTTGGTGATTTTGTGTTTTCGAAAACTGCTTATTTTTTTCGAAATCACAATTTTTTCAAAAAATTTCTTAAGTTTCGAAATCTTACAAACATTCACTAAGTTTCGCGAATACTTTCTTATGTTTCGAAATTTACTTATTTCGCAAACCTAAGTTTCGAAAACCTAAGTTTCGAAATCTACCAAAACTTTCGCAATCACAAGTTAAGAGACAAGTTTCGCAATCACTGTACGAGCAAACTTTCGCAATCATTTACTTGGGCCAAGTTTTCGAGATTTGGCTAAACCTATACCTTCTACAAGATCCATCTTTTCACAAAAGTGTTTCAATATGTCTCAACCACCGTACTACAACTTTAACCATACTCAGCAACATTAGAATCAACAGTATCATCAGCAACAACAACAGTATCAACAATCACCACAATATTATCAACAACCGGTTTACTCACAACAACATATTCTCATGCAACAACATCGGATGGTTCCAATACAACAATCCTATCCCATGTCACAACAACAGAGCCAACTTCCACCAAAACCTACTCACTGGTTTGACAGGATGTGTGAAGTCATTTCAACTCAACAATCCAGACATGAAGCAGGATCTATTGACACCCCACCAATGCTAACACCGAGAAATTATATTTAATGGGCAAGTCAATTCTTAAGGTTTATTGAACTCAAGAAACCCAATGGTAAGTACATGAAACAAGTTATCCTTGAAGGACCGTTTCCTTGGCCTGTTAACTACGTTGGCGGTGACCCATTTGCTGATCCTCTAGTAGCTCCAACTGCTGTGCTAGTTCCTGAGTCTTCCCTTACTGCTGAACAACACCACCATCGTGAAGCAGATGAGTATGCTATGTCTTACATACTTCAGGGAATACCAAATATCATATTTAGAAGTGTTGATGCTTAGACAACTGCAAAAGCTATGTGGGAACACGTCCATCTACTTATGCAAGGCACACAATTGAACAACGAAGACATGGAATCTAAACTTTACTTGGAATACACTAACATCATGATCGAACCAGGGGAATCCCTTGAATCTTACTTTCATCGTTTCACCAATGTCATCAACGATTTAGAGAGACATGAAGTACCCCTTCCAAGAA
This sequence comes from Artemisia argyi, assembly GCA_030686995.1. Classification (NCBI taxonomy): domain Eukaryota; kingdom Viridiplantae; phylum Streptophyta; class Magnoliopsida; order Asterales; family Asteraceae; genus Artemisia; species Artemisia argyi. The sequence goes on along the minus strand of CM060682.1, from coordinate 151,803,336 downwards.
TCGCTGTCAATACAAAGTTTGTTAGTAGTCTGGGTCCTGAGTGGCAAAAGTATGTGACATTTGTGAGACAAGCTAAGAATCTTCATAGAGATCCATATGGTTTGTTGTACGACTATCTCAAGCACTATGAGTCTGAAGTTGAAAAAGATAAAGCCACACGAGGAGGATATACACCACCACCTACTTCTAATCCCCTTGCACTCGTTGCTCAATCTCATGCTGCACATCCTTCGATGTCTAATCATGCTTATGATCAGGAACAAAATTATTTCAGTCACAGCAATCTCCTACTTCACAACACGCTTCTACTAAACTTGCTCCATATGACAACCATGATAGCATGTATTATTCTAATCAGATTGAAGATGATGATGATGACGTCAATACGTTGAATCAAGGACTTACTCTTGTTGCTCGTGCTTTTAGCAAATTCTCTAACAAAACCAACAACCGTCTTCGTTCTTTATCAAATACAAGAAATCAAGCCGTCGTTCAAGATGGTCGTGTTGAGATTCAGAACCGTAATCCTGGACGTTCAGGCTCAGGTGGGTATACTGGAAATTTTGGGTATGGACAAAGATTCAACAACAATGGGGGATTCAGAAACAATCCAGGTGCTCCTCAGCGAAGTAATGACAATGTTGCAAATAACAATACAGTATCTGGGAATGCGATAGGGTGCTACAACTGCAACGAAAAAGGTCATATTGCAACAGCATGCCCTCAACCAAGTACCCGCGGCAGTCAGTTTCACAAGCAGGCATTACTTTTGGCTCTCAAAGGTGAAAAGGAAGGAACTTTCAATGCTCACGAGAACAGTTTCTTTTCTAATGCTTACAACGATGATGATATGGAAGATCTTGAAACCAATGCAGCTGTGATGCTTATGGCCAACATGCAGGAACATCAGTTGAATGATTCAAGCCCAGTGTTCACCACTGATGGTTTGTCTCAGGTAAATGACCTAACCACATGCTCCATAGAATTTAATGCATCACCCTCTGTTTCTGAATCAGATCAGGCGCAAGTTGTTCCTTCTAAACCATTTTTATCTTCTCAAGAGGATGAACAATTAGACACAGTTGTTATATTTGATGATGACACTGTCGTCTCATTTGATGATCCTATTGAGCAAGAAGAAAATGACTATATTGAACAACATGAACCTTCTTCTGATCCAGCTCCTGACTGTACAGTTATGGCCAAACAACTTAAAGAACAACTTCTTTCTAATCACATAATGGACGAGCAAACTAAAGTATTGAAAGAAAATGCCGAGTTGAAAAAGGACATTGAATGTTATAAAATACAACTCTCAAATTTTCAAAATGCAGTTCATCGGGAAAAAGTGCTTTGAAAAGTCATTTCAGGAATCATATGTCAAAGAACAAAATCTTCAAAAGCAAATATATGACATAATTGAGTCAAACGGTAAATTGGTTTCCAAACTGGAAAATGAAAAACATGATCTTCAAAAACAAGTTGTTCAACTCCAACAGGAACTTTCAAAAACACAAACAGAGGTGACAACTTGCAAACAGGAATTTTATGAACATAAAGTGCAAAAACGAGAAAAAGAAAATACTTTAATTGAAGATAATCTCGTTCTCGAACGTCAAATTAAAGCTTTTCAAAATATCGTTTATAAACATGGGGAATCTGTAACGACAATTCAAAAGTTTACTTTAAAACCAAGACATGATAAAGGTTTTGCTCTCAGCGATTACAGATCCACTTTTCTTCGCACTGCATTCAAAACAATTCCTAAGTTGTACAGTATGGACCAATTGATGGATAATAATGTTGTGCGTGTTATTGTACATAATACTGAGGAAGAATACGAACTTGAAGAAAAGAGTCGATCAAAAATGAGTCAAGCTGAATATTGCAAACCATATGATTACTCAAAAGCTCCTCACATTTCAAAATCTTTTGTTCCGTCAAGAGAAATACCTGAGAAATCATGGTATGTAACTGAGTCTTATGTTTCATCCTCCGATGGAGCTCCTGTCAAACCCGTGGCACAAGTAAATGGTCCATTACCATCTTCTGGTAATGTGACACCATTACCTACACGCTGTAAAGTTTTAGACTATTTTCAAACATTCATGAAAGGCATCGATAATTTGGAAAACGTCATTGAACATCATTCGCAAATTAAAATTGTTACTTTTCAATCAGCCTACGAGCGGGAAAAGCGAGACATTTTTCAAAAACAAATTCTGCCTTTAGTTCAAAATTTGCGTTATTGTGCTACTCGTTGGGAACGGGAACTCCAAAAAGAAGTTAATGATATGAAAGATATTTTCGCTCTTAATGAAAATGCAATTTTGGTTCAACAACGCAACATTTTTTGATCGACTCTTGGAAAAACTTCTCCATGCTGATATTTATACTCTCATCATGAATGATCTCTATTATTCCAGCAATGCTGCGGTATTTGAAGATTACTGTGCTGATCTTGTTTTGTTGAAGTCACAAAATGAAACATTGAAACCTAATTATGAAACGTTGCGTCAAAACAGTGATGATGTGATAAACAGACTTTCAAACGAAATTTGTCAACTCAAACAAAAGCTTGATTGGTGTCAAGCTCAAAGTATTGAAACTGAATTGCAACTACGAAATAAAAATGCTTTTCTCAAAGACAAACGTCTTCAATATGAAAATGAAATTGCGGAGTTAAAAATTGAAAACGCCGAATGGCAACAAAACCGCGATGACATTCGTTATTGCAATGGTTTACTTGAGTCTGATATTCAGGACAAAAATCACATCATCATTGATTTGAAAGAGAAAATTAAGCTACTTCAAAAAGGAACGTTTATTGACACCACTGTGATAGCACCAGGAATGTTTCAAATAGATAGAATAGATAAGGGTAAGCATGCTAAGAGTTCTAATGTTAGTTCTTCCACTTCCACAGGACTAGTTTCCCCTAAGAGAGTTAGCAGCCCAAAGCCAAAAAGCGTTAAGAAGACTAAAAAGACTAGGCTCTCGCAACGTAGAAGAGGAACACTAGAAGTGCAAGAAGTAGAAGCTCACCTTAGGAACTCGAATAAAACTCATGTTGCATCTGATTTAGATTCTAATCTGGCAAATTGTAATCCAAATCTTAATGTAACGAATGCTGAACCTTCTAATGTTTTGAATATTTGTGCATCTTGTGTTTTTTGTCGTTAAAGTGTGTTATTTGGTGATCATGCCAAATGTGTAGCTAATAATCTCTTACATCGTAAAAAGAAACGTAGATCCGGCTTTCCTTCTAGGTCCACTAATGCCTCTAAGTCTACCTTAGGAAAAATGCCTACTACAGTTTCAAATGATGTTGTAGTCAACCCAAGAGCTGCAATCAACAAATCTAAGAACACGCCAAAAGCTAGTGCATTCACTAAAAACTAAGAAAAAACTAGTTGGAACTGGCAACGTTGGTTATAATACAAACCAAATTTTAAATGGATTCCTAAATTGTTAAATATTTGTGTTTCTAACCAACAGGAACCCACAATTTCCTCGGGTTCCACCCTTACTTCTGTTCCATCTCTGTCGTCTTCTTTTGATGCAGGTGGTTCAGATCGTTCTCTGGATTGTTGATAGCGGTTACACCCGACATATGACAGGCAATCTCAAACTGTTAACCAACTTTGTTTCAAAGTTTATTGGAACTGTCAGATTCGGGAATGATCAATACACTCTAATCATGGGTTACGGAGACTATGTGAATGGGAATATTGAAATTAGCAGAGTATATTATGTTGAAGGCTTGGGTCACAACCTCTTTTCAGTCGGTCAATTTTGTGATGGAGATTTAGAAGTAGCATTTCGAGAGAAAACCTGTTTCATTCGTGATCTACAAGGCAATGACTTGATGTCAGGCAAACGTGGCACTAACCTTTACACAATTTCAATGTCTGACATGATCGCTTCATCTCCTATCTGTCTTCTATCCAAAGCTGAAATGACTAAATCCTGGTTATGGCACAAACGCCTTTCTCATTTGAATTTCAAAACGATGACTGATATCGCTCGCCACAAATTAGTTGAAGGCTTTCCAAGATTCCGTTATGTCAAAGATCATCTATGTCCAGCCTGTGAACAAGGAAAAAGTACTCGTGCTCATTTTCCCTCAAAACCTGAACACAGTACTAATCATGTTTTACAAATGCTTCATATGGATTTGTGTGGTCCGATGCGTGTTCAAACGATCAACGGTAAACGCTACATCTTACTAATTGTTGATGATTACTCTCGCTGGACTTGGGTTTATTTTCTTCGAAGTAAAGATCAAGCTCCTCAAATGATCATCACCTTTCTCACCAAAATACAAGTTCAGCTACGCAACACAGTCAGAATTGTAAGAACTGACAATGGCACAGAATTTAAGAATCAGACTCTAAGGTCGTATTTTGAGAAAGTAGGAATTGAACATCAAACATCTATTCCACGAACACCCGAACAGAATGGAATTGTCGAAAGACGCAACAGAACGTTAGTGGAAGCTGCTCGAATGATGTTAATCAATGCTCAATTACCAGATTACTTATGGGTAGAAGCTGTTTCAATCGCTTGTTACACTCAAAACCGTTTCATGATCACAAAACGCCATCACAAAACCCCATATCAGATTGTTCACAAAAGAAACCGAACATCAGACACTTTCATGTGTTTGGAGCTTTATGTTACCCAGTCAATGATTGTGATGATCTAAGTAAACTTAAAGCAAAAGCTGACATTGGAATATTTATAGGATACTGTGAAAATTCAAAAGGCTATCGGATATGGAATCGTCGTACTCGGGAAATTCAAGAAACTATTCATCCTAATTTCGATGAACTCACTCAAATGGCTTCTGAGCAAAACGGCTTAGGACCCGCAACCAACCGTCTTAACTTTCTGGTATCTTCGGCTAAACCATTGTCACTTTTTCGTAAAGAAGTGGAAACCTTGTTTGCTCCTTTGTTTGATGATACGCCTGTTAACCATCCATCTGAGGCCACACCAAATTCCGCTGCACATCTTGATCAACATCAAGTACCTGATACACCTCAACAAGCAACAACTACTGTTGGAAGAGACGGTCCTCCAGTCATATCACCTACAACAACAGAACTAACCGGGTCCAACTCATGACAATCAGCTGGAGATTCCATACCTTTATCAGTTCCACAACCCGCAGAGCATGACCCAGAACCATTCATTAACCCATTTGCAAATGCTCAACCTGTCCCCGACATTGCTGAGTCATCTACACGCAATTTGGGTCCTGCTCACTTGCGAGATACTTATCAACTTCATCCCTCGACACACAAATGGAATAGAGATCACCCCTTAGATCAAATTATTGGCCATCCAGATGCACCAATTATGACAAGACAACGCCATCACACAGACGGTGAAACTTGCATTTATGCACTCACAGTTTGTGAAACCATACCTAAAAACGTCAAAGAAGCTATGACTTATGAAAACTGGATTGAGTCTATGCAAGAAGAATTCAAATCCTTTCAAAGATTAGAATTCTGGGAAATGGTTGAAAAACCAGAAGGAATCATTGTCATTGGTTTAAAATGGATCTGGAAAAACAAACTAGATGTAGAAGGCACTGTCATATGCAACAAATCACGCTTGGTAGCAAAAGGATACTCTCAAGAAGAAGGAATCGATTTTGAAGAATCATTTGCTCCAGTAGCTAGACTTGAAGCTGTACGGATATTCTTAGCATTTGCTGCTCATCGGAATATGATTGTTTACCAAATGGACGTGAAAACGGCTTTTCTGAACGGTCAACTCCGAAAAGTGGTTTATGTCAGTCAACCTGAAGGATTCGTTGATCCAGAACATCCCAATCATGTCTACAAGCTTTAGAAGTCTCTCTACGGTCTCAAGCAAGCCCCTAGGGCGTGGTATGATACACTTTCTAAATTCCTGTTGGCTAATAATTTTACTCTAGGCTCGGTGGATCCAACACTGTTTACAAAAACATACAGGATGGACCTATTAATCGTTCAAATTTATGTCGATGACATTATTTTTTCTTCAACCAACAAAAATTACTCAATGGATTTTGCAAAATTAATGACAGATAATTTCGAAATGTCCATGATGGGTGAACTTACGTTCTTTCTAGGACTACAAGTTCATCAATCACCCCGTGGAATTTTTCTAAATCAGTCCAAATATGCTCTTGAGATTTTAAAGAAACATGGAATGCAAAGTTGTGATACTATGAATACACCGATGGCCAATTCCACTAAACTAGATGCTGATATACATGGGACTCCTGTTGACCCTACCAAATACCAAAGTATTATTGGGTCCCTCATGTACCTCACATCTAGCAGACCTGACATTGTATTTGCTGTCTTTATGTGTTCTCGCTATCAGTCTAAACCAACTGAAAAACACCTCAATGAGGCAAAAAGAATCCTTCGATACATAAAGGGAACCATCCACTTGGGGATCTGGTATCCGAAGGATTCTGGTTTTGAACTAATAGCTTTTTCAGACGCTGACCATGCAGGATGCTTAGACTCATGTAAAAGTACATCAGGTGGCTTACAGTTTCTTGGAGATAAACTTATGTCTTGGCAATCAAAGAAGCAAGATTGCACTTCACTGTCATCTACAGAATCTGAATACGTAGCTATGTCTGCTTGTTGTGCTCAAGTCATTTGGATGAGATCACAACTTAAAGACTATGGCTACCTATTCAATAAGATTCCGATCTACTGTGATTCAAAAAGTGCCATTGCAATCTCCTGCAACACAGTGCATCACTGCAAATCCAAACACATTGATCTCCGATATCATTTCATCAAGGAGCATGTCGAGAAGGGTACAGTTGAATTATATTTTGTGGGCACTGAGTACCAATTGGCGAACTTACTTATAAAACCTTTAGCTCCATCAAGGTTTGCAAGTTTAGTTCACCAAATTGGTATGCGATGTTTGACACCAGTGGATCTGGAAAAGTTTTTAAAACAAAAGTAAAGTGTCAAACATCAAAACTTATACTATCTTTGTATTATCTTTTTTCTATTATTAATCACAAAAACACAAAAATATTTTTCTTTTCCATTTAAAAAAAAAATAAATAAAAAAAAAAAAAAAAAAAAAAAAAAAAAAAAAACTGCAAGTATATCGCTTTCTTTCAACACCTTGTTATTTTACAAGTGTTGAGGGGGAGACACACTCACATTTTTCTTATAATTTTTCAAAATCGGTATACTTGCATATTACCTATGGATGCGTTGTTTCGGGATTTTATAAGATATTCCATATCACATTTCCTTTTCTCAAAATGGTGTCGTAAGGTTGAATATCTTTGATTTTCACTTGTCAAACTAACATCAAACTTTAGGACTTACTTAACAAGTTTTATAGTTAAGGGACCAATTGTGTAATCTTTCATTAATACCATAATATTAAAACAAAAACAAACACCCCCCGTTTTTTCTTATACCTCAAAATTTTAAATCAAACCTTTAACCCTCTCTTCGGAATCTACGACTCACAATCAAACAAGCAATCCAAGTTACCAATCTTCAAACCGTAAGTTACTACGTGTTCATTAGTCGATTTCTAACAATGGTTTTCATTTAATTGCAAAACTAATGGTTAGATATCTTGATTTTACGATTTGAAAAACTAGGGTTTATGAATTTTCGGAATTTATCAAAACGTGTTTGAGGGGTTGAATTTTGATAGGGGTTTTAATACATTACATGTGTCTAACCTTTCTATGTCATTTAATATTTCCTTCCTTCATGTTTATGTTAAATTCGAAATCTAGGGTTAGGTCAATTTGGGTTTTGTTGTTTTATGGTTTGTTTTTGTGTTTTTATTAGTGGGATATGTTACCATGTGTGTATAAATCATTGTTGTGCCTCTTAATTTGAACCATATCAATGTGTGCATGATTCTCGATGTGTAGGGTTTTTTGTTCATCATGGAATTCTCTCGTTCTGTGTTTGAATGTGATAATGTCTGTGCTTAACTTGTTCATACACATGATTTAAGATCATTGTTACAATGTCTATTAAGTGAATTCACATTTTTGGATTTTATCAAAATCATGTTCATGTCTAAGTTTCGAAATCAGTAGATATTGTATTATGCCATGTCACTAATTGTTGCATATCGTCGTTTACTACAGGTTACAATATTTGGATCTCATTATTTTACAAGGAAACGTACGTTGGCCATATTTCGAAATTCTTGTATAAGAATTTTTTCGAAAACACATTTTCGCAAATACCAGCCTTTGTGAAAAATTTTCGAAAACACTGTATTTTTGAAAATTTTCAAAGTGTTGTATCTTTTCGAAAATACTCACTTTGTTATTTTCTCGAAAATATTTAGGTGTTTGCGAAATTTTTTCATCCTTGGTCATATTTTCGAGATCACCATTCAAGTTAATACTTTCGCAATCCCTCATAATAAGTATTATCGAAAAACTCTTCAAGTGGCCTGTTCTCAATAAAATTTTATCGAAAACACACTTGGAAACTTTTTCGAAAACACTCAATATACAGGTTTGCGAAAATATTACTTTATGTCTGTTTTTCGAAAATATTGGTACTTGTAAATGTTTTCGAGAACATGTAATTTACTTATGTGTTTGCAATAAATTTGGCTTAATGTACTATTTAGAGAACATTGTATCTGTGTAATTTCGAAAACATGTAATATGTGATAATGGACTTTAGTCGATGTATAATGTGATGTTATTTGTGATAATTCTTTGTGCATGTGTAATCACATAAGTGATTCATAATTACAATAGATTCTCTAAGTATACGTCACTTATCACTATACATGTAATAATCGAACCATACATGCTTACATGATTCTAAAAGCTTATCTATAATCAACATTGCAACCGTGCTAACAAGTAACAAATCTGGATGTTTGGTTTATGATAATGCTTTTCAGATTAACATGGCTGAACACAACGAGAATGTCCCTGAACAAACTCTTCCTCTACTCACCATGGATGACATTACTCCCGCTGACTACATTGTTAAGATTGGCAACAACAATCCTCGCGTTGACTTCGACAAATTGAGAATCCCTGAGAACTCGTGCAGGATTGTCAAAGATATTCTCCTTGCTCATCCATGCAAGCATCTGCTCAACAGATCTACTTCAGTTCCTCTGTTTTACCTTCATCAGTTCTTGCTTACTGCTAAGGCGAATTTAGATGATAAGTCTTTCACTGTTACGCTGGATCGACAAGTCTACACTGTAGATCACGATGTCCTTCGTACAGTCCTCCTCCTACCTCAAACTGACAATGAATTTGCTCCAATACTACCTGAACTGGATCTTCTTGATTTCTTCATTGAATTAGGATATGATGTTGATGATGACTTACCTCTGATCAAACATTCCAGATTCAATGCCAAGAATATACCTCAGCCCTGGAGAACATTCTGTCTGTTAGTTGTAAGTTCTATATCAGGAAGAAAAAGTGGTCACGAACATCCCAGACTTGAGCATTTACAAACATTTTGGGGAATGGTGACCATGACACCTATTGACTTTGCAGTTCCAATCATGAACGATATAGTCTACAACATCCAAACCGGATGTGAAAAGACTATGATCCCGTTCACAAGATTCACCAAGCTTCTCATTGAATATTTCTGCAAAGACACTCCAGAATTTATCAAAAGGATGGCAGACCCTAATGAGCCTAAGCACCTCTTCGAGGATGACTTCACCACCTCCTTTATCAAGACGACCACTTCCTCTACCAAGATTAAAGGAATGAGGCTTCCCGAATACCTTCTTGATGACAACATCAAGAAAAGTTTGAACTACAAATTCTACAATGATGCTTACAATGGGATACAGGAAGAAGCTACAATACAAACTCGCAGCAAAGGAAGTGTGAAATCTGGGATTACTACAAGCACCACAGGCTCACCTCAAACTAAGACTAAGCCTACTCCCAAGACCAAACCATCTGCCAAAACCAAAACTTCCACCAAACCTAAACCTGCACCCAAAACTAAGCCTGCAACCAAGCCAAAGAAGAAGGTAACACCAAAGTTCGCTCTTCAAGATGAACCTACACCACCACCCTCTGAAAGCGACTCTGAGTTTGACACAGAATCTGAACAAGAAGAGCAAGACTTTGAACGAAGAGTTAGAGTTACAGAAGAAGCATTTCCTGCAACGGAGATTGCTATACAGCAAAGTCTTGAAACTTTTGAAGCAGAGTCTAGAAAGAGAAAGGGATCATGATTAATGAGCCAAATGATGATGAAGAAGACGAACAAATCGTTGAACCATTGGTCGATAAACGAAAATTGAAAAGTATAAATGTCGACACACGAGCCGAAGAAAAGCAATTTCGCAAAGAACAGAGGGAAGCAGCACTCCAAAGCCGACTTCAATCTCAACCTTCACCACCACCACCTGTCAATCAATCAAAACATGAAGGAGCTACAAGCAGCATGATTCCTCCCATTATGTCCACAACTTTAGAACCAGCTTCACAACCTGATGACATAGTAAAAGACACAGATAATACAGGAGACATCACAATGACTGAGATTGCTAATGTAGAGGAGAATGTTGGCGGACAGGAGAACATTGCTACAGATCTGGAATTTGATCACTTCCTTACTCCAGAGTTTCTTGCACGGGAAGCAGAGGAAGCAGAGGAACGCAGAAGAAAATAAAATGAAGAAAAGAACGCTTTCGACACCAACATATTTCTTCAATCATCTTCGCAATCTAAACAGACTTCTTCAGTGCAACCTCCACCTCCTCAAGACTCTCCACCAAAGGATCCGACTCCTCCAGCTTCTTCTTCAAGCTCTCACAACGAGTCGTCATCCGAATCATCACCTGAGCATTTATCTCCCACACCTTCTGAAACCGCATCAAAGCAACAATCAATCAATGAACCGACTAAACCAGTTGATCTTTAGGAGCAAGCCAACAATCTCACAACTATGGTCACCGGTCTTGTTAAGCAAGTTGAAGACTTTCAGGAGTCAAAGCAGCAGATCGATAAGTTCTTGAATGCTGATTTTTCAGGATTTATCATGACTGTCACACTAGATTATCTTACTAAAAATCTGGTTGAAATTGTCACTCCTGAAGTAACAAACCTCATTGAACCAATCAGGGACAACTTGGATCATAGAATTAGAAGTGTCGTAAAGAAAACGTTGTCAACCACACCATTCACGCTTCACACTACAAAAGCTTCTACTGCAACTCCAACCATTCCTGAACTATCTTTCGATGACCTGCTTGCTCAACTCTACGACAAAGTTGCCTACAAAACCACACAGACAACTGAATAAAAAGCACTTATCAATGCTATTTCCGCCAACTTGTCCAAAGAGTCGTGCAAAGATGCAGCTGGAACCCTGAAAAGGTCAAGGAAAGATGACGACCCGGACCCGAACTCAAAAGGTAAGAAACATAAGTCTGGAACCGGTCCATCATCTTTTCAACAACCACGAAAGGATTCTACTCCTCCTGGAAATCAACAACACACCTCAGCTACCGGTCAAGGTCCAACAGAAAAGGAAGAAACTTTCATGCAACCAACTGATGAATACCAAGGTCAACCCGATACCGATTACCGTGCCTCCCCTATTCCCGATTCTCAAGCTGGACCATCGTCACCATTAAAGGCCAAAGACAAGGATGCTACATCTAAGTCTAAGAAATCAAAGAAAAGAAGACGTCATTCATGGCTCGACAATGATGACACACCTGAGAATGACTGGTTGACAGAATTGGTACAAGCTCAACCTCCTCTCGAAGATGAAGAACCCCTTCCAGGTAATGCACTACAATTTACTCGAGTCATTATGAAGGATCTTCAGATTGACAAACTTACGAAGGCGGAGCTCAGAAGAATCAATAGGGATGCACAGGAATTCCTTAAGTCCAGATCTGGTAACAAGATGGAATACAAATATCACATGCAGAATATAGCTAGTGCAATGTCTGGCAAGTTTGACTGGCTAAACCCTGAAGTGAATATCGACATCAGTTCTAAAAACCACGAAAAGCCTTACATCATCGATTGGACTAAACCATTACCTTTGAAAGGATTTCCAGAAAAACCCAAGTTACCTTATAGCTTTTTCTTCAACAAAGATCTTCGTAACCTCCAACTCACCCAAGAGAAATCGAAGAAGAAATATGCTTCCTCACTTACAATCTCAGTACCAGCCGCAAGATACGAAGTTCCTGCAATTGAAGAGTCTACCCCAGTATTCAGCAACTCTATCGTAGCCTACGACAAAGATGCTCTACACGGGATTCAGCACTGGCCAGAACGTCATCGTCTCGGTTATACTCACAGATTAGAAGAAAAATCATTGGAGAATGTGAAGCATAAATCTAAGATCATCGCTATCTTGGAGATTCAAGAGTCAAAACGGTTTAACTACACTTTCATGAATGAAATTGTGGTTAAACGACAAGATGAAAAGAAGTACAAATTCTCTGAAGCAGACTTTCCGGATCTTTATCTAAACGACATTGAAGACATGTATCTAGAAAAAGTTCAAGGAAGAATGCGTGAATTCAAAAGAGAAACTCAATACAACTTCATGGCATCGCTACTTCTCTTCATCCGACGATTGATAGTTCAAGAAAGAGTGGAAGATCTTCAGCTTGGAGTGGAAAGTTACCAACAGAAGATCAATTTGACAAAGCCACAGTTCACATTTGATGGAATCTATCAAACGTCACAGCATACTCTCATCCAAGAACCTTCATTTGGTTTCATCTACATCAACAGCAAAAATCTACAAAGCTTCATGCGGTTCAATGAGATACACAAGTTCTGTGATGTTACGCTAAAAACCGTTCATGATGGGCTAGTCAAAAGGTTGAATGATGATCGCAGAAAGATAGCTAAAGGTGAACCACCAAGATGGAAATCCAGCTCTAGAAGACAAGTTCATAACTTTGTCCTGAAGATTGAAGAAAGGTTATTTTAACGGGAACAGATCAGACGATTGGAAAGCTATATCGGTGTCAGACCTTCATTTCCCATCAGCCTCTTCAAAAGACCCGAACCTAAGTTCACTGACTTTGATGCTCCACTCACCGATGAAGCCTTAACTGGTACACATGGGAATTAACTTTTCAATATTACTTGTTTCATTTGATTGAATTGTTATCATTATGGCTTGTGCATGCATTACAATGTACAACCCGAACTTTTAAGGAAAGGACCCTGAGGTACGCTTCAGTGCCTCAATCCTAATATAAGGAGCGAAGGCTTCTTACTTTTGAGTAGAATTAATCAAACATTTTCTGATTTTTATAATTCTGCTCAAAAGACAAGTATTTCACCTCAATGAGTATTCACTTGTTGAGGGGGAGCACTTGAAAAATTCATCGTTTGAAAAACCAAAAGTTCTTGTTGATATCTCCTCATAAGATTCAAAAAGCATATTTTAATCAAAAGTTTATCAAAAACAACATCTCATATGCTATTTTTGAGGGGGAGAAAAGTGAAAGTGATTAAAATATGAAAGTTATAAGTTGCTTAAAAGTCAAATCTCATGCGAGCTAGACTCAAATTCACCCAAGAATTGACGAAACATAAAAGTGAGTAATCTTGAAAAGACTTATCCTCGACGGGTAATAACATCAAGTTAGTTACTAGAGCTAGTTGTCACCTAAAAGCTGACAATGGAACTCTTTAACTAGCCACGTAAGCGTGTCTCGAAAAGGATTTGTCTTAGTAGAAATGTACCATTTCGAGAAACTTTATGTGGACTTGACCAGGCCGGGTAATAACTTCAAGCTAGTCTAACTAGTGATGTAAGCGTGTCGCGAATCGGTCGGGTTCACTGAAAGTGGATCAATTCAAAAAGTGCTTATTCCTCCCGCATGTACAAATTTATTAAAACACTTATGAGAACATGTGAATGGGGAGCTCTTCATAAATATACCCAAAACTCTCAAAGTGTTAAACAAAATGTTTGATATTCACAAACACTTTGAGAGATTTTTCAAAGGTTTCTTGGCTATTGTCGGATAATCATGGAGTTATAAGGTGATTAAGATAGGAATTACAGTCCTATGATCCGCCAGAGCCGGAGGGATCTACCCAAGGACATCACCATTAGATAGAATTAGAAGTCCTTAGGTATGATACGATAGAAGGAGAAAATAATGAAAGGGAAAGAAGGAGTTGAAGAATTAATAAGAAAAGTAAAGAAAAGGGTGAAAAGAAATAGCCCTCCATATGTTCAACCTTAGGGCAGACACCGGGTTCAATTCATATGCTACTGGTTGTTACTAAGGTGACACCGGTATTGAAGACAAAGACGTCATGGACCCAGTGACGCACTGCACTAAACCTTCTTAACCACTCAAGTTCTCTTAAAAGAGCTTGTTTCATTCTCACGGGGAACCGATGTAATCTATCGACTCATCTCTTAGAGATGGTTGATATTGAAGCAGGAGACCCCTCCCTAGTCTCCGCATAGGAAACCTAAGTGTGCACTTTTCGAGTCTAGAGCCATGAGATACATCAAAGATCTCTTAGGAACACTTAGTATTTCTACAACTGGTGTTCTACATCAATGGACACCAGCTATAAATTATTGAGTCCTTCGCAGATCTTAGCAATCTGCCGAGAACGTTTATGAGAGAATTTACACAAGTATTTCTCAATGATTGAACAGAAATCCTGCCAGGGTCAACATCAAATAGCCCTGACAGCAGGTCACTTTGGTAACTCCTTGTGGGTTATGCTTAGTGTTTGCGGTGGTTTCTTAGCGATCTACAGTCGTGGAGTGATCCCCAGCGACTCACCCAGTCCTTGAGCTACTTAGTAGGTCTCGTAAGCTCCTTCGGGAGTATCTGACATGGGAACGGCCTTGATAAGGGTTAGAAGGAGTCTTCACACTATGCTGTTGACGATCTCTAATTCCTTATCTGTAAGTACCGGATGTTTTATTGCTAACTGTTTACCCGCAGGTACACATCATCTCCATGGCGACGGATTCCACATGCTCATACATACATCTTGAAGTCATCAAAAGCTCCCTCAAAGATCAACGCAACACAAAGTTAAAAGAAAGATTCTATGCCACAAAGAAGAATCTACAAAGTATAAAGACTAAAGATCAAATGTGAAAGAAAGGGAACTACGTGCATTTATAAGTCAAAATTCAAAGATGTATGAGCATGTTGGAATGGCGGACTACCACCACAGACGCAGAAGTGACGAAAGGCAGACAGCTTCATTACTTGATCACTATCACAACAACAATGAACAAAGCACAAAGAACGATGAATGATTATTATCTCATGATTATTGAAAGACGTCTAAAGCTATAAAAGTCAAAGATGAAGAAATGACAAAGACGTCAAGCAACTATGATGACCAATCCTTAGGGGGAGATTGTTGGGATCAAAGTTTTACTATTTTATCAAGTCTTGGTCATTTGTAATAATAGGTTGCTTAAGTTATTATTTACTTACATTTATGTTATGTTACATGTTTACTAGACTTAAGGAATTTTGGTCCATGGGCTTAGAAGCCCACACGAATTGTAAGTGGAAGGAGAGGGAGTGTTGCCCTAGCTCCTTCCCTATAAATAGAAGCCTTAGGTCTCATGTAATACTAGGTTGGTTATTTGATATCTTAAGGAAACTCTTGCACTTTTATTTCTCTTATTCATTTAATCACCCAAATCCTTATATCTATCTCATTCTTGTTTGTGTGAAATCAATATGGTGACCTAACAGATGTTTTGCAGGATTTTCCAGGAAGTAGGACAAAGTTTTTCTAGAAATTTTCTGGAAACATAACATAAGGATTTCTGCAGGTCACTTCTGACGGCGTCAGGAAGAAACTCTTGACGGCGTCACGTGTAAAATTCTGGAAATTTTGCTAGTTTTGTTTTTCTAACGGAGTCTTAAAGTTTTTTGTCGAATATTTAGTTTTATAATCTCTAGGGGATCTGCAAACATCATTCCACAAGCATTATATCTTATTTTGTTTTCTAGGATTTATTATCATATATAGATTGCCGCCAATTTTATGCGAGGTTGCCTTGTTTGTTTTCTCAGGTTTAACAGGTTATGTTTGACAAGAAGATGATTTATATTCTGGAAGGGAAGCTTTGATTGTTCATTTTCTTGGAGGAAGATCTAACCTTGTTACCATACTATCCATACCGAGCGAATCAGGGGAGTATTTGATTTCATTCTTTTACCTATTTTACTTTTACATTCTTTAATTGAACATAGGGGACAATGTTCATCCTAAGTGTAAGGGGAGGGCAAAATGATGATACCTCATAGGATACACTTTCGCTTGAGTTTGTTTGTTTGATGGTAGGTGTGTAATAAAACTATGAGAAATACTTGTTAGTGTAATTTTAGCGCCAAATTTAAAATTTTTAACAACATTTAGGAGTGAAACTTTAGCCTTAACAAGCGTCTCATGGATAGGAGTCGTATGACTAGCACAAAACCGTACCATTCAGAAAAAGTTTTCACCCAAATATGTGACGTTCGCCTTTAGATTTGATAGGAAAAGCATTCATTATTAGTGCTTATGAGTGTACCGGTAGCATTTAGATTCTAGAACTTGCGTTAGTGATGCATCCCGAGACCGCTAGTGAGACTACATTCGTGTAGTAGGATTTACTACATGATAAGAGGCATTAGGATCACCCTTGTGTTAAACCCGTATCATAATTACTTGACCATTTAAGTCATATTACTTGGCTAGTAAAGTCAAATAATTTTTCCCACACCTTAGCGTTGTACTCAATTTTAGTATAAGTGTTTTAATAAAAGTTTATGTACTTGGTTTGTTTTTGTAAAATTAATGTTATGAATGAATCTTAGTTTGATCTTTATGTGAAATCAATATATGCACAACACATGCAATTATAATTATGTATGAAATGCTAACAAGTAAATAATCAAAGAATGAGAGATGGAAAGATCAAACCGAGAGACAAAGGATTTATAGTGGTTCGGCTACAAGGACACCTTCCGTGCCCTACTCCACTCCCCGAGTCACCTACTCGAGAGTTTTCTTCACTAGATCAAAAACCTCCCTTATGGCGGAGAAAACCTTACACACCACAACTTCGTCACAACTCAAGCACAACTTCTACACAACTTCTTCACACCAATCTTCGTCACTCCAATACTTCTTCACACCTTTCTACTTCACACCTTTCTACTTCCTAACACTTCTTCTACACGCCACTTGTTTCTTCACACCTTCACTACTTAGTTCTATTCACTATTTCAAGATATATACTACTTCACAACTTCTAGGCTTCAATGTCTTCTCAACATCAAGGCTTCAACTTCTTTGTCTTCACAACTATCTCTACTTCAATATACTACCACTTCTTATTTCTTCTATCACTAATCATATCCACCTCTACTTCTTCACTTCAAATACTACTTCATACCTTCAACAAATCTAGATCCTATATCTAAATCTAGCTAACCAATGTATACACTATATTCACCACAAAATGAATTATATACCAGATGAAATGATCAAACAACTTAGATAGCAAGATGACACTAAATTGTAATACTCCTAGTCTTGATGCATAGAAGTATTCTTCTCTTTGCACTTGAATGAGTGAGGCTTTGGATCACTTGGAAACAAAGGCTTATGAATTATATGATCAAAGGATTTTTAAGATGGAAATGGAGGTTTGAATCAGAAAGTTTTTAGTGCAAAAAGGCGAGAAAAATTCCAGATTTAAGGTGGTATTTATAGGCAACAAATTCTGACAACTGGAGCGTGCCGGTCCCCTTAAATCAAGGTCAGCCCCCTTAAAATTAAGGGGACCGCCCCTTATAATTAAGGGGGCCGCCCAGCTGTAACGGCCAGATTTTTTGTTTTTTAGTGGGGAAAATTTATTTGGTGAAAAACTAACTGATTTTGGTTAAAAATTTGAATTCATATATTTAGTATGAATAAAACATTTTTCTTTATTACCAAAAGTGTTTTTCAAAAATATATAATATGTTTATATACTTAAATAAACTTTGTAATAATTAATTAAGTATCCCTTTGATCATAAATTGTACAAAACACTTTGTTTATTCATACCTTAAGTGATTAGATGGTGAAAGTGATTATTTACTACTAAATACTTGTTTACGTCAAGATCTTTGGTTTGATGTGTTTTCATTTTGTGATCATCAAAACATAGAGATATCGAAAGATATGAATAACGGTTTTAGTCATTTATTTATATCAACACTCATTTTTAGTACACGAAACCCCTAGTACACCCCTCCGAGCCTATCTTTTCGTTTCTAACTTTAAGCATCTTACTTAAAGGAAGAATTTGTTACAACCCACTTAAATGTACACCCAAATCGCCTTAGCCTTCCGTGTATGCACTCATCTTTAGTGCATTATTGTTATTTGTTTAAACCCTTAGTTAATTATCTAATTGATTACATGGTTGCTAAGTCGAGTCATATCCTTGTACATATTGTTTTGGGATGATTGGGACTCATGGGTAAAGTACTTATGTTATGGAGTAATGGGGAAGAACATCATATTATTACCCCCATATGTGCGTTAATCTTAAAAGTACTCCAAGTGTTTTGATTATCTTAATTCGAGTCATTAGATTAGTTTATTGTAAAGTATGTAAAAATTCAAGTGTAACGGGAATGATGATGCTGCTGTGTCTCATAGTACTCAAGGTTTGACTGGGATTGATGGTGGGTCAAACCATGGGGCTAAGAGTCAGGGTAAGGATCATATTGTTTCTGGTTTTGTTAATGGTAATGTTAGTAATGATTATAGTGTTATGGATAAAGGTAATGTGTATGCTAATGATTCTAATGTGGCTAAGGTTAGTGATAATCTAGCTAATAGTTATAGTAAAGAGATGCATATTCCATTTGCTGAGAACCCTATTTTGAATCCAAGTTTTGTTAATCATGGTAGTCTTGCTAACAATAAGGATATTAGTAACTTAAATGGAGTTGGGGATAGAACTGAATGGCCTAGTTTAAATGGAAATGTGAAACAAGGAGATGCTAAGAATGCTATGGGAACTAAGAAAGTGGGTGATACTGTTATGTCAGAAAGGTTTGTTCAAAATGATGTTTCATTTGCTTCTGCATTTAAAGGGTTATCTGGTTATGGAAATAATAAACTGTCTAAGGTACCTGTTAGGACTAATGATAAGGGTAGGGTTGTGATTGATATGGACCCTGTTATTGAGGAGGGTAGTAAAAAATGGGATCTAACTCTTGTAGGGTATTTTGTTGGTTTAAAGATGAATTACAATGAGATATCTGGACATTTGAGAAGGATGTGGAGAACTCATCAGTTAGCTGAGATCATCACTAATGACTGTGGGCTATTGTTTCTTAAATTTAGATCTATGGAAGGGTTGAATTTCGTTCTAGAGAATGGGCCTTGGCTTGTTGATAACAAACCTTTCTTTGTCCAAAAAAGGGAAGCTGGGCTATGTATGGAGAGACCAGAGCCATCTAAAGTTCCAATATGGGTTAAGCTCATGAATGTTCCACTTGAAGCATGGAATGTCCAGGGTATAAGTAGAATTGCTAGTGGGGTAGGAAATCCTATTATTATGGACAGAATAACAACTTCAATGTGTGAAAAAAGGTATGGGAGAGCAAGTTTTGCTAGAGTTCTTATTGAAGTGGATGCTGCTAATGAGTTGGTTGAGAGTGTTGAGGTTTGTTATGAGAAAATGGGGAAGTCTATGGATCTCAAAGTTGAATATGATTGGAGACCTCCACATTGTTCTTCTTGTAAAGTGTTTGGACATGAGGATAAAGTTTGTGGTAAAAAGAAAGTTGATGTGGGTGAGAAAGGTGTGGAGGTTACTGAGATTGGGAATAATATTGGTAAAATGGGTGAAAGTAGTTCAGGTGAAGGTCAGTGGCAGGATGTTAAGAGGTATGCTAATAATGGAGCTAGTACTAGCAGAAATAGTGGACAACAAACTAATGGGAATGTGATGAATAGGGGTGGATATGGTAATAGGGGTAGAGGTGGTATAATGGGCAAAGGTGGTATGACTGGGAGAGGTGATATGACTCAGAGAAGTAGTAAGGAAGTTGATAACATGAGATACGTGCCTGTGGGTAATAGTGGTAAAAAGATTGATGATGGGTTAGTTTTTGATGTTAACAAAAAGGGTGGTAATGGTAGCAAAGGTAAAGAAGCAGCTGGAACTCGTGGCAGTGGTAAAAACAAAGATACTAAACAAAATGAAATTAAAACTAAGAATAGTTTTGATGTATTAGCTAAGGAGGATATGAATAATGTGGAAGTGGGAGGTGAAGAATGGATTCAAATGAGAAAGAAAATTGATTTAGCATGTGATTTAGGTATGCAAATTGCTGAGAGTGAGAAGATTAGATGGACTAAAGATTTATGTAAGTACTATGAAGAGAAGAGTAATGCTAAAGCTAAAAGTAGGATGATGGAAGGCTTGAAATGGAGAATATCCAAGATGAGGTTAAAAATATTATTAGAAATAATAGTATTACTATGTGTGGTATTTTAGAAACACAATTAAGAAAGAAATTTGTCAATAATGTTTGTAATGAGGTCTTTAGTAATTGGAGTTAGGTCTCCAACTCTGTTGACAGTCCTAAAGGGTGTAGAATAGCTGTGGGGTAGGATCCTAGTATTCTTAGTGCTTCTTTACTGTCTCAAACAAGCCAAGTTATGCACTTCTTGGTTACTAATAGTAAGAGTAATTTGACTATGTATGTCTCTTTTGTGTATGGAGACAACACAGTTAAGGAAAGAATGGTTTTATGGAAGAATTTGATTGATCATAAGACTATTATGAATGAATCTCCTTGGGTGTTATTGGGTGACTTCAATAGTACCCTGCACCATAATGAGAATTCTAACTGTTTTAATATGAAGAAAGATCTGGGAATGCAAGATTTTAGAGATTGTGTTAGAAATCTTAGCATGGATGATATTAGTAGTAGTGGGGTGTTTTATACTTGAATTCAAAAGAGAAATAATCCAAGAGAAGGTATTCTAAAGAAGTTGGATAGAATTATGGGTAATGATAGTTTTGTGACTAAATATCCTGAAAGCTCTGCTAAATTCTTACCTTTCTTGTCCTCTGATCACTCTCCTACTATTCTTATGATGCCTGAAGTTAAATTTATGAGGAGAAAGGGTAGAGCTTTTAGGTTTATGAATTACTTGACTAATAAAATGGAATTTATGAAGCTTCTTGAGGATAATTGGAATGTGCCTGTTAAAGGGTATAAGATGTTTGTTCTAGTGAAAAGAATGAAAGCTATGAAAAGTCATTTGAGAAGCCTAAATAGAAACAATGGGAATGTGTTTGATAAAGTTAAGATTCTTAAAGTTGAGTTAGAAAGGGTTCAATGCAGTTTGGATAAGGATCCTTAAAATATTAGCTTGAGAGAAGATGAGATGATTTATGCTGCTGCTTATAAGAATGCTTTGATTGATGGCGAAAGAGTCCTGAAACAAAAACTTAGGATTGAATGGCTGAAAGAAGGTGATCTGAATAATACTTTTTTTCATAATTTTGTGGGATTGGCAGAAATAGAATTGAGGATATCAAAGATGTGCAGGGTAATGTTTTCACTGGAGATGATATTGCTAAATGTTTTGTTGAACATTTTAAATGTGTTTTTGGGGAAAGCAGTGATATATACCCTATTGATGATCCTAGTAGCCTATTCACTAACAGACTGGATACTGAGACTGCTTTGGATTTGATTGCTGATGTTAATGATGATGAGATAAAAGTAGCTTTTTTTGATATTGATGATGATAAATGATACGTGGGAATCGCACCAGGCTTTACCTCTCAAGGGATCTTGAGAAGCTTACAACCCCCACCAGGCAGTGTACCTGATCGTTGTAGTATAGTATAGTGACAAGTACCGGGGGATTGATCGTTCAGCTAGGAATAGTGTCGCTAGGATTAGAAAACCTAATTACTAGTGCTAAAGATGATGGAAGATTATTTTTGTATTTTTATATTTTTTAGAAAGCAAGTAAAAATCTCTGGTTTGAAGGATTTGGGCGGAATTAGTTGCTAGTCAACTAACCCAATACTAAAGATGCAATCAAAATAAAATACTAAAAATGAAAATAAACTAAATTAACTAAGGTTGTGAGCAATAAGTGGAGAAAATGTGTTTACTTAGATTTCACTACTCCCTAGACATCTTTTACACGTTAATTACTTGTTATAGTTGCGTGGATGACGGATTGTATTCCTTAATACCATTCATGGGTGGCGCACTTACTTCCCCAATCCTATGAGTGCCTACTTCACTTCTATGTCGAGCCGTTAAAAACTCCTAACATGGGATCATTAGAAATTACTCATGCAGTAAATACAACCAATAAAACCTAGTGCACATCGGTTCATGTTTCCTAAGACATTCAAGCATGTTACCAATTGGAGATCTGCCAGTTTTCTTAAGCCTAACATCGAAATCATTCATCCAATACAACCATAAACAAGTAATCAACACATAATTAAGATCTAGGTTTCATTAGATCTAAGCAAACACAAGATAGATCTAGCCTAGCATGATGGAATTAAGACAAGAACAAGATATAGACAACCAACACATAGACATATTGATTGAATTAAAAGAATACTTATCTTAATTACACATGAAAGGGATCAAGGGCAAAGAACCCTTGAAAAACCTGTAAAATTCGTACCAAGTTCGTACTTAGGGTTTCTCCAAAACTTCTCTCTTTTAATGTGAAAATTAGAAAACTATATATAGGAAATAGGGTCTGACAGCGTCAAGACAAATCTTGTGACGCCGTCATCTCGCCGCCAAAATACTTCTCGGACTGCCTTGATCTACTTCTAACGCCGTCATGTATTAGCATTTTCCAGGCTGTCATGCATTTTACTCTTGACGCCCTACCTTGTGACGCCGTCAATTCTGTACTGGCTCATCATGGAAAGTCATGGAATTTACTCTTGAACCCGTCAAAAATTCCTTCTTGACGCCGTCACCTACTGTTCCCAGCTTGGAAAATTGAGACTTTGCCGTTTTCTTCACTTTTATGCTCCAAAAACATCCAAAATGCCTTCTTTTCCAGATTTCACTCCCAAAGTACCTAAAATCACAAAAGGAACGATTTAGGGCAATATTTGATCAAATAAATTCAATTCTGGGCTTAAATGACCCCCTAAAAGTGGTTCATTTTTCACCTCATCATATACCCTTACACTTGAGATTTGCTTGTCCTCAAGCAAATGCGCTTTTATTCTACTCAAAATACAAGTTAGGGGTCATTTAACACTAATATAAAAGTAATTACAACAAATAATCGTTCCACTAAAGACCAATAGACAAGCACGGAGGTCATACACAAGCACCTCACAAATAGTATTTAGATACTCACATCTCTCGGGTGTAATAAAGTATAAATTACAATATGGAAACGGAAGATATCTCTCACTACCTGTCATAGCAAAATAGATTACCATAGGCTTGGGAAAGGATCAAACCTCCACCACATGGCGTAAGCACCTAGGATAAACTATCAAAGAGGTCTTTTAAAGGGTTGTAACGTTAGGTGTAGGGATATGAAATACACGGTTTTGTTGGATAAAGGCAGTCTTTACTGGTGGCGAGTTAACAATCTTGGTCAATTACATGTACAACATGGCGTTGCTAAGCCAAGACTAGACTCGACTTAGGCTAATAAATGAAAAATAACAAAAACATAAAATGAACATAGAATAAAAAGGGATGGTAGTCCGTATGTTTTTTCTCTTTTCTCTTTTTCTATTTTTTTTTCTTGATTTTTCGAATTTTTTTTTTTTTTTTTTTTTTTTTTTTTTTTTTTTTTTTTTGCATACACTCTTACCCTACCATCCAAAATAATACATCATAGGGAATGAAAATTCCCCTTACACTTGAATTTTTACATACTTTACAATAAACTAATCTAATGACTCGAATTAAGATAATCAAAACACTTGGAGTACTTTTAAGATTAACGCAAATATGGGGGTAATATATGATGTTCTTCCCCATTACTCCATAAAATAAGTACTTTACCCATGAGTCCCAATCGTCCCAAAATAATATGTACAAGGATACGACTCGACTTAGCAACCATGTAATCAATTAGATAGTTAACTTAGGGTTTAACAAATAACAATAATGCACTAAAAATGAGCGCATACACGGAAGGCTAAGGCGATTTGGTTGTACATTTAAGTGGGGTGTAACAAATTCTTCCTTTAAGTAGGATGCTTAAAGTTAGAAACGAAAAGATAGACTCGGAGGGGTGTACTAGGGGTTTCGTGTACTAAAAATGAGTACAACGCTAAGGTGTGGGAAAAATTAGTTGACTTAAGTATTCAATAATATGACTTAAGTGGTCAAGAAATTATAATACGGGTTTAACACAAGGGTGATCCTAATGCCTCTTATCATGTAGTAAATCCTACTACACGAATGTAGTCTTACTAGCGGTCTCGGGATGCATCACTAATGCAAGTTCTAGAATCTAAATGCTACCGGTACACTCATAAGCACTAATAGTAAATGCTTTTCCTATCAAATCTAAAGGCGAACCTCACATATTTGGGCGGAAAATTTTTTTGAATATACGGTTATGTGCTAGTCATACAATCTCCTATCCATGAGACGCTTGCTATGGCTAAAGTTTCACTCCTAAATGTTGTAAAAAATTTTAAATTTGGCGCTAAAATTGCACTAACTAGTATTTCTCATAGTTTTATTAGACACCTACCATTAAACAAAGCAAACTCAAGCGAAAGTGCATATGTAGGGTATCATCATTTTACCCTCCCCTTACACTTAAGATGAACATTGTCCCAAATGTTCAAGTAAAGAATGTAAAAGTGAAAAAGTAAAAAAAATGAAATCAAATACTCCCCTGATTCGCTCGGTATGGATAATAAGGTGATCAGGTTAAATCTTCCTACAAGAAAATGAACAATCAAAGCTTCCCTTCCAGAATATAAATCATCTTCTTGTCATACATAACCTGTAAATCCTGAGAAAATAGACAAGACAACCTCACATAAAATCGGCGGCATCCTATATAAGTTACTAAATCCTAGAAAACAAAGTAAGATATAATGCTTGTGGAATGAAGTTTGCAGATTTCCTGGAGATTATAAAACTTAATAATTCACAAAAACCATAAGACTCCGTTAGAAAAACAAAACCGTTAAAATTTCCAGATTTTTTTTACCCGTGACGCCGTCAAGAGTTAACTCATGACGCCGTCAGGATTGACCTGCAGAAATTCTTATGTTAAGTTTCCGGAAAATTTCTGGAAAAACTTGGTTCTACTTCCTGGAAAATCCTGCAAAACTTCATTATGACTCAATACAAGCATTTGACTCTAACAAATACGAATATACATGTTCATTTAATATTGTGGAGAATCATGATCGGCTTGTTTCTTAAAAACATATTTGGGGTTTCCCCTTACACTTATCTTTCGCAAAAATACCTTTAGGTGGAGTTAAGACTAAGCCAAAACAACAAAGTAAAGTATTTCCACATTTTAATTGAGAAACATGATCTACCAACAATAGAAATAAAGCATGCATACGGAAGCAAATAACAAAACAAACAAACAAATAAAATGAAAATCACACAAAGCATGGGTTGCCTTCCAAGAAGCGCTTTTCTTTATTTACGAGTCTTGTAGCTAGACTCAAGGTCATGGGCTACTACGTGATACGGGTGAGTTCCTCATTGAGGACATCTTTGGGATCAAACTTAGGTTTCAACTTTCTATCGGTTTCCTTAGTATGGTATGACCTTTCAAACATCTCTCCATCCGGATCATACAAAGTCATCCTCATGTGCCATGATCCGTCTCCTTCTTTAGGTGGTTTGTCCCACCTCCATTTACACTTATCTCCATCTCTTTTCCACTTATTCATCTCTATATTAATAGGCATTACGCTCAAGAACTCAATCATCTTTATAAAGACTAAGGGGTCCTAAAAGGGGTCTAGCTCCTCATCTCTAGCTATGAGTTGTTCCACCGAATGTGTCTTCTCAACAAAATCTTTTTCTAGATAGAATGGGCATTGAGGTCCTATAAAGTTCCTTTCTATCCAAGGTCCATATCTAGATGGTCTCCTATTCATCTCTACCCAATGCGGTGTTGGTTCATCATCACAATCATAACTATGTCTCTTAACATCGTACACCGACCAAGTATCACCTTCACCTACCGCTATCTTAGACTCCTTACAATCTATCATGGCACTAGCGGTTGCTAAAAATACTCTTCCTACCAATAATGGGCATGTAGTGTCACTAATCATGTCTAGGACGTGAAAATCCGCTAAGATAGTTAACTTTTCGACGTGGACAACTACATCCTTAATCATTCCAACCGGGTGGGCAATACTCCCATCCGCTAGACCTATCAACCCCTCCGTTTTCTCTAACTTTCCTAGCTTAAGAGTTGTGAATAAGGATAAGGGAATCAAGTTGAGGCTTGACCCTAGATCGGCTAGTGTGTCGAAAGCTTCGGATCTTCCTATCTTACAAGGCAAAACAAATATACCCGGATCATCAAGCTTTCTAGGAAACTTGTTTTGAACGAAGGCGGTCCCATTTTTACCTAGTTTAAACTTCTCATATTTCTCTAGGAGGGCACTATAGTACGGAGCACGGGCTAAGACATCAATGAAGGGGCATTCAAGGTGAAGTTCCTTGAATTCATCGTCAAGGTCTTGCGTAGGAGGTGTTTCAACTATACTTTTGACCGGTTCTACTATGGGTGTTTTATTTGGTTGGCCCTTTTGAAGAATTTGGTTTTGTTTGAAACACGTGCTCGTTGATTTAACCGAGTAGTATTGTGGACACGAAGTGGTTGACGAAACCGAAGATATGGAATTAACGTTTAGTTTTGGATTCTTGATCGTGTCACTTGGGAGTGTTCCCATTTCTCGGTCATTGAGAACTTTCAACAATGCATCAATTTTGGTGGTCATCTCGCTTTGCTTTTGTTTGAAATCGGCTTCAAACTTAGATATGCGAGCTTCTTGAGATGCCATGAACTTGGACATCAATCCTTCAAGATTGTTGGTACTACCATAGTTGTTAGAAGGATTGTTGTTGAAAGTACGGTTGGAGGGTGGACCGTTTGGTTGGTAACGATTAGGCGGATTGGAAGAATTGGGTTGATTTTGTTTCCACCTAAGGTTTGTGTCATACCCCCAATTTACCTGAATGGCAGCGGAATGGAATACCTGGGGGTGACGGTCATAGCACCATAGTTACAGTTATATTGAACGACCTAAAGTGTCGTTTAGAAAATACAGCGTTTGATCATTAAAACATTCAGAGTTTACAAAGCTTAGGTCCCAAAAGAATTTGCCAATATAGTTAAAATAAGTTCAACAAGATCAAACGTTTCATAAGTGCAGAAAATATGGTGAGACGCGTCGACTCCGCGACTCCATGAAGGTCCAAATGTATGCAACATGAGCTACCTTAATAACCTGAGAAATACATTGCGAAAAACGGTCAACATAAAGTTCGTGAATAATAATAGGTTTATAAGTTAAATCGTATGTACAATAGCCACAAGTAAAGTAAAAGTAAAAGCAAGGTGACAATATGTCAAAATGCTACATTGATCTTAAGCTCATGACCCCGAAGCTAGACGTACTAAAATTGGCCCCAAAGGAGTGTTTATCAGGCACTCGTACTATAATTAGACATGAAATGCATTCGTTTTCCTTATGGAGCAACCCAAACACGAATGGAGGCGTCACCCTCGATAGATCTATCCACTCACTCTCGCTTGGAAATATAATTAACGGTCCATGATAATAAGAGGACTTGAAGTGATAGTACTAACAACTTAAGCAATGTATGGAATTTAATACTTGGGCATGTACAAAAATAATTGGGCAATGTATTCTCCCCCGTGGGATTTAAAATCAAATAAGTACTAAAAACGGGGCTATGAGAACTCACCTCGAAATGATGGTACAAAGATGGTACAATGACGTAAAAGTAGTCGGGACAATGAGGCGCGAACACTAGCCGCAACCTAAATGAATAATCGTGATCTAATTTAGATCAAGCCGTAATGTAATGAATGCACATGCACATGATACCTATACCTCTCGTAATTTGGAAGTACTAATTATCGTCTTAGTAAAATAGTTTCCATACTTAGGAAAAATAATTCCATATATAGAAGTATATAACTTGTCGTACTATCTTGTATGAAAATGTTAGCGTTATATTCCTCGTATCAAAACCTTAAAATATCGTCGTTAAGTCGTATAAATATTCTCTTGAGTCGTACTTATTCATTTGTTAAGAATATAGTCCTTAGTAACGTTTCTAGAAAATATACCATTTAGTGCGTAAGTTATTATTTTTATTTGTGACCAAATATATATATATATATATATATATATATATATATATATATATAGTTTGACGATGTTAAAACGGGTATAACTTGGTCGTTTTAAGCTCATTTTCCTCGTTCTTTATATCCACGGATTCGTTTTAGTAAGTACTAATATATTTTTGATAACTCGGCACTTCTAGGTTACGTTTAACACCTCTTTTTACCCGTCGAAATCTGCCGAACAGCATGCAGTTTTTGATAAAATAGTTTTCGTCGTTAATTTGCAAAAATCATATCTCCTTCGTTATAAGCTCGTTTTAATCCGTTCTTTCGCCTAAAGTTTCGTTTTTAAAAGTATTTTCTAAATCTTTGGTCAAAATTTAACCATCAACCACTGATTTTCCCACGAAATAAAAATAGGGACAGTAGGTCAATATGTAGTTTCAAAAACCATTTTCAAGTCTCCAAACTAGTTCTAACTTCAATCAAACCACTTTCAATCACCACAAAACTAGTCTAATCCTACCATACACCTTCTTAGGGTGTCATGGGTTCCTAAACATCATAAACCAAGTGGATCTAACAAAGATCTAACTATAATCACTTTCTAATGTTCAAAAGTTAAAAGTTTATAAAATAAAGTGGTATAAATAGCATATGCATGTAGATCTAGTATATATATCATATGGATCTTGTATAAACTTGATAAAATTATAAAAATGAGTTTCTTATACTTACTTGAAGGATGGTGTGATTAGATGATGGAAAACCTTAGTATTCTTAAGTTTGTATTTCAAAACCTTGTAAGAATAACTTAACTAAACTAGAATAACACTTGATCTTTGAGAAAAATTTTTGTCTTGCTCCTCCTTCTTGTTGTTGCCGTGAGTTCAAGAGAGAAGGAAATGAAAATTTAGCTAGTTGAGAATGAGAGAAAAATCTAGTATTGTTGTTATGTATTATTAGTATTATTATTATTATATGTAGTTAGTACTAGTTATTTATGAAGATAGAGTAAGTAAGTAAACTTGTAAGTGATTGTTATGGGGGGGGGGGGGGGGGGGGGTTGGAGTGTAAGACTTTTGTGACTTTGTATTATTTTGTGTATATTTTGTAGTTTTAAAGTGTACCGGGTACCGGGTTAACTAAAAATAAATTTTAACGGAGTTAACCGGGATAAAATAAAGTTGTAAAAATTATAAAAATAGGTTGGGTACAAATATTAAGTGTCTAGATAATTATTGTTTAGTTTCTACGAAAACCGTCGTAATTAAATTAGGCGTACGATATAAATTAGATAAATTTCCAAAATACCGGGTAAATTAATATTATAATTTTTATATTATTAAAATGAATATAAAAATATATTGGGATCATAGTCGGGAGTGTCGGACGTGTTAGCCACATTATTGATCGCGTGTTAACGTTTATTTAGAATTAATTAAACGTAAAAGTTAGTTATACGAAAAGTACTAATTTAAATATCCTACGAGTGGCATAGTATGCAAGTGCCATAATGATGATACGTAGACTACTTCTAGTCTGTATGAGATGTCCCAAATGATAATGCATGAATTCGCTCCTGAACCAATACGGTTACGCGAATTCGAATACTCGTAAACTAAATTTACGTTGAAATGAGTAATGCACGTGAGTAGTGGTTTTCTCTCGGAAATGAATAGTGTCAGGTGAATAGTAAAATTTCTTGAATGTTTCTCGGAATGTCAAATTGACCTCAAAAATGATGAATAGTGATCGATGAATAGTAACTGATGAATAGTAACTTGTGAATAGTAAATTGTCGAGGTTTGGAAAATGATCGGAAATTACGAGTTGTGACAGTCTTCCCCTCTAACAGGAACTTCGTCCCGGAGTTCAGTTTGTGTTGGTCTCTGGAGTGGTATTGGTGAAAAGATGATAATAATTGAGAATTTCAGCGAACTTTCACGATAGGGATTCGATTCTGCTTCAACCGTTCGACCTAACAGTCCATGATTTCTATTGGTTCTCATAACAAGTTTACGTTTGTCCTCGGGTTGGATTCCTTTCCAAAAGGGATTATGAGTGACTAATCTGAGAGTCATTTCCTGGGATTTGAATAGGTGAAACATAGTTGTGTAATACGGCTGTTCTCTAACAAGGCTCAAGTCTGAAGGCTACTAGGCCTACTCTGTCTGAAATATTACATGGTCCAGTGTATATCAGTTTTAACTTTCCAAATTTTTCCGAATAATATCATGCCTTTCCTAGGCAGAACTTTCAACATGATCTGGCTACCAATTTGAAGTTTTAATGGTTTACAACTTGTAGAATTTGTAATT
Organism: Artemisia argyi; assembly: GCA_030686995.1. Lineage (NCBI taxonomy): Eukaryota > Viridiplantae > Streptophyta > Magnoliopsida > Asterales > Asteraceae > Artemisia > Artemisia argyi. The sequence continues at coordinate 151,772,613 of CM060682.1, read as the reverse complement.
GATTCTTGACTTGTAGGAAATTTCTGGTTATTTCATGAATGTCTACAGGAATAGTGAGTTTGGCTTTTTCCGAGTTTGGTTCGTCAATAGATGATCAGTGCTTGTTCAGGTTTATAATGTAATATGGGTAATATATGTTGCTGAACTCTGTCAGAACTCAAATCTTAAATGTCAGCTGGTCGATTCTAACATGAATCTGAAATGGTCCAATATACTTAAAGGTTCAATCTCTCGTGTTACCAAAATCGTATCATGCCTCTCCAAGGCAAAGCTTTCAACTTAGTTCGTTCTCTCACGTGAATCTGGTTAGTTTGCTGTTCAAGGATACCCAATCCGTATGATGTGCGTCATGTACCAACCTAACCTCTATCAGTTTCTCGTTTCTTGTAACGGGTTCTTGACTTGTGAATTTTCCTTTGTTGTTCCATAATTTAGTCCTAGACCGGTGAATTTAACTTTCCGATTTCGGTCTGTAAATGGGTAATTGATTCTTCGACCATAAAGTGCCTCAAATGGTGTAGTCTCTACGCTCGTGCGATAACTATCATTGCAACGAATCTGATTTATGATAAAAGGTTAGTCCAACCATTTCTAGAGTCAATCACTTATGCTCTGAGCATAACTTTCCTATGTTTGAATCGTTCTCTCATTCTGACCATCGGTCTGAGGATAGTTGGCGGTGTTTACATCTAAATGGGGTTCCGAAGGAAGTCTTAAAATGATAGCTAGAAGTCTGAGGTGATTCGATCACCTTTATCAGGAACAATTGAAATAGGTACAATAAATCTTGTGACTAATTCCACAACGTTACGTCTTTCGAACACGGCGTTATACGAAGAAGATAGAATATGGGTAACAATGTTTGATTCTTTGTGTTTTGGTCTAATGGATTGCTAAGACATGTGTCATTCTTTGCCTACTGTGCTTGGTCTCCATTACTGACGTTTGTAATCGTTCTATGGTGTTCCTCCTAATTTCCTTCATTACATATTCCAATATTCCTTATTGTCAAGTCACAAAGCCCTAAATGCATAAGCGATGTAGCATGGTGATTGGTTTTCAAAATTTATCTCGCGATTTTTGAGTTTTTGGTCGAAATCTTTTTCTGAACAAACGAATTTAGAAAATGGAGCAAATGGTTTACTAAATAATATCTTTCTTGATGATTCAAAATTCAATAGTTAGGAAATGTGACGCGGTTTTCAAATAGGTTGTGAATAGGACTGTTTACCAAAGTTTGATGTTTATATATTTCCCATTGTACAATGGTTTAGCTAAATATTGATTAAAAAGGATCGTATTTATTCAAAATAGGCAATTCAAAAAAAAATTTCTACGAGATACGTGATTTGTATAAACACAAATTTTTAAATCGACTTTACTTAAAGTGAAAATACTAACAAGGATAAAATAGTAGGATAGGTAATGTTCGCATAATGCATAAATGTCTGATGTTCGGTCCCTGATATTGGATGGTGCCTATTGGTGGTTATCGGGCAGAACTACAAGCCTAGGTATTCAACCAACTTAAGTCTTGAGATGGTTTATCGTTGAAATTGTCATCATGTTGGCAATATGAGGGTTTCAATTGATACTATGTCGATGAATTTTCGTATTGTCTTCACATGTAGCTGGGGAGATATTCTTGAGTCTGATGCCTCTCTTGATGTATAGGTGAGGTTATCTAGAATTTCCTGAGAACACAATGCCTCAAAGGAATCTATATCGATATCCTTAACTCAAATCAATTATCCTCGGTGAAAACTCATTACAGGGAAGTTTGCGTTTCGATGAGGTCATGTTTAATCAAATCGCTCTACAGTATCGGTTAGGAGGCTTGGTTTATTTCTATAATGTTGCTTAGCATACCTTCACCATGTGTTCAATCCTATAGCTCAGTCTAGCTAGTACCTTTGAATAATAAATTGGACAACTAGGTCAGAGATGGTGAGTTGGATGGTCTCGTGGTATCTTAGGATTGTTGTTGGATTATAAATTTTCTTAGTCTAGGTATTATAGTTCCGTAATCCTTTTATTGTTTTTCTTGTATCGAGGAATCCTCCTAGTACTTGATATGGGAAGTCTCTCCTAAAGAAGTCAATGGAACGTCCAACTTAATGACTAAGTAGGTGACAGGTGGGGTAAGTATCCAGGGAGAGTTTGTCAGAAAAAGATATTTATAAAAGAGTTTACTTGTTTAAAACGCTTTTAAATGAAGATTGTTATTAGCAATACTTTAAAAAGTAACAATTTCCTTCATGGCATAATCCTTCCTGAATTATACATAGGTGATCAGGCTATGTATAGTTGAGGACTAATGATGCGATGCTTGATTTAGTCAAAATAATATTATTTTTCTCAAAAGCTTTAGATGGTGTTCAACGCATTGTTATTAAAAATGGTATACTAAATATTTCCTTTCAAAGTAATATAAAAATTGTTCCGCGTAATAATAGTAAATATTTGGCGTAATATCGGAAAAATCAGTTTATAGTACGGTAACAAAACGGCTTATTTTAGAAATTCGGTAAAAACAATTTCCCCATAAGGTAGTAAAATAGTTTGAAATAAAACTCGTTGAATGGTTTATTGGATACATGGGTAAATACTATGGAATGGTAATAATCTACTAATCCGTCAAATACGAAATCGGCCTATTCCCTAAATAAGACAATGGTATAATGTTGCGAAACGATTTAAAGATTGAACGATTGGGATAGAAAATGAAGTAAACGAAAGTTATGGTTATCACAGAAGGTAACAAAAGATAGTCATTACATTAGATAGGAAAGTGGTTAATACTACTAGGTTACACCAACGTACTTATGGAAAGTACCAAAAGAAAATACAACCATAGAGGGCTCAAACTATGGTTCACATAACTAAAACATAAACTTCTTCTTCCAATTCTGGCTTCCCAACTCTGGGCATTCACTCTTGAAGTGTCCCACTACACCACAGCCAAAACATGTTATTGATGGTTTCTGATTATCACCCACCATTGGAAACCTGCAGTCCCTGGTTTTGTGGTTAACCTTCTTACAGTTGCCACATGGTTCCGGGCAACGTTCTGGGTTATGATGATGTTGGCACTCTTCACACTTAGGTAAAATACCAAGGTAATCATTCTTTTCCTTTAGACCTGTAGCATTAGGTTTAGCAACTCCTTGTCTCTTGTGTGGTCCTTGTGTGGCATTCTCACCTCGGTTGTTGTTCCACTTCCTTTTATTGTCACTTTTTCTTCCTAAGATCTTGGGGTGAGCTATGCGTTCCTTTGCTTCGATCGCCATCCTGATAGCTTTAGGCATGGTATCGGGTTCCAATGAGTTGACCAACATACGAATTTCAGGAGAAAGTCCTCCGATGTACCTTTCAAGTTTCTTGCTTTCTGGTTCATCCATTGCAGAGCCTAGTCGAGCGAAATCATAAAAAGAAGCAGTATACTTAACAACATCATCTCCTACCATGGTAAGGTTTAGTGTTTCCTGTTCGATTGCTTGTAATTCGCTTTTCACACAGAACTTCAAACTCATCATCCTTTTTAGTTTCTCCCAAGAGTGTGAGTAAGCAGCATCAACTCCTACTACCTGGACATACTTAGTCCACCATTTCTGGGCATGCTCCTGAAAAGTGGAAGTGGCGAACTTAACTTTGTCTTCCTTACGGCAGTCACCACATTGAAAGATTGTTTCTAATTCTTCGAACCATTTGAGAAATTCCTTTGTGTCTATATTTCCGCTAAAGGAGGAGGGATTACAACCCATAAATTCCACGTGAGTAAGTTCCTTGGTGAGGGCGGTAGTTACGTTCCTGGCAATGAATTGTCCAACAGTAGCTTGCGTCATGCTTGGAGTGGTTTGCTTAAATCTATCTCCATCAAATCATAAGAGTCCATGAGAATCTATAGGTAATAAAAATCATCATATTCATAACACATGAATATAATACATGAAGGTTTCGGTCTATATGGACCAATATCATAGATAGCACAACCATATCCATATGGTAGAGTCAACACTTGGTGATTCCGTTGTACAACAATCAAAATACTACAAGTTTCTTTGAACTATGCCACACCTCCCGTGGCTAGGATAATAGTAAAAGCTAGTAAAGATATAAGTCTAGTCTAAAGATTTCCTGTAGTCCTTCTAGGTGAAATCAGGTTTATGGCATCATAAGGTCGAGGTAGTCCTGAAGTGGTGTCTAAAGTCGTGCATCGATCAAGTCCTAGATAGTGTAGATTCTAAGCCATTCTTGAGGAACCTGCAGATGTTCCTGTTGAGTCCGTGATCCTGGTATTATCCACAAGGTGTTATCTAATTCGTGGCAAGTGGAAATGGAAAAAGGAAATGACAATAGTGGTATTCTAAAGGATGAGAATAACACTGATGACGATGAAATCCCAGTGATGAGTTAAGAGATAATGGTGATAATAGTGAATGGAATACTACCCTCTTTCGCGCTATCTCACGACATCTGAGAGGTAAAGCCGAAGTATGCACTATGGGACAACCAATAGTGAAATAAGCGGCTGATGGTGGCGGTAGTATCTGAGTAGTAAGCGCCCTACTAGTGAAGGAAAGAAAACAAACTATCTCCCTTGCAATAATCATCCTAATAAGTCCATTAAAATTTAGTCTGAATACTCTACCAAACGGCATTCTATGTATAGGCTGAATGAGAACCTTGCTCTTATGACAATTCAATAGTGCTAATGGTGGTGTAAGTACAGCTGGTGGTATAATGGTAGTGGAAGATGACAAGGCATCTTAAATGTCGGAATCCGACGAAAGGATAACAGCGTGGGTATCTGAAGACATGTCACTTGTGAACCAGGTCAAAATAATCATATATATATGAGTATGGGTATGAATAACTCGAACAGTGTGTGCGTAAAACAACATGTATAGTGAATATGCACCTATGATGAAATGATGAGATGCTATGATGATGTGGTTATAGTCTAGGGTCCATGATACATCCTAGTTCGCTATAACCTTAGCTCTGGTACCAATCTGTCACACCCCCAATTTACCTGAATGGCAGCGGAATGGAATACCTGGGGGTGACGGTCATAGCACCATAGTTACAGTTATATTGAACGACCTAAAGTGTTTTAGAAAATACAGCGTTTGATCATTAAAACATTCAGAGTTTACAAAGCTTAGGTCCCAAAAGAATTTGCCAATATAGTTAAAATAAGTTCAACAAGATCAAACGTTTCATAAGTGCAGAAAATATGGTGAGACGCGTCGACTCCGCGACTCCATGAAGGTCCAAATGTATGCAACATGAGCAACCTTAATAACCTGAGAAATACATTGCGAAAAACGGTCAACTTAAAGTTGGTGAATAATCATAGGTTTATAAGTTAAATCGTATGTACAATAGCCACAAGTAGAGTAAAAGTAAAAGCAAGGTGACAATATGTCAAAATGCTACATTGATCTTAAGCTCATGACCCCGAAGCTAGACGTACTAAAATTGGCCCCAAAGGAGTGTTTATCAGGCACTCGTACTATAATTAGACATGAAATGCATTCGTTTTCCTTATGGAGCAACCCAAACACGAATGGAGGCGTCACCCTCGATAGATCTATCCACTCACTCTCGCTTGATAATATAATTAACGGTCCATGATAATAAGGGGACTTGAAGTGATAGTACTAACAACTTAAGCAATATATGGAATTTAATACTTGGGCATGTACAAAAATAATTGTGCAATGTATTCTCCCCCGTGGGATTTAAAATCAAATAAGTACTAAAAACGGGGCTATGAGAACTCACCTCGAAATGATGGTACAAAGATGGTACAATGACGTAAAAGTAGTCGGGACAATGAGGCGCGAACACTAGCCGCAACCTAAATGAATAATCGTGATCTAATTTAGATCAAGCCGTAATGTAATGAATGCACATGCACATGATACCTATACCACTCGTAATTTGGAAGTACTAATTATCGTCTTAGTAAAATAGTTTCCATACTTAGGAAAAATAAGTCCATATATAGAAGTATATAACTTGTCGTACTATCTTGTATGAAAATGTTAGCGTTATATTCCTCGTATCAAAACCTTAAAATATCGTCGTTAAGTCGTATAAATATTCTCTTGAGTCGTACTTATTCATTTGTTAAGAATATAGTCCTTAGTAACGTTTCTAGAAAATATACCATTTAGTGCGTAAGTTATTATTTTTATTTGTGACCAAATATATATATATATATAGTTTGACGATGTTAAAACGGGTATAACTTGGTCGTTTTAAGCTCATTTTCCTCGTTCTTTATATCCACGGATTCGTTTTAGTAAGTACTAATATATTTTTGATAACTCGGCACTTCTAGGTTACGTTTAACACCTCTTTTTACCCGTCGAAATCTGCCAAACAGCATGCAGTTTTTGATAAAATAGTTTTCGTCGTTAATTTGCAAAAATCATATCTCCTTCGTTATAAGCTCGTTTTAATCCGTTCTTTCGCCTAAAGTTTCATTTTTAAAAGTATTTTCTAAATCTTTGGTCAAAATTTAACCATCAACCACTGATTTTCCCACGAAATAAAAATAGGGACAGTAGGTCAATATGTAGTTTCAAAAACCATTTTCAAGTCTCCAAACTAGTTCTAACTTCAATCAAACCACTTTCAATCACCACAAAACTAGTCTAATCCTACCATACACCTTCTTAGGGTGTCATGGGTTCCTAAACATCATAAACCAAGTGGATCTAACAAAGATCTAACTATAATCACTTTCTAATGTTCAAAAGTTAAAAGTTTATAAAATAAAGTGGTATAAATAGCATATGCATGTAGATCTAGTATATATATCATATGGATCTTGTATAAACTTGATAAAATTATAAAAATGAGTTTCTTATACTTACTTGAAGGATGGTGTGATTAGATGATGGAAAACCTTAGTATTCTTAAGTTTGTATTTCAAAACCTTGTAAGAATAACTTAACTAAACTAGAATAACACTTGATCTTTGAGAAAAATTTTTGTCTTGCTCCTCCTTCTTGTTGTTGCCGTGAGTTCAAGAGAGAAGGAAATGAAAATTTAGCTAGTTGAGAATGAGAGAAAAATCTAGTATTGTTGTTATGTATTATTAGTATTATTATTATTATATGTAGTTAGTACTAATTATTTATGAAGATAGAGTAAGTAAGTAAACTTGTAAGTGATCGTTATGGGGGGGGGGGGGGGGGGGTTGGAGTGTAAGACTTTTGTGACTTTGTATTATTTTGTGTATATTTTGTAGTTTTAAAGTGTACCGGGTACCGGGTTAACTAAAAATAAATTTTAACGGAGTTAACCGGGATAAAATAAAGTTGTAAAAATTATAAAAATAGGTTGGGTACAAATATTAAGTTTCTAGATAATTATTGTTTAGTTTCTACGAAAACCGTCGTAATTAAATTAGGCGTACGATATAAATTAGATAAATTTCCAAAATACCGGGTAAATTAATATTATAATTTTTATATTATTAAAATGAATATAAAAATATATTGGGATCATAGTCGGGAGTGTCGGACGTGTTAGCCACATTATTGATCGCGTGTTAACGTTTATTTAGAATTAATTAAACGTAAAAGTTAGTTATACGAAAAGTACTAATTTAAATATCCTACGAGTGGCATAGTATGCAAGTGCCATAATGATGATACGTAGACTACTTCTAGTCTGTATGAGATGTCCCAAATGATAATGCATGAATTCGCTCTTGAACCAATACGGTTACGCGAATTCGAATACTCGTAAACTAAATTTACGTTGAAATGAGTAATGCACGTGAATAGTGGTTTTCTCTCGGAATGAATAGTGTCAGGTGAATAGTAAAATTTCTTGAATGTTTCTCGGAATGTCAAATTGACCTCAAAAATGATGAATACTGATCGATGAATAGTAACTAATGAATAGTAAATTGTCGAGGTTTGGAAAATGACCGGAAATTACGAGTTGTGACAGTTTGGGTGATTTTTCCAAGAGGGGTTGTATGAATCACCGTAAGGGTTTGGATCGGGCTTGAAAGTGTACCACTTATCTCCCGCTTCGTCGGTACGCGAGGATGCGTAGTCCGCAAAAGCTGTTCCGGGGAGTTCCACACAATCACGAGTGTCATGGGGACCACTACATAATTCACATGAAGAAGTGATTTTGTTCACTTGGCTTGAAGGCTTGGGAGCTTCGTAGGATTTCATGAGAAACTTGACTTGGTCCTCAAGTTCCATGATCCTACGGTCGGGAGTGCTAGAGTTGTTCAAAGGCAAAGTTATTGCCTTGACAGTTTTGTTCAAATCACGGGGATCATTCCAACTTTCATTGTCATAGAGAGCAAGATCTTCTATGAGTTCCCATGATTGTTCCGCACTTAGATCACGTAGCTTACCACCGGCCGATTGGTCAATGGTTCGCCTTGTGGAGAGATCGATATGGTCATAAAAGATTTGGACTTGGAGCCAAAGATCTATGCCATGATGAGGGACTTTTTGGAGTAAGTCCTTGAAATGAGTCCATGCTTCATAAAGAGTTTCACCTTGATGTTGTTGGAACATCAAGATTTCATTTCTAAGCTTAGTAGTTCTCCCCGGTGGGAAAAATTGAGCAAGGAAACGAGTGGTGAGATCATCCCATGTGGTGATGGATCCCGCGGGTAAACGCTCAAGCCATTGACTAGCTTGATCCCGTAGAGAGAATTGGAATAGGCGTAATCGGGTAGTCTCTTTAGTTTCAACACTTAGGTCTATAGAATTTACGATTTTAAAGAAGTCCTTAAGATGTTGATTTGGATCTTCGGAATGAAGTCCATGGAATGCACATCCGCTTTGCACCAACCGGATGGTGTCGGATCGCAAGGGGGTCACATTGGCTCTGGTGAGCTCAATGGTGTTTTGATAGCCTTGGTGGCTAGGTCGGGAATACTCTCCTAAGGTTCGGGGCCTAAAAGGTTCTAATGGTGGGTTTTGTTGTGGTTGGATGACGGGTTCAAAGATGTTCCCGTTGTTCATGGTGTCGGGTGGTGAAGAGTTACGAACAAAGACACAAAGAAGAAGATAGACTAAAGAAACCTAAAAAAAATAAAAATAAAATCTTACTAGAAAGGAATCTAGCAAGTAGACCTAATAAAAAGAAATTCTATCCTAGACAATAACTATTCCCCGGGCTGCGGCGCCAAAAACTTGATACGTGGGAATCGCACCAGGCTTTACCTCTCAAGGGATCTTGAGAAGCTTACAACCCCCACCAGGTAGTGTACCTGATCTTTGTAGTATAGTATAGTGACAAGTACCGGGGGATTGATCGTTCAGCAAGGAATAGTTTCGCTAGGATTAGAAAACCTAATTACTAGTGCTAAAGATGATGGAAGATTATTTTTGTATTTTTATATTTTTTAGAAAGCAAGTAAAAATCTCTGGTTTGAAGGATTTGGCCGGAATTAGTTGCTAGTCAACTAACCCAATACTAAAGATGCAATCAAAATAAAATACTAAAAATGAAAATAAACTAAATTAACTAAGGTTGTGAGCAATAAGTGGAGAAAATGTGTTTACTTAGATTTCACTACTCCCTAGACATCTTTTACACGTTAATTACTTGTTATAGTTGCATGGATGACGGATTGTATTCCTTAATACCATTCATGGGGTGGCGCACTTACTTCCCCAATCCTATGAGTGCCTACTTCACTCCTATGTCGAGCCGTTAAAAATTCCTAACATGGGATCATTAGAAATTACTCATGCAGTAAATACAACCAATAAAACCTAGTGCACATCGGTTCATGTTTCCTAAGACATTCAAGCATGTTACCAATTGGAGATCTGCCAGTTTTCTTAAGCCTAACATCGTAATCATTCATCCAATACAACCATAAACAAGTAATCAACACATAATTAACATCTAGGTTTCATTAGATCTAAGCAAACACAAGATAGATCTAGCCTAGCATGATGGAATTAAGACAAGAACAAGATATAGACAACCAACACATAGACATATTGATTGAATTAAAAGAATACTTATCTTAATTACACATGAAAGGTGTCACACCCCCAAAATACCTGAATGGCAGCGGAATGGAATGCCTGAGGGTGTAACGGTCATAGCACCACAAACAAGGATATATTGAACGACCTAAAGTGTCGTTTAGAAAATACATCGTTTGATTCATTCAAAATATTCAAAGTTATAAAACATAGGTCCCAAAAGTTGGAAAAGGTTTAAGGAAATAATTTAGTACAATCAAACGATAGTTCATAAGTGCATGAAATCCAAAAAGAGACGCGTCATCCTTGATACACAAAATGACTCCACGCATGCCATGAGAATATGCCTTAGTTACCTGAGAAATACATTGCGAAAACGGTCAACATAAAGTTGGTGAATAATCATAGGTTTATAAGTAAATCGTATGTACATAAGCCACAAGTATAAAGTAAAGTGACAAAATGTCAAAAAGCTACATTGTCTCTTAAGCTCATGACCCCGAAGCTAGACGTTACTTGGCCCCAAAGGAGTGTTTACCAGACACTCGTAATATATTAGAAATGAAATGCATTCGTTTTCCTTATGGAGCAACCCAAACACGAATGGAGGAGTCACCCTCGATAGATCTATCCACTCACTCTCGCTTGCATCTTAATTAACGGTCCATGATAATAAAAGGGGACTTAATGTGGTAGTAAGGCAACTTAAGCAATTTACGAAATTTAATACTTGGGCATGTACGAAAAATAATTGTGCAATGTATTCTCCCCCGTGGGATTTGAAATCAAATAAGTAATTAAAACGGGGCTATGAAGACTCACCTCGAAATGATGGTACACAGATGGTACAATGATGTAAAAGTAGTCGGGACAATGAGGCGCGAACACTAGCCGCAACCTAAATGAATAATCGCGATCTAATTTAGATCAAGCCGAAATGAAATGAATGCACATGCACATGATACCTATACCACTCGTAATTTGGAAATACTAGTTATCGTCATGGTAAAATAGTTTCCATACTTAGGAAAAATAAGTCCAAATAGAGTTATAAAAACTTGTCGTATTATCTCGTATGAAAATGTTAGCGTTAAATTCCTCGTATCGAAAACCTTAAAATAACGTCGTTAAGTCGTATAAATATTCTCTTGGGTCATACGTATTCATTTGTTAAGAATATAGTCCTTAGTAACATTTCTAGAAAATATACCATTTAGTGCGTAAGTTATTATTTTTATTTGTGACCATATATATATATATATATATATATATATATATATATATATATATATATATATATATATATATATATATATATATATATATATATATATATATATATAGTTTTGACGATGTTAAAACGGGTATAACTTGGTCGTTTTAAGCTCATTTTCCTTGTTCTATATATCCACGGATTCGTTTTTGTATATACTAATATATTTTTGATAACTCGGCTCCTCTAGGTTACATTTAACACCTCTTTTTGTCCGTCGAAAACTGCCAAACAGCATGCAGTTTTTATAATAATAGTTTTCGTCGTTAAATTTGCAAAAATCATATCTCCTTCGTTATAAGCTCGTTTTAATCTGTTCTTTCGCCTAAAGTTTCGTTTTTGAAAGTATTTTCTAAATATTTGGTCAAAATTTAACCACCATCTACTGATTTTCCCACGAATTTAAAATAGGGACAGTAGGTATTTCTATTGTTTCAAAAATCATTTCTAGGGTTCTAATCTAGTTCCATCTTCAATCAAACCACTTTCAATCACCACAAAACTAGTCTAATCCTACCATACACCTTCTTAGGGTGTCATGGGTCCTTAAAAATCATCAATCCAGTAGGTCTAACAAGGGTTTCTCATGTGTTCATTTCTAGGGCTCAAAGTTAAATATGTACAAAATAGAGTGGTATAAACCATTATATGCATGAGTTCTTGTAAGAAAAGTATATAACCATAGTAATAACTTGTAAAAATTATAAAAATGAGTTTGTTAACTTACTTGAAGGTTTAGGGAGTTTAGATGATGAAAACCTACTAATCCTTGAGTTTCTATCTCAAAACTCCAACAAGGATGACTAAGTGAACAAGTTTATATCTTGATCCTTGAAAAATTGATGTTCTTGCTTCTTAATTCACCCTAGGCCGAGCACACCATGGAGAGGAAATGAGAGAAAAACTTACTTTGATCTTGGATAATTATTTGTGAGAAAATGGGATGAAAAGGTTTATTATATAGTTAGAGACAATAGTTAGGTTAGCATTAAATTGGGTTGGTGAGGTTTAAGCTTATTAGGACCAAGGGGGGGGGGGGGGGGGGGTTGGCCGGCGCAAAAAGGAGGGAAAGGGGGGGGGGGGTTTGTCTTGGGTTTTAATTAGAAAGTTAGTGGTAGTATTATGTACTGTTAGTTTTAGGTTTTATCGGGTACCGGGTTTGTTAGAAATAAATTTTATTGAAGTTATTCGGGACATAATAAAGTCGTAAAAATTGTAAAAATATGTCGGGTACAAGTACGGAGAGTTCGGGTGATTATTGTTTAATTTTTATGAAAACCGTCGAAATTAAATTAGACGTACGATATGAAATAAATAAATTTCCAAAATACCGGGTAAATTAATATTATAATTTTTATATTATTAAAATGAACATAAAAATATATTGGGATAATAGTCGGGAGTGTCGGACATGTTAGTCACATTTATAGTTCGCGTATTAGTGTTTATTTAAAATAAACATACGTAAATCGTTAATTATACCAAAAGTATTAATTTAATTATCCTACGAGTGGAATAGTATGCAAGTGCCCTAATGATGATATGCAGACTATTTCTAGTCCGTATGAAATGTCCCTGATAATAATGCGTGAATTCGCTCCTGAACCAATACGGTTACGCGAATTTGAATACTCGTAAACTAAATTTACGATGACATGAGTAATGCACGTGAATAGTGGTTTTCTCTCGGAAATGAATAGTGTCAAGTGAATAGTAAAATTTTTGAATGTTTCTCGGAATGTCAAATTGACCTCAAAAATGATGAATAGTAAAATGATGAATAGTGATCGATGAATAGTAATTTGTGAATAGTAGAATGTCGAAGTTCGGAAAAATGACCTGAAATTGTGGGGTCTGATAGTCGCCCATCCAAAAAGGAATTCAGTCCCTGAATTCAGTTAGTGTTGGTCTCGGCAATAGGCTTGGTGAAAAGTTGTGGATACTTGCGTCGCATTTGGTCTTCTCGTTCCCAAGTAAACTCGGGTCCTCTTCGAGAATTCCAGCGAACCTTCACGATCGGAATTCGACTTTGTTTCAACTGTTTGATATCGCGGTCCATTATTTCAACTGGTTCTTCCACAAAGTTAAGCTTGTCATCGAGTTGTATTTCTTCTAATGGTATAATGGCAGACTCGTCCGAAAGACATTTCTTGAGGTTCGAAACATGAAACGTGTTGTGTACGTTGCTAAGTTCTAACGGAAGTTCAAGTTTGTAAGCTACTGGACCAATCCTTTCCAGTATCTTAAACGGACCAATGTATCTTGGGTTCAACTTCCCGCATTTTCCAAATCGTATCACGCCCTTCCAAGGCGAGACTTTCAACATGACTTTGTCTCCGACCTGAAATTCCAATGGTTTTCGTCGAACATCTGCGTAGCTTTTCTGTCGACTTCTAGCAGTTTCGAGTCTCTCTCGAATCTGAATTATCTTTTCTGTTGTTTCTTGAACCATCTCAGGGCCAGTACATTGTACTTCACCGACTTCGGCCCAACAAACTGGAGATCGACACTTACGACCATAAAGTGCCTCGAATGGTGCTGCTTTAATGCTCGAATGGTAACTGTTGTTGTAGGAAAACTCGATCAACGGCAAATGGTTAGCCCAACCATTTCCAAAGTCAATCACACATGCTCGCAGCATGTCCTCAAGTGTCTGAATAGTTCTCTCGCTCTGACCATCGGTCTGAGGATGGTAAGCAGTGCTCATGTCTAACTTGGATCCAAAAGAATCTTGTAATGACCGCCAAAAGTTTGAAGTAAAACGACTATCTCTGTCGGAAATGATGGAAACTGGTGCACCGTGTCTTGAGACTATTTCCTTGACATAAAGTCTAGCAAGTTGTTCCATAGAATAAGTCTCTCTAATGTGTATGAAATGAGCTGATTTGGTAAGACGATCAACAATTTCCCAAATAGCATCGTAACCTCCTGACGTCTTAGGAAGTTTAGTGACAAAGTCCATAGTAATACATTCCCACTTCCATTGTGGAATCTCTGGTTGTTGAAGTAACCCTGACGGTTTCTGGTACTCGGCTTTCACTTTAGCACAAGTAAGACATTTGCTGACATACGTAGCTATTTCTGCTTTCATGTTCGGCCACCAATAAAGCTTTTTGAGATCCTGATACATCTTATCAGAACCTGGATGAATAGAGTACTTCGACTTGTGTGATTCATGCATAATCAATTCTCGCACTCCACCATAGAGTGGTATCCAACTTCGGTCCTTGAAGCATAACACTCCATCTGATCTCTTTACAAAGCCATTTCCGCTTTCTGGCATACCATAAAGTTTCTCATGTGGTCGATTTTCTTCTTTGAGAGCCTCAATCTGAGCTTCTAGAATTTTTTATGGTAATGGCGAAATGATAGTCATTCCCAATGACCTAACTCTCAAAGGTTTGAGTCGTTCTTTTCGGCTAAGTGTATCTGCTACAACATTTGCTTTTCCTGGGTGATATCGGATTTCACAATCGTAATCACTCAACAATTCTAGCCAACGACGTTGTCTCATGTTGAGTTCCTTCTGATCAAGTATATGCTGTAAGCTCTTGTGGTCGGCAAAAATTACGCACTTGGTACCATAAAGGTAGTGTCTCCAAATCTTGAGTGCAAAAACTACCGCACCCAACTCCAAGTCGTGCGTAGTGTAATTCTTCTCGTGTATCTTAAGCTGTCTAGATGCATAAGCTATCACCTTCTTGTTTTGCATTAGCACAGCTCCAAGTCCTTGATGCGAAGCATCGCAATATACCACAAAGTTCTCAATACCTTCAGGTAGTGACAAAATCAGTGCACTACAAAGCTTTTGTTTCAATAACTGAAATGCGGACTCTTGTTTTTCTCCCCACTCGTACTTCTCATTCTTTTGTGTCAGCTTTGTCAACGACTTCGCTATCTTAGAAAACCCTTCAATAAACCTTCTGTAATATCCGACAAGTCCTAGGAATTGACGAATTTCCGTAGGAGACTTGGGCGTAGCCCAATCCTTAATTGCCTCGATCTTTGCCGGGTCGACTTGTAATCCTTGGCTATCAATGACATGGCCAAGAAATTGAACTCTTCGTATCCAAAAATCACACTTAGAAAATTTGGCATACAATTGCTCCTTCTTGAGTAGTTCCAGGATTGTTCTGAGGTGTTCTTCGTGATCTTCCTTACTCTTGGAATAAATCAAGATATCGTCAATGAATACGATCACAAACTTATCAAGATACGGTTTGCACACCCTATTCATGAGATCCATAAATACCGCAGGTGCGTTGGTTAATCCGAAAGGCATTACTTGAAACTCATAATGACCATAGCGTGTTCTAAATGCCGTCTTCGGGATATCCTCTTCCCGAACTTTAAGTTGATGGTAACCGGATCTTAAATCAATCTTGGAATAAAAACTAGAACCTTGTAACTGGTCGAACAAGTCGTCGATTTTGGGGAGTGGATAACGGTTCTTCACCGTTAACTTGTTCAGCTCACGATAGTCGATGCACATTCTGAAGGTTCCATCCTTTTTCTTCACAAACAAAACTGGCGCTCCCCAAGGCGAGGAACTCGGTCTAATGAATCCTTTGTCCAAAAGTTCTTGTAGTTGATTCGACAATTCTTGCATCTCCGAAGGTGCAAGTCTATACGGTGCTCGCACAATTGGTGCAGCTCCTGGCACTAATTCGATTTGAAACTCAACTTGGCGTGTAGGCGGAAGTCCTGGCAATTCTTCCGGAAAAACTTCTGGAAATTCCTTAACAATTGGCACATCTTCAAGTCATTTCTCATCCGACTTCTTCTCCGTGATGTGAGCCAAGAATGCATAACAACCCTTCTTTACGTACTTCTCGGTTTTAATGCATGATATGATACTGAGTCTAGTTCCACTTCGCTCTCCACGAACAACCAAAGTTTCACCGTTATAAGGAAGGTGAACAACTTTCTCATCACAAATAATTCTCGCTCGATGCCGAGATAACCAATCCATACTGATAACAACGTCGAAACTTCCAAGTTCTACGGGCATAAGGTCTATATTGAATGGGTGGTTTAGAAAATTTATAGTGCAACCACGAACAATGGTGTTGGTGTTAACTAAAGACCCATCGGCTAGTTCAACGATATAGGAAATGTCTGATGGGGTTGGTTCTATGTTAAGTAAAGGTGTAAATGCAATAGAAACAAAACTTCTATCCGCTCCTGAATCAAATAAAATGGATGCATAACGATTATTAACGAGGAACGTACCCGCAACCATATTCGGGTCTTCTTTGACATCTTCTCCTCCCATAACATAAGCTCTTCCTCGAGCCATTCCATTTTGGTTTCCAGTTCCTTGATTCTTCCCTTTTGGGCACTCTCCCCTGTAGTGTCCAATTTCTCCGCAGCCAAAACATGTTACTGGTGGTTTCTGAGTTGGAGATTTGCAATCCTTGATGTTATGACTAATCTTTTTGCATTTACCACATAGATCTAGGCAACGTCCTGGGTTATGATGCTTCTGACACCTTTCACACTTAGGTAGATTACCCTCATATCCTTTCCTTTCAGTCGGTCCTGCAGCATATGCCCTTGCCACTTCTTGCCTCTTAGGTGGCGGCTGAATAGCGTTTCCACCTTGGTTGTAATCAAACCTTCTCTTGTTGTTGTTGTTATTGTTGTTTGGATTGTTGTTTCGGTTATTGGGATAGTTTCGGTTTCGATTGTTGTTATAGTTGTTGTTGTTTCGAGTGTTGTTGTAGTTGGTGTTGTTTGAACGGTTATTGTTGTTGACAACAGCTTTTCCTTTTACCACTTGGACCATGAGTTTCTGAGTTATATGAATAGCCTCTTCCATTGATTGAGGATCAAAAGAAATCACATCTCCTCGAACACTTTCAGGCAATCCACCAACAAAGTTTTCCATCTTTTTCTCATCGTCGGGAACCATAGTTGGACATAGTGCAGCCAACTCCTGAAACCTCCTGAAGTAGGTCTCGATGTCATCACCTTTAGTCACAAGCTCATAAAATTCTGTTTCCAACTTTTGCACCTCGGTACGAGGGCAAAACTTCTTAGACATCAGTTTCTTGAATTCCTCCCAATTGAGCTTGTAAGCATTCTCCATACCAATCGGCTGAGCATACGAATTCCACCAAGACATAGCTTCATCAAGAAGCATACCTGTAGCAAATTTTACCTTGCTGACGTCCGGGCATCCGCACATGAGGAATACATTCTCAGTCTTTTCAAACCAGCGGATCAAAGCAACCGCTCCTTCAGTGCCCTTAAACTTGATAGGATCACTAATCTTAAAATCTTTCCACGTACATTCACGCCTAATAGCGGTTGGTTCAACTGCCCCTGTATTAGAAGCAGTCTCGGCAGCCCTAGCAGCAACCTCAGCTCTCTCAATCTCCAGAGCTTCTGCAATACTATCCCTGACCAACTTGCGGATAGCGGCTTGAGTCATAGCGGGTGTTTCTGGTGCAGCCTTACTTTTCCTTGGTGCCATACTTCTGATAATCACAATGGAAATAGCCATGAGAAAAATCATAATAGAAATAGTCATCGAACCAAAGATATACACCCACAACATGTATATATATATACAACCACAACAAGTATTAATACAACCACGACATGTACGAATACAACCACAACCTGTATCAATACGATAATAATAAAGAGCAACCACGAAACATCATAAATATAATCACAACACATGAATATAATTCATGAAAATTTCGGCCTACATGGACTGATATAATATATAGCACAACATTTCCAACATAGTAGAGTCGCACTTGATATATTTGTTTGTACAACAACCAAAAGACTACAAGTTCTTGAACTATGTCCCACACCTCGGGACTAGGAAAATAATAAAAGCTAATATAATACCAGTCTATGTCTAGGCTCCTCCAGGTGCTCTAGATGGTCCAGGCTCTCCTCTCAGGTGGCGAATCTCACGATCCATCGCAACCACGATCTCCTCTAGATGCTGAACTCGTAACTGAAAAGAAGCATCTCTGCGCTCCAATACGACTAACCTCTCTCGAATCAATGCCAACTGGTCTACCTGCTCCCACTGAGTCTCTTGTGTCGCCTGAGCTCTATCTCGAATCTCAGGTAGCTCATCCCTAAGTAGCTCAATCTGCTCCTGGTGCCTCAACTGTCGTGCCTCGAGTCCATGGTAAGACACATCAATACCAACTCTGCCCTGAATCAAATCCTCAACCTGCTCCTCGACAGCCTCAAGTTGAGTAGTGATAATCTCATCAACTCTATAACCCAACCTATCAACCTACTCCTGCTGAGCCCCTAACTGATCCTCTAATGTAACAGCTGTAGGCCCCCTAGCCGCAGCCGCTCTCGAACTCTCACCTATGTGGTATACTGGTGGTGGTGAAAGGTCAGCAGTCTCGGTAGTAGGTGAATCTGGGGTGGTAAGCCTTGCACGCTTCTTGAGCGGCAAGAGTGAGGTAGATATAGGAGTAGTAGTGGGTATGGCTGGTGGAGGTGGTGTAGGCATAGTAGGACTAGGGAGAGTCCTAAAAGTAGATGTAGCTGGGCGAACACTCTTCCTAGCAATACGAATGATGTTACTACTAGGAAACATAAGTCTCGGTTCTGAAGGAGTAGTAGTAGTGGGAGATGATATGTCAGTGGGTACAGTAGGATGGACATGAGGAGTAGGAGCCGTCTCCTCCTCCTCGAAAGGCTCGGTGTCATCATCTGTTGCCAAAAGTGGCAACTCAGGTGCAGGAGAAACAAGTGGTGAAACAGCAGTGGAGGACACAGAGTCCTCATCATCAGAGTCTGATATAGAGTAAAGTATGACAGTGTTTGGATTCGAAGACATGTCTCTGTGATAATCAAGGTGAAATAAAATAAATAACTCGTAAAATGGAATCACCTAAAATAAGTAAATATGCACTTATGATGAAATGATGATATGCTATGATGGTGTGGTTATAGTCTAGGGTCCATGATGCATCCTAGTTCTCTATAACCTTGGCTCTGGTACCAATCTGTCACACCCCCAAAATACCTGAATGGCAGCGGAATGGAATGCCTGAGGGTGTAACGGTCATAGCACCACAAACAAGGATATATTGAACGACCTAAAGTGTCGTTTAGAAAATACATCGTTTGATTCATTCAAAATATTCAAAGTTATAAAACATAGGTCCCAAAAGTTGGAAAAGGTTTAAGGAAATAATTTAGTACAATCAAACGATAGTTCATAAGTGCATGAAATCCAAAAAGAGACGCGTCATCCTTGATACACAAAATGACTCCATGCATGCCATGAGAATATGCCTTAGTTACCTGAGAAATACATTGCAAAAACGGTCAACATAAAGTTGGTGAATAATCATAGGTTTATAAGTAAATCGTATGTACATAAGCCACAAGTATAAAGTAAAGTGACAAAATGTCAAAAAGCTACATTGTCTCTTAAGCTCATGACCCCGAAGCTAGACGTTACTTGGCCCCAAAGGAGTGTTTACCAGACACTCGTAATATATTAGAAATGAAATGCATTCGTTTTCCTTATGGAGCAAACCAAACACGAATGGAGGAGTCACCCTCGATAGATCTATCCACTCACTCTCACTAGCATCTTAATTAACGGTCCATGATAATAAAAGGGAACTTAATGTGGTAGTAAGGCAACTTAAGCAATGTACGAAATTTAATACTTGGGCATGTACGAAAAATAATTGTGCAATGTATTCTCCCCCGTGGGATTTGAAATCAAATAAGTAATTAAAACGGGGCTATGAAGACTCACCTCGAAATGATGGTACAATGATGTAAAAGTAGTCGGGACAATGAGGCGCGAACACTAGCCGCAACCTAAATGAATAATCGCGATCTAATTTAGATCAAGCCGAAATGAAATGAATGCACATGCACATGATACCTATACCACTCGTAATTTGGAAATACTAGTTATCGTCATAGTAAAATAGTTTCCATACTTAGGAAAAATAAGTCCAAATAGAGTTATAAAAACTTGTCGTATTTTCTCGTATGAAAATGTTAGCGTTAAATTCCTCGTATCGAAAACCTTAAAATAACGTCGTTAAGTCGTATAAATATTCTCTTGGGTCATACGTATTCATTTGTTAAGAATATAGTCCTAAGTAACATTTCTAGAAAATATACCATTTAGTGCGTAAGTTATTATTTTTATTTGTGACCATATATATATATATATATATATATATATATATATATATATATATATATATATATATATATATATATATATATAGGTTTGACGATGTTAAAACGGGTATAACTTGGTCGTTTTAAGCTCATTTTCCTTGTTCTTTATATTCACGGATTTGTTTTTCTATATACTAATATATTTTTGATAACTCGGCTCCTCTAGGTTACGTTTAACACCTCTTTTTGTCCGTCGAAAACTGCCAAACAGCATGCAGTTTTTATAATAATAGTTTTCGTCGTTAAATTTGCAAAAATCATATCTCCTTCGCTATAAGCTCGTTTTAATCCGTTCTTTCGCCTAAAGTTTTGTTTTTGAAAGTATTTTCTAAATCTGTGGTCAAAATTTAACCACCATCTACTGATTTTCCCACGAATTTAAAATAGGGTCTGTAGGTATTTCTATTGTTTCAAAAATCATTTCTAGGGTTCTAATCTAGTTCCATCTTCAATCAAACCACTTTCAATCACCACAAAACTAGTCTAATCCTACCATACACCTTCTTAGGGTGTCATGGGTCCTTAAACATCATCAATCCACTAGGTCTAACAAGGGTTTCTCATGTGTTCATTTCTAGGGCTCAAAGTTAAATATGTACAAAATAGAGTGGTATAAACCATTATATGCATGAGTTCTTGTAAGAAAAGTATATAACCATAGTAATAACTTGTAAAAATTATAAAAATGAGTTTGTTAACTTACTTGAAGGTTTAGGGAGTTTAGATGATGAAAACCTACTAATCCTTGAGTTTCTATCTCAAAACTCCAACAAGGATGACTAAGTGAACAAGTTTATATCTTGATCCTTGAAAAATTGATGTTCTTGCTTCTTGATTCACCCTAGGCCTAGCACACCATGGAGAGGAAATGAGAGAAAAACTTACTTTGATCTTGGATAATTATTTGTGAGAAAATGGGATGAAAAGGTTTATTATATAGTTAGAGACAATAGTTAGGTTAGCATTAAATTGGGTTGGTGAGGTTTAGGCTTATTAGGACCAAGGGGGGGGGGGGGGGGTTGGCCGGCGCAAAAAGGAAGGTAAGGGGGGGGGGGGGGTTGTCTTGGGTTTTAATTAGAAAGTTAGTGGTAGTATTATGTACTGTTAGTTTTAGGTTTTATCGGGTACCGGGTTTGTTAGAAATAAATTTTATTGAAGTTATTCGGGACATAATAAAGTCGTAAAAATTGTAAAAATATGTCGGGTACAAGTACGGAGAGTTCGGGTGATTATTGTTTAATTTTTATGAAAACCGTCGAAATTAAATTAGACGTACGATATGAAATAAATAAATTTCCAAAATACCGGGTAAATTAATATTATAATTTTTATATTATTAAAATGAATATAAAAATATATTGGGATAATAGTCGGGAGTTTCGGACATGTTAGTCACATTTAAAGTTCGCGTATTAGTGTTTATTTAAAATAAACATACGTAAATCGTTAATTATACCAAAAGTATTAATTTAATTATCCTACGAGTGGAATAGTATGCAAGTGCCCTAATGATGATATGCAGACTATTTCTAGTCCGTATGAAATGTCCCTGATAATAATGCATGAATTCGCTCCTGAACCAATACGGTTACGCGAATTTGAATACTCGTAAACTAAATTTACGATGACATGAGTAATGCACGTGAATAGTGGTTTTCTCTCGGGAATGAATAGTGTCAAGTGAATAGTAAAATTTCTGAATGTTTCTCGGAATGTCAAATTGAGATAAAAAATGATGAATAGTGATCGATGAATAGTAATTTGTGAATAGTAGAATGTCGAAGTTCGGAAAAATGACCTGAAATTGTGGGGTGTGATAAAAGGGATCAAGGGTAAAGAACCCTTGAAAAACCTGTAAAATTCGTACCAAGTTCGTACTTAGGGTTTCTCCAAAACTTCTCTCTTTTAATGTGAAAATTAGAAAACTATATATAAGAAATAAGGTCTGACGGCGTCAAGACAAATCTTGTGACGCCGTCATCTCGCCGCCAAAATACTTCTCGGACTGCCTTGATCTACTTCTGACGCCGTCATGTGTTAGCATTTTCCAGGCCGTCATGCATTTTACTCTTGACGCCCTACCTTGTGACGCCGTCAATTCTGTACTGGGTCGTCATGGAATTTACTCTTAACGCCGTCAAAAATTCCTTCTTGACGCCGTCACCTACTGTTCCCAGCTTGGAAAATTGAGACTTTGCCGTTTTCTTCACTTTTATGCTCCAAAAACGTCCAAAATGCCTTCTTTTCCAGATTTCACTCCCAAAGTACCTAAAATCACAAAAGGAACGATTTAGGGCAATATTTGATCAAATAAATTCAATTCTGGGCTTAAATGACCCCCTAAAAGTGGTTCATTTTTCGCCTCATCAATAAAGCTTTTGGCCCAGATGGTTATACCTCTAAATTATTTAAAGCTGCATGGAAGGTGGTGGGAAATGATGTTTGTGAAGCTATCAAAGAGTTTTTCATAAGTGGAAAACTGCTTGGGGAGGTAAACTCTACTCTTATATCTCTCATTCCTAAATGCAAGAATCCTGCTTTGGTTACAGATTACAGACCTATTTCTTGCTGTAATGTGATCTATAAAACCATAAGCAAAGTGATTACAAATAGAATTAAGAGAGTTTTGAATTGTTTGTTTGATGTTAACCAAAGTGCCTTCATACCTGGTAGACAGATTTGTGATAACATTCTTTTAACTCAAGAGTTCATGAGAGGTTATGATTGGAATTGGGGGGCAAAAAGGTGTACTTTCAAAGTTGATATTCTTAAAGCTTATGATACTGTGAGCTGGTCTTTTCTGGAATTTATTTTAAGTGAATTTGGATTTCACCCAGTGATGATTCAGTGGATTATGGTTTGCTTAACATCTGCTCACTTTTCTATTTGCATTAATGGTGATACTCATGGGTTCTTTAAGGCTGGAAGGGGTTTGAGATAGGCGGATCCCATATCCCCTTATCTCTTTACTTTAGTTATGGAAGTCTTGAATCTCATGATAAAAAGACAAGTGAAAGCAAAGAAGAAATTTCAGTATCATGGGGGATGTAAAGAACTCAAGATTACAAGTTTATTTTTTGCTGATGATATTCTTATGATGTGCCATGGAGATTTGATTTCTACTTTTGTGTTGAGAAGAGGTCTTGATGAATTTGGTGTGTCTTCTGGCCTTTATCCTAGTATGGGAAAAAGTGAAGCATTCTTTAGCAAAAACATGACATGTGATGAGATAGCTAGCATTAAACTGGTTATGCCCTTTAGAGAAGGTAGCTTACCTATTAGATATCTAGGGGTTCCTCTAGTGTCTCAAGGTTTGAAAGTTAATGACTGTAAAGTGCTTCTTGATTGTGGACAAAAGAATATGTGATTGGAGAAACAAAAGTTTATATTTGGCTGGTAGATTGCAACTTATTTCCTCTGTATTAGCTTCCATACAAGTGTATTGGTCTTCTCTGTTTACTATGCCTGCTAGTGTATTTGATAAGATTGATAAGATGTTTAAAAGATTCTTGTAGAATAGGGGTGATAGTGCTCATGGTAAAGCTAGTGTAGCCTGGAAGGATGTTTGTAAACCTAAAAGCCAAGGTGGCCTAGGGGTTAAATCTGTGAAGCTTTGGAATAAAGCTCTTATGATTAAACATCTTTGGAATATTGTGATTAAAAAGGATTCTTTATGGGTTAACTGGATATATGTGAATAGGCTCAGGGGTAAAAGTATTTGGAGTATTGAGCCTAGGAAAGGAATGCCTTGGAGTTGGAAGAAGTTACTTGATTTGAGGAATCTGGTTAGGAAGTTTATTTGGGTTAAAATTGGAAATGGTAAAGATTGCTATATGTGGTATGATAAATGGCATCATTTGGGTCCTCTCTGTGATGTGATTAAGCTAAATGATCTTGAATTGGCTAACATGAATTCTAAAACTAAAGTGTTTGATTTCATTGATGATCAAGGGTGGTTATGGCCAATGGAATGGATTAGTAGGTTTGTGTTCCTTAACAATATCTCTGTTCCTTCCCTTGATGTTAGCAAAAAGGACAGAATTGTTTGGGTTAATAAAAAAGGTAAGGAAGTGGAGTTTTCTATCAGTGGAGTGTGGAAGGATATTAGAGATGATGATCCTGAAGTCATATGGCACAAACATGTTTGGTTCTCTCAATGTATCCCTAGATATGCTTTCATCCTATGGACAACTATAAAAGGAAGACTTAAGACTAGAGATAGGTTGGCTAGATGGTTTGAGGTTACTGATAAAAGATGTTTGTTGTTCAACCAACATGATGAAACTCACAGTCACCTATTTTTCTCTTGTGATTTTTCTAAAAAAGTGTGGGATAGGCTTAAACCTATGGCTGAGATGGATAATGTGGGTAATGAATGGGCTAGAGTGATATCAGTTATTGTCAATAAGCCTGCAACTAACACTATATGGAGTGTGATCCAAAGATTGGTCTTAAGTGCTGCTGTCTACTCTATCTGGCATGAAAGAAATAATAGAAGGGTTAACCAGTTGAGTAGAGACGATGTTAGTGTTTTCAATGAAATTGTGAACACTGTTAGAATGAAATTAATGGGGCTTAAATTCAAGTACACTTCTAATGTGTATAGAGCTGCTTTAATATGGAATATTCCTTTGGGTAGGAGTGAGTATTATAGGAGGATGGTGAATGATTTGGTGAATGAGTAGTTTGGTCTCTGATATGTTTTCCATGAGGTTTGCTTTTCTA
Source organism: Artemisia argyi (assembly GCA_030686995.1). Lineage (NCBI taxonomy): Eukaryota > Viridiplantae > Streptophyta > Magnoliopsida > Asterales > Asteraceae > Artemisia > Artemisia argyi. Next base: position 151,747,416 of record CM060682.1, on the reverse strand, counting down.
TTCTACTTCTCTTGGTTCCTTTACATCCATGAAGGAACTGGTTTTTGGTTGTGTAATAAATGTTTTGACCCTTTTATTGGTGAGAATTATGTTGCTAGTAGTTACAGGTTCTATGCATGTAGCTATGCTGTTTACTGATTCTTTCTGGATGGAGTTGAGTGGTGATGTTATTATGTTGTTTGCTGATTCTTACAAGATGTATTTGAGTGGTGATGTTAGGATGTTGTTTAGAGAGTTGCTGCAGTGAAGATGTTTCATGGAGTTTGGGAAGGTTTTGGAATATGTTGTGCTCTTTTTGTCCTTTTTATGGTTTTACCCTCTGGGTTTTACATAAAAAGGTTTTTAAGAAGGCAAATAATCAAAAATAGCTACTCTGGCACTTCCCTTTTATGTATTTATTGGATATGTATGCTCTCCTGTTATGGCCTTTGTGATGACTGTTTGGTGGTTCTTAGATGGCATGGGTTATGTGATTCTGCTGATATGTGGAATGGAGCATGATTTCTGTTGAGTCTAAGGTATTGTGCTGTTTTGGACTTCTTTGGTTGGTCCCTCTGATTTCCAATGATGCAGAAGTACTTTGGACTTTTCAGTTTGAGCTTGGTCTTCATTCTACATTTTTAGCTTTTAGTTTATATTTCATGTTGTTATTTGTTCCTTTAGTTAGCAGATTTTGTTATTGAGCTAGGGAATTTTCATATGCCATCTTTTTTTGTGGTGTTTAAGTGTCAAGGCTAGGGATGTATTCTAGTTCTTGCTAACACTTTGCACCTTTAATTCATGTACTGCCTTTATGGCTCTTCTTTACTTAATAAAATTTACCTTTAAGTAAAAATATATATATATATATATACAATAATTCGAAAAAATCAAGAAAAGAGAAAAAAAATAGAAAAAGAAAAGAAAAAAACATACGGACTACCATCCCGTTTCATTCTATGTTTATTTTATGTTTTTGTTAATTTTCATTTATTAGCTTAAGTCGAGTCTAGTCTTGGCTTAGCAACGCCATATTGTACATGTAATTAACCAAGATGATTAACTCGCCACCAGTAAAGATTGCCTATATCCAACAAAACCGTGTATTCCATATCCCTACACCTAACGTTATAACCCTTTAAAAGACCTCTTTGATAGTTTATCCTAGGTGCTTACGCCATGTGGTGGAGGTTTGATCCTTTCCCAAGCCTATGGTAATCTATTTTGCTATGACAGGTAGTGAGAGATGTTTTCCATTTCCATATTGTGATATATACTTTATTACACCCGAGAGATGCGAGTATCTAAACACTATTTGTGAGGTGCTAGTGTATGACCTCCGTGCTTGTCCTTGGTCTTTAGTGGAACGATTATTTATTGTAATTACTTTTAAATTAGTGTTAAATGACCCCTAACTTGTATTTTGACTAGAATAAAAGTGCATTTGCTTGAGGACAAGCAAATCTCAAGTGTAAGGGTATATGATGAGGCGAAAAATGAACCGTTTTTAGGGGGTCATTTAAGCCGGAATTGGAATTTATTTGATCAAATATTTCCCTAAATCGTTCCTTTTGTGATTTTAGGTACTTTGGGAGTGAATTCTGGAAAAGGAAGCATTTTGGACGTTTTTGGAGCATAAAAGTGAAGAAAACGGCAAAGTCTTAATTTTCCTTGCTGGGAAGAGTACCTGACGGCATCAAGAAGGATTTGATGACGGCGTCAAGAGCAATTTTGGAGACGACCCAGAGAAATCGTGACGGCGTCAGATCAAGGGCGTCAAGAGTAAAAGTGGTGAGGGCCCAGAGTAGAAATACACATGACGGCGTCAGATCTGGATCTAGGCAGTCCGAGAATTTTATTGGCGGCGAGATGACGACATCATAACTTTCCTCTTGACGCCGTCACCACATGAAATCTATATATACTTTTCTAATTTTCATTCATTAAGTGTGTAACTTGGGAGGAGAATTTTAGGGTCGAACCTAATAAACCCTAACATGACTTTTACAGTATTTTCAAGGGTTTTCACATATATTGTTCACACCATATTAGTGAAATCTAGGGAGTAGTGAAAGATATCTAGGGAGTAGTGAAATCTAAGTAAACACAATTCTCCCATTTATTGTTCACACCATATTAGTTATTAGCTTTATTTTCATTTTTGTTATTTATTTTGGTTGCTTCTTAGTTATTGGGTTAGTTGACTAGCAACTAATTCCGCCCATTCTTCCAAAACCCGAGATTTTAATTGCTTTCATAAAAATATAAAAATACAAAAAGAATCATCCCTCACCTCTAGACCTAGTTTTTAGGCTTTCTATTCCTAGCGACACTATTCGTGAGTTGAACGATCAATCCCCCGGTACTTGTCACTATACTATACTACAACGATCAGGTACACTGCCTGGTGGGGGTTGTAAGCTTCTCGAGATCCCTCGAGAGGTAAATCCTGGTGCAATTCCCACGCAACATACACAAGCACAACAAAGGAAATATATGAGGGAATTTGTGAAGAATCAGAGTAGTGCTGTCTATACCTCTCCATGGACTAGGACTAAGGTTTGGTCATTGTCAGATGATCAGCTCATTAATCAATACAACAGAATTGTGACCTGGCTTCAGAAGGATGGGATTATGGTGTCTCACAAGAAAGTTTCAAGCCTCGCATCTGCTGTTGAAGAACCTCTTTATAAAAGGCTTAAAACTGGTGATTCTGTTGATGTCAAGATTTCTGATCATGCTGAGATTCCATTTGTTCCTGTTCCTGTTCCTGTTCCTGCTAATCAAGTTGCTGTTGTTGCTACTTCTTTAGTTGATAAGGGCAAGGCTAAAGTTGTAGAAGAAGATTCTCTCTCTAGGAAAAGGACTAGACGGCAACTAGAAGAAGATAGATTGGATGAGGAGGCTGCACAGAGATTGTATGATGCTCAACAAGCTGAACTAGCTATAATGAATGAGGCAAGGCTCAGGTAGGCAGAGCTTGAGGCTGCTAGAGCTACATCGGCTGCTGATGCATCTTTGCAACATCCTGTATCTGCTGAACAATCTACAGAGGTTCATTCTACTGATGCTCCATCATTACCTACCCAGGCTGCAAATCTTGACTCTTCCTGTTCTTGCTCATCAAGTTCCTGTTGTTGCTACTTCTTCAGTTGATAAGGGCAAGGCTAAAGTTGTGGAAGAAGATTCTCTCTCTAGGAAAAGGACTAGACGACAAGTAGAAGAAGATAGATTGGGTGAGGAGGCTGCACAGAGATTGTATGATGCTCAACAAGCTAAACTACCTAGAATAAACGAGGCAAGGCTCAGGAAAGGCTCAGACAGGCAGAGCTTGAGGCTGCTAGAGCTACACCGGCTGCTGATGCATCTTTGCAACATCCTGTATCTGCTGAACAATCCACATATGTTCATTCTGCTGATGCTCCATCATTACCTACCCAGGCTGCAAATCTTGACTCTTCCTATTCTTGCTGATCAAGTTGCTGCTGTTGCTACTTCTTTAGTTAATAAGGGCAAGGCTAAAGTTGTGGAAGAAGATTCTCTCTCCAGGAAAAGGACTAGACAGAAAATAGATGCAGGTAGATTGGGTAAGGAGGCTACACAGAGATTGTATGATGCTCAGGCAGGCAGAGCTTGAGGATGTTAGAGCTACACCGGCTGGTGATGCATCTTTGCAACATCCTGTATCTGCTGAACAATCCACAGAGGTTCATTCTACTGATGCTCTTTACCTACCCAGGCTGCAAATCTTGACTCTTCTACTACTATTGAAGGGTCTGATGTACCTGAGGATGAATCACTTTCTCCTCCTCATTCAACTATTTACATTCCTGGAAGAAGATCAAAAGAAAGGCTACCAGAAGAGGATATTCTGGAGATATTGATCTTGATGCTGAGGATAGCTCTTTTCTTGAGGAAGGAACCCTTGAAGATTTTTAAGAGGATTATTTCAATGTTTTAGTCAAATGGGAGGTTACTGATGGATAGATTAATACTATTCATAGGATTGATAAATCCTATATGCAGTTTACATTTTTGCAAGAGATTCTACATCTTGTGGATCACCAAGATCTTATTACATTGTATGGCTAGGTCACTAAGTATTATTCCACACATACTGCTGAAGATGCTGGGCTATACCTGTTGGGTGATCTTCAAGTGCTCTTTGATTCTGATTCTTCCACTGGTACTGGTTTTCATGTTTGGAAGAATAATCATAAGTTGAAAATTTGTAGCTGGAAGTTCTATCCTATTCCATATATGGAGACTACAGTTGGTCTAAGGGTATCTATGTTTTTAGACAAGGATTATCCTTTGTCTGTCAAGCTCATGGAGAAGATGCTTAGGCATAAGTTGGAAGTTCCTCTAAATCATGTTGGGAATGAAAGGACTCATGCTGAAAATTGATTCGTTTGTTCAAGTCCAGAATCAGAACACACGGAGCTACTTGATTATGGTATTATATATTTTTGTTATTTCTTTTATTTTTAATAAAAAAACTAACAGATATGTTTATAGTGCCATTCTTTGTTGTGTGCAGGTTTTGGTGTTGGTTAATTACCACACCTTCTATGGTTATCAACTCACCATGATGTTGACTGTTACATCAAAGAGTTGGCTAGTCAAAAGGGTACAGCTTTGGTAAAGACCATCAAATCTGTTGATAGCTGCAATAGTTTGCTAAAAACTATTGGGTACTCAACTCACCCATGCTTCACAGTTGAGAGTTGAATGGTTTTCAATTCACCATGGATTTTTCCATTTATAGCTGATGGTTTGCTAAAAATCATATGGTTATCAATGTATCATAGTTCTTGAACTAAAACATTTGGCTACTCCAATATTGATGGCTATTGGTAAAGTGACATCAAATACATTATTTTCAATGATTCACCTCTCACAGAAGTTAACACACCTGGAAGTGATGAGAATAGTCTAAAACTTATGTTTTGATGTACACTTTGTCATTTGTTGCTGCAAAGAATGGATGCTTAAAGTTTTTACTGTTGATAGTGATGCTGCTGATGACTTTTCTTTGTTGCTTATGTTCAAAATTCAATCCTCTTATTCTACAAGTTAAAGATCTATCAAGAAACTTGAAGTTAACCATGTCAAATTCAAGTTTAGGGGAGGATTGTTAGGAATTATTGAAGTCAGAAGATAGTTTCTGCTGACGGATACTGCTGACAGGTTCCTGCTGAAGCGTTAATAGTTTCTGCCGATGATCTGGTTCATGCTGATAGAGATATTCTGCTGATTTAGTTAATCCGTAGGATATATTTAGTTTATTTTAGGACAAGATGTGTAATATATTTTATAGTCTTGGATTACACATTTTCTTGTAAGAGAGGTTAGTGTTCCTTGTAGTATAAAAGGAACACCCGGATGCATGTTTTAGACACGACTTGTTTTCAATCTTTAGTGATTAATAAAAGATCCATAGAGGATCAGAGTATTATTAGTATATTGTATTCATAATACTTGTGTTTAGATTCCGCATAGATACAAGTATACAGAGATTTTCCATATAGTATTGCTTTTGATTACATTGGCAATCTGTCGATCCATTGGCTCAAAAATATATCAAGGAGTAGATCCTACACCACAGAACCACCAACCCAAACCCTAATTTTTTAAAAATTAGGCGTTTCATAAAAAATTATAGATCTGCTCAATTAGACAACATATCTTTCAATTAAGAAAGGTTAATTGTAATAAATCAACCAAATTTGGAAAAACCCCCAAATTTTTTAGAAACCCTAATTTTTTCTAAAAATTATAAATCTATCAATAAATCATCAAAACGTATCACATATCACATAATCACCAACCACAGAACCACCAACCCAAACCCTAATTTTTTAAAAATTAGGCGTTTCATAAAAAAATTATAGATCTGCTCAATTAGACAACATATCTTTCAATTAAGAAAGGTTAATTGTAATAAATCAAACGAATTTGGAAAAATCCCCAAATTTTTTAGAAACCCTAATTTTATCTAAAAATTATAGATCTATCAATAAATAATCACAACGTATCACATATTATATAGTCACCCACCACATAAGATAATAAATCATCCCATATCACATAATCACCCACTACAAAATGATCAACCCAAACCCTAATTTTTTAAAAATTAGGCGTTTCATAAAAATCACAAACAGAATATCACATATCACTAATCCATCACCAAACCACAGATCACAAATCACAAACAAGTGATTTTAGATCAAAAACGTTATCTAAGAAAGAATGAGAAAATAGAAAGAGAAAATAAAGAGAGAGATTGAGAGAACACACACATGAGAGAGAGAGAGAGAGAGAGAGAGATTAGTGGGTATAAACACGTTAAACGAGTTTTACGCGTTTTAACTTTTTATATTTTTTAATTGTAATAAAAAATGTAATAAAAATGTTAAGTTTTAAAAGTAAGTTGTATAAAATTTTGTATTTTGTAAATGTAAGTTATAAAAATTTGTATTTTGTAAGTTATAAAAATTTGGTATTTTGTTAAAAGTAAGTTGTATAAAATTTTAAAAGTTAAAAATGTGTAATAAAAAGTATAAAAAATGTTATGTTAAAAACTAAAGTTTTAATAAAAATTTGTAAAGATGTAAAAATGTAATTGTATTTGTTAAGCTTAAAAAAGTAAGTAAATAAAAATTGTAATGTAAAAGTGTAAAAAGTTGTAAAAATATTATAAATCTAATAAAATTTGTTAAATAAATGTAAATATATAAAAAGTTAAATGTGTAAAAGTTATAAAAGTTGTAATTGTAAATGTAATTTTTATTATATATAAAAATGTAAAAGTGTAACATGTTATAAAAGTGAAAAAATATATATATAGTGGCAAAATATCATAAATGTTATAAAAATTGTAAAAATGTTATGTATTTTCAGGTTTTCGGTTCTCACGAGCAAGTAAGGAACCCCTATATTGTTAGAGAGAGTTGGAATATACAAATAGGGAGGGTCATTATAACCTTGCCCATTATTATTTTAGTTATGTACTTTTTTATTTATCTTTTATATATTAGATTCATACAACATTAAAGAAATCGACAAAAAAGTGTTTGCCTGTCACGATCCATTTTGAACCACACAAGATTTACCTGTTTTGACCCATATGACGACACATCCATCTGCCACGTTTAGTCACGATAGTTGATGCGTGGGATTGCGCCCTCGCAAAAGGTTTTACCTCTCAAGGGATCTCAAGAGGCTTGCAATCCCCACCAGACAGCGTACCTGACCGATGTAGTATAGTGTAGTGGCAAGTACAGGGGATTGATTGTTCTCCGCAGGGAATAGTGTCGCTAGGATTAAAACTTAATTAAACTAGGTCTACAGGTGAGGGATGATTCTTTGTGTATTTTTATGGTTTTTTTAGAAAGCAAGTAAAAATCTCAGGTTTTGGAAGAGTGAGCGGAATTAGTTGCTAGTCAACTAACCCAAATAACTACAAATGCAATAAAAATAAATAACACGAAAATAAAATGTAGAGAAAAACAGTAATGAGAGAAACGTGTTTACTTAGATTTCACTACCCCCTAGCTATCTTTTATTAGTTGATTAGTTTGTTACAATTGTGTGGATGACGAGTTATATTCCTTAATACCATTCGTAGGGCCGTGTATGATCTTCCCTAACTCTATAAGCTTCTACCGCTTCCTATGTCGAGCCGACAACTAACTCCTAACATGGCCTCCTTAGTAGTCACTCATGCATTAAATATAACCAATTAATCGTAGTATACACCCGATTCATGTTTCTTAAAACATTCAAGCATGTTACCAATTGGAAGTATGCCAGTTTTTTTAAGCCTAACATCGATATCAATCATCCAATACAATTAATAACTGATGATTGCTCAAATACTCATCATTTATGGTAAAATCTGAGCTGCAAAACATTTAAAAACACTCAAAAATGCATCAAAATACTGAAAATATTACAGGGATTGTGTTTTATATGTTTCAGATGCAAAATGTTTAAAAACAGATGATAAACGAGCAAAGTTTGCACAATTGGCAGTTTCAGTCCCTCAACTTTCAAAACTTGTCAAAATTAGTCCATGAGAATTTTTTTTGAAAGAAAAGTCAACAAAGGTATTTTGGAAGTCAAAAGTTATCATAATTGGACCTTGGGGAAAGTTTGAGGAAATTACAATTTTGGTCCCTCAACTTTGGAAATTGGCAATTTTGGTCCCCGGGTATTTCATTATGGAAAGTAAACATCAAAAGTCCATGGATAATTGAAAGTTTTTCAATTTTAACCATTGAACAATATTTTGGAAACATGGCAGCTTTAGTCCTTGAATTTCAGAAAATGACACTTTTAGTCCTTATGATTATACTTTCTACTTAACCAAATAGACCCTAGTTGTAATTTACACTAAAGCCTAATCCAAATCCACCCAACATCATAATCTAGTCCACCACAAGCCCATTGCTTCCCTGGCCCAACACAAACACACCCTGGTTATAATACTCCCACCCAAGGTCAAATATGGTCAACCCCATCTCCCACCTCTCACACATGATATCTGCTGCCCAGCTACCCTAGCATAGCTACCATCATCACCTCAACCCTGCCAACACTCAACCTACTTTCCACTTTTCACTCACCTTCCACCACTATTGTACCCTAAACCCTCCCCCTCATTAATTACCTCACCAACCCCCACTAATCTACCAAACCTATATTCCGGCCAAAAGTGATTTCAAGGGCTCAGATGATTTCAAGCCAATCCAATGGCTCAGGACATGATGGGATAGATTCAGAGGACCACATGGACCCTTATAAGTAAAGAAAAGAAGGCAGGAAGTAAAGGGCAGTTAGTTAGGAGTAGTTTTTAATGTAATGTTAGGATCAAAGTTACATTAAAATTATTGTAAGTTTAGCTTTGTAATTCTTCTTTTCAGTATTGTAATCACTTTTTAAAATTCAATTCAAGTTAAGGTTACCTTTAATTCACTTGTTTAAATTTCAATTTATTGCTTTAAAACAAGCTTTTTCCTGGTTAATTACTGTTTCAAAGCTCTTGTTTTAGTTCATAAGTTCATTCAAGCTTGTTCATAGCTTGGTGTGAGCTTTGTAAGCCTTAATATCTTTTTTAAGCTAACTCTTATGAAAAATCAACGGAAGTTCAAACGGCTTATTGTAATAAGCTATTGAGCTTATTCAGGAAGGTTCAGGGAATTGCTCTTAGTATGAGCAACTTGTAGATTGAATCAATTGAGCATTGCACCTCTATTTTGAGCAAGGGGCTTGGTGTAAGTCCCTATTCATCTTTAAGTACACATTATCATATCTTGTATTTATTAGTGGTAGTTTTCCTTGGGTGTTTAGATAAGCTTACTTATGCTCATTATGTGTTAGTAAAAGCTAAATAGTGGTTTACATGGCTTACATCTTGATATTGCTTCATAAAAAGCCTTAACAAATTTTTGAGGAGTGTTTGGATTTGTTGCATTCTCAGTGTTCAAGATGGCTGTTATTGTTCTCTTTGGTTAGGAACACTCACAGTAGGTTCATTTAGGATGGAAACTGCATAAACTCCACAGGCCTTGCAGTAAAAAGTCAAAAAGCTCCTTGATTCACCCTCACTTGTTAACTGTTAGGACCTAGGGTATGTAATCCCACCATTTCATTTCATAAGTAGGTATTTTAGCCTAATCTAGTTTATTTATAGCCTAATATATCATAATAATTTAGTAGGATAGGATTGAATATCACCAAAGTCAAATATTAAGTTTTTCACAAAAAGTCAATATTGCATAAGTGTTTCAGTTTTCCAAATCTTAGGGTAATTTTCATGATTTCTGTGTTGCATGTTAGCTTTTGAGGTTTTGTATCCTTAAACTTTGGAAGCTTGGCTTTATGTCCCATATTTTTGTTCATTTTTATGAGTTTTTTATTAGTTCTTAAATTGTAGCTTATTTTGAGTTGTTTCACAAAAATCTCCCCTGCACCAGGGTGAGTGTGGTTCAAAAGTTTTTTTTATGAGCTTGTATCTTACTCATCAATTAAGCTCAGCTTGAGCTTTTGGCTTCTTTGAAAAGCCTAACTGGCCTTCTCACTATGCATGACCTTATTTTCCATTTTATGGCTTCTCGTACTGCTTATTTTGTGCCACCAAGTAGCACTTAATCACTCAGTTACACTGAGTGATCAGCGTGAACAACCATAGTTTATAAGCTCTTGTGGAGCTTCTTAATGGTGCTTATTCTTAGTTTCTAGGTTTTTTGAGAAGCCCCTGCACCCAACTCAGTAAATCCTGGCTTATTTTGGCTTCTCAAGCTTATTTGATAAGCTTATTTGGCCATATAAGTAGCCTGCAGGCCTGGGTGTTTTTCAGTGGTAATTGGATTTGCTTATTTAGCTTATTCAGTGGGATTTTTCTTATGTTTTTGCTTAATTCAAGTTTCTTTCACTTTGTTCTAGCTTATTTTTATAATTGGTCTCAATTTTTAGCTTTGTGATAGCTTATTTAGTGTTAAAATTTCATTTTTAGTTAAAAAGCCCAATTGTTGGTGATTAAGCTCTCCACTGAGCTTATTTTAGGAATTCAAAAAAGTTGTCTTTTTAAAAGTTTGTTTTTATTAGTGGTTAAGCAGTTTGCAAAAAGAAAAATTTGAAAAAAAAAATGTTTTGTAAAAAGGGAGAGGCAGGGGTCGAACCTGAGACCTCTCCCCTTTAAGGGTGATAAGGGGTACCTTCAATCCATTTGCCCTAGGGACTTATTTTTAATCACTCTTTACCAATCAATTCCTTTAGATACCCTTTTCTCCCTTTTTGCTTATTAAGCCTTATTGGCTTATTTCCTGCTTATTGGTACCATTTCCCCCTCCTCTTATTTTTCCTGAGTTCCTTCTACTACATAGTACTTGTATAAATTTTTCTAGACTTTCTACTTTTCATTTAGTATTTAAAATAATTAATGTTAGTTTAAATAGTTTTAATTAAAAATTTAAAAAACAAATTAGTGTACTGCTTATTTATAAGCTTTTAGGAGTTTTTATATTTTTTCTAAGTTTCTTCTAGTATAAAGTATTTGTAGATAAAGTTTTATAATTTTAACTTTTCATTTAGTATTTATAATAATTTAATTTAGTTTAAATAGTTTAATTAATATAAATAGCTTTTAATTAATAATAAATAATTAAAAATTTTAAAAAATTAATTTTCTTTTTTCTATAATTTACTTTTATTATTAATATTGTAAAATAGTAATTTTCACATTTGTAGGACTTTTAGTTATCTTCCTTCACTTTTATTTTCGTACGTTTACGTTTATTTTAATATAAACGTACTTTTTTAATTCGCAATACGTTTTTAAATTCTTAGGTTTTTAATAAACATTCTCATAGCTTACTTAAGCTGTTTTCTTTTACATTTCCTTAGTGTAATCATTCACAACCATTTCCATCCAAATTCACCCGATCACAAACCCATTTTTGATACCATCACACCTCGTCGGGACATAACGACCCGGGGAAATACTGTATTCCGCGGAGATTGTGCCTAAGGAGTTTGACTATATTGACCACATCCGTGGTTGACTTTAGTTGACTGCTTTTGCTTCAATCAAAATTTGGCGCCGCTGCCGGAGAGGTTGTGCGCGTATTCTAAACGGTTTTGAAGATTAGTGATTTTGGAATTCATTCCTTTGTATATTTATCCATCCTTGTACATATTTTTTTATTATTATCATGTAAAAACAAAACAGTTCCCGGAAACATTTTCAAATCAGTTTTCAACGAACACAAAAACCCAAAAAGATTTTCTTTCTTAGTTTTATATAAAATGTTTTCCAAAAATATGATAAGAAAGTCCCCTTTTAACTTAAGGGAAAATTTTATAAGGTGGCAATCAGACCAGCTATCTTGTACGGGTCAGAATGTTGGCCTATCACAAAAGCTCAAGCTAACAGAGTGGAAGTGGCAGAACTGAGGATGCTAAGGTGGATTTGTGGTAAGACGAGGCTTGACATGATCCCGAACTGAGTTTTCAGAGCGGAACTTGAAGTTAAAACTATAATCTCGAAAATGCGAGAAGGAAGGTTGAGGTGGTTCGGTCATGTCAGGAGGAGGCCACAAACAACACCGGTTAGGAGAGTCGAAGCACTGATGGTCGACGGTTTGAGGAGGAGCGGAAGACCTAAGCTCAGGTGGGAGGATCGACTTAGGCTAGACATGAAGGAGCTTCTCTTGTCCGAGGACATGATCTCAGATAGGAATGTGTGGAGAGCTAGGATTAGGACTTGCGGGTAGCGTCGGAAGGGTATTAGGTGCTTACCTTTGCGTCTGGGTCTTTTCTCTTCCCTTTGGTGCCCTGCCTCTTTGCCTTTTAGGTTTAGTTTGTCCTTTGCACTTTAGGTTTAGTAGCCCCTTTGCTCTTCCCTTTTAGGTTTGTAGTAGGCTAGTGGTGCCTCTTTTCCCTTTAGTTTTCCTTAGCTTTAGCCCCCTGCGTTGCCTTGCTTTGTTTTTGTGTTGCTCTTCTTGCCTTTTGCCCGCTTGATGTTGCATCCTTGCCTTGATGTGTTTGTTTTTTGCTTTTCTATTGCTTTCTATCTTTTTCCCTACTTGCCTTGTTTGCATGGTTTGATTATCTTGCCCCTTGTTTGTTGTTTTGGTGCTCTGTTTGTTTGCATGTTTTATATCTTTATCTTTTGTTCTAGGCCCCTTGCTGGTTGGTTGCTTGCTTCTATTTGCTTTTTTTGTTGCTCTTTTGCTACTTGCTTCTTTTTAGTTTCTCTATCACTCGCACTAGTACACGTGCCGGAGGTCTCCCTGGAAGCAGTCTCTCTACTCCCAGGTTTTACCTGGGGTAGGGGTAGGACCTGTCTACATTTCTACCTCCCCCATACCTCGCCCTCGCGGGATTGGGTATGTTGTTGTTGTTGTTGTTGTTGTTGTTGTTGTGTTGTTTTCCAAAAATATCCATCTTTACCCTCCTACCTATTTGATTCTCCATTCCTTACCCTCTGTAAACCTTTGATTCTTTTCTATGTCGTATCCACACCATTTTGGTTGTCAATGGTGTAGTGGTCCTCATAATGGCGGGAATTGTCCCGGTTGTAGCATGGTAGAGTCAGGAGATGGGCTTATCTATAACCAAGCTCCCTATCCTTACCATGACACATCTGATTCATTCTACAAGCCACCTCATCATGAGATACAGACATAGCTGTGTGAGTTTTGTGGAGGTCCTCACCAAGGATTTGAGTGTCAATCCGGAAACATGTTTGTCTATGAATAGTTTTCCGGTGATGCTCAGGATTTTGGTTATGACCAATATCCATACGATTCACCAAGCCAGACTCAACAGTTTTACTGTTGTGATTACTGTGGAGGTCCACACTTCAGCTCAGATTGTTAAACAGGTAATCCACTTCCCTGTAACAATTTTGACACATCGTATCATGACCAACCTCCACAGTACCTAATGATCCAAGCAACTCCTCAATACCCGCAAGACCTTTGTCTAGAGGTTCTTGAGAAATTAAAAGAACTTAAGGAGGAGTTGGCTAGTATATCGTTTCAAAACTCTCATGAGAAATCTATGGCAGAATTACTTACTGAAGAACGAGAAACTAGAAACAAAAAGAGCATGGAGGAATTACTTGTCGAAGAACAAGCAGCTAAAACTCATGCTATATTTCGCAATGCTGCTCTTCTAGATGCTAATGACAGTGATGATGAAGATACCCTTGATATTCTTCAATTTTATAAGGGTTCATCTAGTTCAAAAGTTGTGATTCCTTCCATGGAAAATCAGGGAGAAAATAATGTGACGGAGAAATTACTAGCAAAAGATCAAATGGAACTTGTGCAATCCAAGAATGCTAGCTCCTCTCAACTCCCTCAGTCTATTGTTATCACACCCGAAGTTCACACTCACTCTCTGAACATGGGTACGAGCATCTTAGCACTATTCCTGCAAAGGAATCGGACGAATTCATAAAGTCTAGTGTTGAGAACCTTGTCCCAATCCCAAGAGAGTCACATGGAACTTTTGATCATATGTGCGATTTACCTTCCCCTCTTGAGTGTCCAAAAGATCAATTTGAGACTTTCTCCGATTGTAGCGAAGATTGTGCATCTTATGGAGACATCGAGTATGTTGAGGCATCAGTTCCACATTCTGATGCTGATCATCTTCTTGAGGAGTTCACCGATGAACTCACTCACATCAATCCACTTCCAACGGGAAGTGACGATGATCTCTTTGACCTTGAAGCCGATCTAGGAGAAATTGAAAGTCTCATATATCATGATCCGTCACTCACTTCTTATCCCAACAGTCCACAAGAGAATGTTAATCACTTTGTTCCCGAAGCATTCAAAACAACTCTCACCAATCCTCTGTTTGAATTCGAATCTAAATTCACTTTGATTTTTGATAATCCAATCTTTGGCATTCAGAACGAGGATAGTGATGAGTCCACAACGGGACAAGAGTTCACAGATTCACACCATGTGACTGATTCTTTTCATGAGGAGTTCGCCGGTGAACTTACTCATATCATGACTCCTCCAGAGTATGATTGCCCGGAGGGAGATGCACTCAATCATGAGAATTTACAAATTCCCACCCTTCCACCTGGGATGTTTTCAAACCCAATGAGCTTAACCCTTGAAATCTAAATTCAGGCAACTGAGCCTGATCTCGAGGAAGAAGATCTTATCATGATTTTCTTTCTTTTCTTCACCTACCTGGTGACTTCCTCTATTCTTCTCTTATTCGGGAGTGAATATACCATCTTTGACCTCGGCATTTCCATGTACCATTCTTTTAAGCCAGGGTCTCTCAGTATATCTCATCGGTGTGGAACTTTCACGTGATTCAAATGTTTGTCCAAACATCTTGAATGAAAGTCCGATGTAGATTGTCTCTTCCACATCTTGCTTCCCCAAGAACAAATGAATTCGGGGTCGAGTCAAGCTAGCGACTTGGTAAACAAAAACAGTAGCATCATATGGGGTTTTCACCCTAAGTGTGGGGAAGTTGCCCATGCTGTTGTTACCATGTATATATATCTAAAAAAAATGTTATGTACATATCTGTAATAATAAAGTGAAAAATGGTGTTTCCACATTTAGCTTGTTATATTGCCTTTTTACGTTCAAAGAGTTGGCATAATAGCCGGGACTTTGAATATTGAGGACAATATTCAATTCTAAGTGTGGGGGGGGGGGGGGGGAATATTCTAGCGAATTTGATCATATTTTACCTTCTAGTACCCCCATTTTTGGCCAAAATTTTTTTAAAAAAAAATCACTTTATTTAAGAATTTTTATGGTTATCAGTCCACCATGTCTAAACCACATAAGGACTGGCTAATCCAGGAGCAAACGGCTCTTGGTAAAGATAACTCAAATCCGTTGATGGCTGACAACTTTCCAAAAGTTGTATGGTATTCAACTCACCATATCCTAAAAAGTAAAAGAGTTGGCTAGCCCACAAGGTTATGGATTGTGGTAAAGGCAGTGGAAATCCATAATTGGTAATCAACTCACCAAGATGATGACTGTGTTCCATCAAGAGTTGGCTAGTCCATAAGCAAACGGCTTCTGGTAAAGACAAATCAAAACCGTTGAAAGTTGGTGGTTTGCCCAAAATCATATGGTTATCAGTGTACCATAGTTCTAACTTTAACTGAAACATTTGGCTACTCTAGAAGTAATGGCTTTTGGTAAAGAGATTCAAATCCATTAAGTTTTCTCAAAAAGATTGCTAGGAACTAGCAATAGTTTAGTGTGGGGGATTGATGAGTGCTCAAACACTCATCATTTTTGGTCAAATCTGAGCTGCAAAACATTTAAAAACACTCAAAAGTGCATCAAAATAATGAAAATATTCCAAGGATTGTGTTTTATATGTTTCAAATGCAAAATGTTTAAAAACAGATGAAAAATGAGCAAAGTTTGCATAATTGGCAGTTTTAGTCCCTCAACTTTCAAAACTTGTCAAAATTAGTCCCTGAGAATTTGTTTTGAAAGAAAAGTCAACAAAGGTCCTTTGGAAGCCAAAAGTTATCATAATTGGTCCCTGGGGGAAAGTTTGAGGAAATTACAATTTTGGTCTTTCAACTTTGGAAATTGGCAATTTTGGTCCCCGGGTATTTCATTATGGAAAGTAAACATCAAAAGTCCATGGATAATTGAAAGTTTGTCAATTTTAACCATTGAACAATATTTTGGAAACTTGGCAGCTTTAGTCCTTCAATTTTAGAAAATGACACTTTTAGTCCTTATGATTATACTTTCTACTTAACCAAATAGACCCTAGTTGTAATTTACACTAAACCCTAATCCAAATCCACCCAACATCATAATCCAGTCAACCACAAGCCCATTGCTTCCCTGGCCCAACACAAACAGACCCTGGTTATAATACTCCCACCCAGGGTCAAATATGGTCAACCCCATCTCCCACCTCTTACACGTGATACCTGCTGCCCTGCTACCCTAGCATAACCACCATCATCACCTCAACCTTGCCAACACTCAACCTACTTTCCACTTTTCACTCACCTTCCACCACTATTGTACCCTGAACCCTCCCCCTCATTAATTACCTCACCAACCCCCACTACTCTACCAAACCTGTGTTCCGGCCTTTTTTCAATCACTCTTTACCAATCAATCCCTTTAAATACCCTTTTCTCCCTTTTGCTTATTTAAGCCTTATTGGCTTATTTCCTGCTTATTCGTACCATTTCCCCCCTCCTCTTATTTTTCCTGAGTTCCTTCTACTACATAGTACTTGTATAAATTTTTCTTGATTTTCTACTTTTCATTTAGTATTTAAAATAGTTAATGTTAGTTTAAATAGTTTTAATTAAAAATTTCAAAAACAAATTAGTGTACTACTTATTTATAAGCATTTAGGAGTTTTTATATTTTTTCTAAGTTTCTTCTAGTATAAAGTATTTGTGGAAAAAGTTTTATAATTTTAACTTTTCATTTAGTATTTATAATAATTTAATTTATTTTAAATAGTTTAATTAATATAAATAGCTTTTAATTAATAATAAATAATTAAATTTTTTAAAAAAATATTTTTCTTTTTTCTATAATTTACTTTTATTATTAATATTGTAAAAAAGTAATTTTTACATTTGTAGGACTTTTAGTTATCTTCCTTCACTTTTATTTTCGTACGTTTACGTTTATTTTAATATAAACGTACTTTTTTAATTCACAATACGTTTTTAAATTCTTAGGTTTTTAATAAACATTCTCATAGCTTACTTAAGTTATTTTCTTTTACATTTCATTAGTGTAATCATTCACAACCATTTCCGTCCAAATTCACCCAATCACAAACCCGTTTTTGATACCATCACACCTCGTCGGGACATAACGACCCGGGGAAACACTTTATTCCGCGGAGATTGAGCCTAAGGAGTTTGACTATATTGACCACATCCGTGGTTGACTTTAGTTGAATTCTTTTGCTTCAATCAATAATAAACAACCAACCAATAATCAATAGCTAGGTTTCATTAGATATAAGCAAACACAAAGAAAACCTAGCCTAGCATGTTAAAGTAAAGACAAGCATAAGATAGAATCAAAAAACATATAGACATATTGAATGATTATTGGAATACTTATCTTTATTAAAAAACGGATGATAAAAGGGTGAAAAACCTTGTAAAATTCGACCTAGGGTTTCTCCACAATTTCTCCCAAAAGTCTCCCTAAAATTCTCTTCCTAATACATGAAAATTAGAAAACTATATATAGATTTCGGAGTCTGATGGCGTCACGTTGTGACTCTGACGCCGTCAACTCGCCGCCAATATTCTTCTCGTATTGCCTAGATCTACATCTGACGCCGTAATGTGTTAATCTTCTCATGGCCGTCACATGTAATTTGCTCTTGACGGCCTTGGTGACGCCGTCATGTTTTAAATCCCAAAAACATTCTGGCACGTCTCGTTATACTTTTTATCCACCTCTTTGCCATAACATGACCCCGTCACATGTAATACGTGACGCCGTCAGGTACTATTTCTAGCTTGATTTGGAGACTTTGCCGTTTTCTTCACTTTTCGCTCCATAAACGTCCAAAATGCTTCCTTTTCCAGATTTCTTCTCCAAAATACCTAAAATGCCAAAAGGAACGATTTAGGGCAATATTTAATCAAATAATCTCGACTTTGGTCTTAAATGACCCGCTAAAAGTGGTACACTTTTCATCTCATCAAATACCCTTACACTTGAGATTTGCTTGTCCTCAAGCAAATGCGCTTTTATTCTAATCAAAATACAAGCTAGGGGTCATTTAACACTAATATAAACGTAATTACAACAAATAAGCATTCCACTTCAACCAAAACAAGCACAGAATTATACACTAGCACCTCGAAAATAGTGTTTAGATACTCACGTCTCTCGGGTGTAATAAATGTATATCACAATATGAAAATGGAAAATATCTCTCACTACCTGTCATAGCACATAGATTACCATAGGCTTGGGAAACGATCAAACCTCCACCACTTGGCGTAAGCACCTAGGATAAGGAATTTTAAAGGGTTATAACGTGAGGTGTAGGGATATGATAAACACGGTTTTGTTGGATAAAGGCAATCTTTACTAGTGGCGAGTTAATCATCTTGGTCAATTACATGTACAATGTGGCATTGCTAAGCCAAGACTCGACTCGACTTAAGCTAATCAAAAACATAATATAAACATAAAAGAAAACGGGATGGTAGTCCGTATGTTTTTCTTTTTCTTTTTTCTATTTTTTTTCTTTTTCTTGATTTTTCGATTTTTTTTTTTTAATTTTTTTTGCATACACTCTTACCCTACCATCCAAAATAATACATCATAGGGGATTTGCATTCCCGTTACACTTGAATTTTTACATACTTTACAGTCAACTATTCTAATGATTCGAATTAAGACAATCAAAACACTTGGAGTACTTTTTAAGATTAACGCACATATGGGGGTAATAAATGATGTTCTTCCCCAATACTCCATAACACTAGTACTTTAGCCATGAGTCCCAATCGTCCCAAAACAATATGTACAAAATATGACTCGACTTAGCAACCATGTAATCCATTAGACAATTAACTAAGGGTTTAAACATATAACAATAATGCACTAAAGATGAGTGCATACACGGAAGGCTAAGGCGATTTGGGTATACATTTGGGGGTGGATTGTAAACAAATTCTATCTTTCAGTAAAATGCTTAAAGTTAGAAATGAAAAAGATAGGCTCTGAGGGTTGTACTAGGGGTATCGTGTACTAAAAATGAGTACAACGCAAAGGTGTGGGAAAAATTAATTGACTTTACTAGTAAAGTAATTATGACTTCATTGGTCAAGTAATTATAATACGAGTTCAACACATGGGTTATCCTAATGCCTCTTATCATGTAGTAAATCCTACTACACGAATGTAGTCTCACTAGCGGTCTTTGGATGCATCACTAACGTAAGTTCTAGAATCTAAGTACTACCGGTACACTCATAAGCACCAACAATGAATGCTTTTTTCCTAAAGATCTAAAGGCGAATCTTACATATTTGGGGTGAAACATTTTGAGTGGTATGGTTTTTGTGCTAGTCATACAACTCCTATCCATGAGACGCTCATTAAGACTAAAGCTTCACTACAAAATGTTGTAAAAAAATTTAAATTTGGCGCTAAAATTGCCCTAACAAGTATTTCTCTTAGTTTTATTACACACCTACTATTAAAAAAACAAACTCAAGTGCAATTGTATTCTCTAAGGTATCATCATTTACCCTCATCTAACACTTAGGCTGAACATTATCCCCAATGTTCAATAAATATGATGTAAAAGTAATGAAGGTAAAAGAATGAAACAAATACTCGCCTGATTCGTTCGGTGTGGATAATGTGGTAACAAGGTTAGATCCTCCTCCAAGAAAATGAACGTTGAAAGCTTCCCTCCAGAAATATAAATAATCTTCTTGTCCAATATAACATGTTAAACCTGAGAAAACAATCAAGGTGAACCTCGCGTGAAATCGGCGGTAATCTATATATTTTAATATCCTAGAAAGCAAATTAAGATATAATGCTTGTGGAATGAATGTTCGCAGATTTCCTGGAGTTTATAAGACTAAAGAATTAACAAAAACTTTAAGATCCGGCAGAAACACAAAACTCACAAAATTTTTTAGAATTTTACACCTGACACCGTCAGAGTGCTCTGACAGAAATCTTATGTTAAGTTTCCAGAAAATTTCTAGAAAAACTCACCCCTTAATTCCTGAAAATCCTGCAAAACATCATTATGACTCGATACAAGCATTTGACTCAAACAAATATGCACATTCATTTAATATTGTTGTGGTTCATGTCCAATCTCGTTCTTAAACAAATTTAGATTTCCCTTTCACTTATCTCTTGCAAAATACCTTTATATGAAGTTAAAACGAAGTTAAACAACAAAATAAAGCATTTTCACAATTTATTTTGGAACATGAACCATAAACAATAAAAATAAAGTATACATACGAAAACAAATAAAATCAAACAAACAAATAAAGCTTGGGTTACCTCCCAAGAAGCGCTTTTCTTTATTAACGAGTCTTTTAGTTAAACTCAAAGTCACGGGCTATTACATGACCTCGTCCACAAAGGTTATGTCTTCCTCATTGATCATTTCACTACCATTTTCTTGATAATGCTTAACGCGTTGTATATTCACAGTAAATTACATGTTCTCATCATCCATCAACACAACAGCTCCGGTTTTAGAGGAGCTTTTTACGGTGAAAGGTCCATATCATCTAGATTTAAGTTTCCCAGGAAATAACCTTAAACGAGAATTATATAGTAGAACCTTGTCTTCTTCTGAGAACTCCTTAGGTCTCTTAATCCGTTGGTCATGCTATCTCTTCGCCCTTTCTTTATATGTAATGGATGATTCATACACTTCCAGTCTCAATTCATCAAGCTCCAAGAGTTGCAAAAACCTATTTATTCTAGCGACCGTATAATCTAAATTGCAAGCCTTAAGTGTCCAATATGCCTTGTGTTCCAGCTCTACTGGAAGGTGACATGCCTTGCCATAGACCATTCACAATGGGGTCGTTCCAATAGGTGTTTTATAGGTAGTTCGGAATGCCCATAGAGCTTTATCAAGTTGACCAATCTATTCTATTTTGATTGACAGTTTTTTCTAATATTCTCTTAATCGCTCTATTGGTGTTTTCTACTTGACCGTTGGTTTAAGGATGATAAGCGGTGGAGAATCGGTGGGAGACTCCATATCTTTTCATGACCTTTTCCATTTGTGCGTTGCAGAAATGGGTTCCCCTATCACTAATTAGAGCTTTAGGAATGCTGAACCTAGCAAACAATTTTAAAAAAAAATGAATAACTACCCTAGCATCGTTGTTCCTAAGGGCTTGTGCTTCTACCCATTTTGAGACATAGTCAATGGCCACTAAGATGTATTCATTCCCCCATGAAGATGGGAAGGGGCCCATAAAATCTATTCCCCAAACATCGAAAACCTCACAAACTTGTATATAATTTTGAGGTGCTTCATCCCTCCTGGAGATATTTCTGGCTCGTTGACATGCGTCGCATGCCTGTATCATTCCCTTCACATCATGAAATATCGTAGACCAATAGAATCCTACGTCGAAAATTTTTCTTGCAGTAGTGTTCATTCCATGATGCCCCTTAGATGGGATCGAATGACATTCTTTCATGATCTTTATTGCCTCTTTTTCAGAAACCTAACACCTGATCACTTGATCAGGACATCTACCGAACAAGAAAGGTTCTTCCCAAAAGTAGTATTTTAATTGAGCGAAGAACCTTTTTCTTTCATATATGTTCATGTATTCCATAATGATTCTGCTTGCCAGGTAGTTAGCATAATCCGAGTACCAAGGTTCAGACTCATTTATTGATATGAGCTGCTCTTCAGGGAATGAATCCCTAATCTCACTCTTGTCAGATTCGCTAAGGCTGGGATTTTCGAGTCGAGAGAGATGATCAGCCGCTAGATTCTCTGTTCCCTTCTTATAATGGATTTCAACATCAAATTTTTGCAACAACAAGATCCAACAAATTAGTCGTGATTTAGCATCATGCTTGCAAAAAGGTATCAAATAGCCGAATGATCTGTAAAAACGACTATTTTTGAAAGGACAAGATATTGGCAAAATTTATCAAAAGTGAATACCATGGCCAATAGCTCCTTTTCAGTGGTGGTGTAGTTTTCCTGAGCAGGATTCATAGTTTTGCTAGCATAGTATATTGGTTGGAAGTGTTTGTTAAGCCTTTGGCCTAATACTGCTCCAACAGCATAGTCGTTGCCATCTCACATGATTTTGAAAGGCAATTTCCAATTAGGTGTAACCATGATCGGGGCTTGCGTGAGTTCCTGTTTCAACCGATCTAATGCATCCTTCCATTCTTGACTGAAATCGAACGGAGCATCCTTTACAAGCAACTGAGTCATTGGCCGAGCTATTTTAGAGAAGTCTTTAATGAATCTCCTATAGAAACCAGCGTGACCCAAGAAGCTACATATTGCCTTAACGGTAGTTGGATAAGGTAGCTTAGATATAGCTTCAATTTTTGCTCGGTCCACCTCAATTCCATTTCCTGACACTTTGTGCCCAAGCACAATCCCTTCTTTTACCATAAAATGGCATTTTTCCCAATTTAGAACCAAGTTGGTCTCCTCACAACGTTTGAGCATTTTTTTGAGGTTAGCTAGACAGCGATCAAAAGAGTCTCCAAAGACCGAGAAATCGCCCATGAAGACTTCCATGCTATCTTCCATCAACTCATGAAAGATTGCAGTCATGCATCACTGAAAAGTGGCGGGAGCGTTACATAACCCGAAAGGCATCCTCTTATAAGCAAATGTCCCATAAGGGCATGTAAACGTGGTCTTTTCCTGGTCCTCAGGGGCGATGCGGACTTGGAAATACCCTGAGAACCCATCTAAGAAACATTAGTACTCATGCCCTGCTAATCTTTCCAGCATTTGATCTATAAATGGGAGAGGAAGTGATGCTTTGGGGTTGCATCATTTAACTTCCTATAATCGATGCACATACGCCAACCAGTGACTGTCCTTTGGGGTACTAACTCATCATTGTCATTTTTTACCGCTGTCATCCCTCCCTTCTTTGGTACAACCTATACAGGACTAACCCACAGATTGTCTGAAATTGGGTAGATAAGCCCTGCATCCAAGAGTTTGATGACTTCTTTTCTCACAACTTCCTTGATGTTGGGATTTACTCGCCTCAGGGGTTGCACGGTCGGTTTATAATTCTCTTCCATAAGGATTTTATGCATGCAAAAGGTCGAGTCGATTCCCTTAATGTCGGCTACACTCCATGCAATGACCCCTTTATATTTTTTAAGACCTCTAGGAGTTTATCTTTTTGTCCACCTTCAAGGGAAGAGTTTATGATTACTGAGAGTTGATCTTCTCCCTAGAGGAAAGCGTATTAAAGGTGGTTTGGGAGCTCCTTAAGTTCCAACTTGCGTGGTTCAACGATGGAGGGCTTAAGTTTTTTTTCGGGCTTACATAGCTCGAGTGGTTCAGCGACTTCTCGTTCGGAATAGAAGGAGAATGCGCTAACACCCACTGTCTTTTCCTTCTCAAATATGGGTAGGAAAGCTTCGTCCCGCAACCAGCCTTCTTCGACTTGTTCATCAACCTCTCTGATCAAATACAGCCGGTTAGCTGCTTCGAGAGAAAGGTTCATTGTATCCTTAATATCAAAGGTTAAGCTATCGGCTCCTACCCGTAAGGTTAACTTGCCGTCATGAACATCAATGACGGCACGAGCAGTGGCAAGGAATGGTCTCCCCAAGATGATAGGCACTAGTTCATCTTCTTCCATCTCCAAGATTATGAAGTCAACCAGAAATTTGAACTTCCCTACTTTAACTAGCACGTTCTCACATATCCCTAAGGGGTATTTGATCGATCTATCAGCTAGTTGGATGTTCATACGGGTTGGTTTCAATCCTGAGTATCCAAATTTAAGGAACATGGAATACGGCATGAGATTAATGCCCCTAAATCAGCTAGAGCATTCTTTACTTATAGAGATCCTATGGAACAGGGCAAGGTGAAACTTCCTGGGTCGTCCACCTTTTTTGGTAGTCCTCGTTGGGTCACCATCGAACATTCTTCTCCTAGGGTAACAAGACCCTTGTTGGGAATTATACTAACAGTTACCACGGCTTGTGAAGACATTACAACTGCTGAAGAATGTAGTTGCAGTGGAAACTCATTACCACTGCAAGAACATATATTACCACTGCTGTTTAGATAACTGTTAGGAAACGTGTTTAGATAAATATAGAATAGATCTTGTGTATATCTTATTCTATTAGCATTATACTTATCTTGTAGAAGAGGACTCCTTGTGCTATAAAAGGAGATCCTAGGTTAAAGGTTAGATATACGTTTTCTAGAGCTTCAAGGTGTAACCCTAGTGATACTAAGATCACTAATATTATTATCATTAATAATATTGGAGCTAACCGTTTGTTACATATATTGTTTTCACTCTTAAACAACTGTGTCATTCACTCACAATCAAACTTCTAAGTGTTACTAAGTAAATTCCGCATACTTAGTGATATAACTCAAAGTATCAATCTAACACAGTTCAAGGTGTTTAGATCCATCAAGTGGTATCAGAGACAGGTTTTGATACTTTGATTTAGAAGACCCAAGTTCACTCAGAAGAATCAATGGAGACAGAAACCAGTCAATCCAACATTGCTGCTAAGCTTCCAAAGCTTAAGTTGAATGACTTTAAGATGTGGAGGCTTATGATCGAACAATTTTTTATAGTGCAAGACTATACACTCTGGGAGATCATTATGCTTGGTAATTCCTTCAAACCAAGTTCTACTTTAGAGATGGTTGGTGGCAAGGAAGTAATAAAGGTTAATACTGGACCTGTTACTAATGATGAAAGACTTCAGATGAAGAATGATCTGAAGGCCAGAGGTTTGTTGCTGATGACACTTCCCAGAGATCAAGTTCTTGCATTCAGCAAGTACAAGACTGCAAAGACTCTGTTTGAGGAGATCTGTAATGTTTTTGGTGGTAATGATTCCACCAAGAAGACTCAGAAGACCCTGCTGAAATAGACCTATGAAAACTTTGGTTCATCAAGTAATGAATCTATTGATAGCATCTTCACAAGGCTACAAAAGATTGTTACTCAACTCACTGTTTTTGGAATTGAGGTGGAAAGGGAAGACCTCAATCTAAAGTTCTTAAGAAGTTTACCCTCTGAGTTTGGAACCAATGTTGTTGTATGGGAAGATAAGCCAGATTTTAAGACCATGAAACTTAATGATCTGTACAATAACTTCAATGTTATTGAACAAAGATTGAAGAAAGCTGGCAAACTAAGCACAGGTTCAGGAAGTGTAGCACTCATATCATCATCTGTTGATGATAGTTCAGATGAAGAAAGTGATAGTGATGATGACAGTGCTAACATTGTTGTTTCCACTGGTAGTGGAGGTGTTTCCACTGGTAGTTCAAAAAGGCAGATTGCAAGACTTAGTGATTCTACCTTTTATGCCTTTATATCAAGTCAAGTGGGTGGTTCAATTCTCAATCATCAGGATTTGGATCAAATTGATGCGGATGATATGGAGGAGATGGACATTAAATGGCAGGTGGCATTACTAAGCTTAAAGGCAAAGAAGTTTTGGAAGACGACTGGAAGAAAGATTACCATTAATGGTAATGAGACAGTAGGTTTTGACAAAAAGAAGGTGGAGTGCTATAATTGTCATAAGAAGGGGCACTTTGCTAGGGAATGCAGGAAACCAAGGAAACCTGATAACATGTCAACTTGGTATAAGCAGGACAAGAAGAAAGAATCTACTACTGATGAGCCAAATGGGCTATTGGCTATTGATGGAGTGAGCTTTGATTGGAGCTTTATGGCTGAGGATGAGGAGGATGATTCAGAGTCTGCAATGGTTGCCACTGAGCTTGCACTAATGGCTTTTTCTGACTCTGAGGTACAAATTATTAATGCTTGCTCTAAAACTTGTAAGGCCTTAAAAGAGTATGAGAAAATTAAAGCACAATATGATAAACAATTGCTAGAGTTAAATCATACTAATTATACCTTAGCAAATCATAAAAGAGGCCTAGGTGTTTTAGAAACTCAATTAGAGCATTATAGGGCAAATGAATCTAAGTTCAATGATGATATTGCAGTGTTGAAAAGAGACTTAGATTATCAAGTTGCTGTAAACAAGGTTCTTAGGGAAGAACTAGAAAAGGTTAAAAGGGCTAGTGAGAATATAAAGATAACTTGTAATACACTGGATCACCAATCCAAGTGTCTTGACAAAATTTGGGAAGCTCAAGTTGTGAACAAAGCCAAGTCAGGAGTTGGATACAAATCAGTTCCACCACCTCTAAGAGGTGTTCCATCACCTCCTGGCATTGACTTAGCTCACACAGGATTAGAAGAATTCCAGGAACCAACCATGACCTATGGATCAAAATTTGTTAAAGAATCTGTTATTGAGAAGGTTCAGGTTGAGGTTGATACATTTGATAGTGCTAGTGACTCATCTCTTAAAGATGAAAGTTTGAATATTGAGTCTAAACCTAGTGTTCCTGAGAATGTAAAAGTAGAGGTTAAAAAGAGTATTCCTGATGTTGTCAAAGAGAAGCCTAGGTCACAACCTAATTTCACTAGGCCACTACTAGATATGCAGAGATGTACAGAAGTAGGTCAACAACTCTTAGGGGAAATATGAGGAGTTGGAATCATGTTAAATCTAGGCAATTTGGTAGTGACTTTGTGTTCAACAACAAACCCTGTCATATATGTGGTAGCTTTGACCATTTGTCTTATAACTATACCTACCACTTGGGTAGAAGGGAAGTGTTTAGGAATAGTAGGGTGAATGGCCACAATGCTAATAACTTAACTCACCCAAATCCACTTAGCAAGATGATTCCCAGGTCTGTTTTGCTTAACTCTGGCATTAAACCAATTTCCACTGCTAGACCAGCAGTTTCCACTGCTAGACCAGCAGTTGCCACTGCCAGAAATAAAAATAGAGTTTACCCTAAACCCCCTGTTGCTACTTTTGTTAAATCTACACAAACAGGGAAAAAGACCAATTTTGAAAAGAAAGTTTACAATAATCATAAGTGGGTACCGATAAATTCAAAACCAGCAGTTTCCACTACTAAGCCAGCAGTTACCACTGCAAGGCCAAAGGTTTCCACTGGTGTGTCTGTGAACAATAAAAGGGTAAATATGGGAAATGTTGTTAAGGCCTCAGCACGTTGGGAATGGAAACCAAAAGGAACCATCGCCTCAAACAATCCCAATGGTGTATCAATGACCTTTGATAGATACAATTATATTGATACACGAGGCAGATCCAAGTCATTTGTGGCTTGGGTCCCCAAAAGGAACTAATTCCTTTATTTTGTGTGCAGGAACATTCAAAGACAACAAATGATCAAGGATACTCAGACAGTGGTTGTTCCAGGCACATGACTGGCAATAAGTCCTATCTTTCAGACTTTCAACCTTATGATGGACAATTTGTCAGCTTTAAAGGAGGAATTGGTGGCAGAGTTTCTGGCAAAGGAACAATCAAGGCTGGAAACATAGACTTTTAGAATGTGCACTATGTGAAAGAACTCAAGTACAACCTTTTTAGTGTATCACAGATGTGTGACAAGAAGCATAGAGTTCTATTCACAGAAGATGAATGCTATATCTTATTTAAGGATTATAAGCTCCCTGATGAAAGTGAAATTTTGCTTACAATCCCTAGAAAAGGAAATCTATATAGCATTGACATGAAGAACATAGTGGCTAATAATGATGTTACTTGCTTGCTTGCAAAAGCCACTTTAGATGAATCCATGCTTTGGCACTGAAGACTTGGTCATGTTAACTTCAAGACCATCAACAAGATTGTGAAAGATGGACTTGTCAGAGGTTTACCTGAGAAAAGATTTGAAAATGACCAAACTTGTGTTGCCTGTCTCAAAGGAAAGCAACACAGAGCTTCATGCAAGACCAAAGCATTCAATTCTATTGATCATCCACTTTTCATGCTGCATATGGACTTGTTTGGTCCTACTTCTGTGAGCAGCATCAATTTGAAGAAGTATTGTCTTGTTGTGACTGATGATTTTAGTAGATTCACATGGGTTTTCTTTTTAAGAACCAGGGATGAAACCACTGGAATCCTTAGGACATTCATCACTGAAGTTGAAAATCAAGTTGAAAAGAAGATCAAGATTATCAGGTGTGACAATGGGACAGAGTTCAAGAACAAAGTTATGGATGATTTTTGCAGAGACAAAGGTATTAAGAGAGAATTTAGTGTTGCAAGAACTCCTCAACAAAATGGAGTTGCTAAAAGAAGAAACAGGACACTAATTGAGGCTGCTAGAACCATGTTAGCTGATTCAAAGCTTCCAGTGACTTTTTGGGCTGAAGCAGTTAACACTACTTGTTACATACAGAACAGGGTTTTAGTGGTCAAAACAAAGAACAAGACACCTTATGAGTTATTCAGAGGAAGACCTCCTACTTTTGGAGTTTATGAGGCCATTTGGGTGTCATGTTACTATTCTCAATACCATTGATCATCTGGGTAAATTTGAAGAAAAGTCTGATGAAGGCTTCTTTGTTGGATATTCTTTGGTTAGCAAGGCTTTCAGAGTATATAATTTATGAACAAAGAAGATTGAAGAGAATTTGCATGTTGAGTTTCTTGAAAATAAAGCTAACATGGCAGGATCAGGACCAGATTGGCTATTTGATCTTGAAACATTATCCAATACAATGAGTTATGTACCTCTTACTTCAAGTACAGGAGACAAAGATCTTGAAGATTCAGAAGAATTCATTGATGAAGATGAAGCTTGCAAAGATGATGAAGATCAAGTTGTGATGCCACTTTGGGACTTTGTTGATAATTCTAAAAAGAAAAGTGATGCAGATGGTGTGAATTTTGATGTATTGAATAAATAAATTCCTACTAGCAGTGGTAACTCAATTCCCACTGCTACACCAGAAGTTTCCACTGACAGCCCAAATGTGGAACATTTATCTCAAGAATCACCAAGGTGATGATGTAGAGATCTCAAACATGCCTACAACATATGATATTCTAGCACATCACAGACTTCAATTCACAAAGTGCATCCACTTGATAATGTTATTGGTGAACTTCAATCAGGTGTGAAGACTAGAAGACAGACAAAGAAAGATGATATTCATGGGTTCATTAGTGAAGTGTATGAGTCCAAGAAGCATAAAAGGAAGAATGAGTGTTTGTTTTTCTGTTTTCTCTCGCAAGTGGAGCCTAAGAATGTTTATATAGCTCTAGAAGAATCTAGCTGGGTTGAAGCAATGCAAGAGGAGTTGTTGCTGTTTAAACTTCAAAAGGTTTGGGTTCTTTGTGACTTACCTGATGGTATGAAGGTCATTGGTACTAAATGGGTTTTCAGAAACAAGAAAGATGAAAGAGGTATTGTAATCAGGAACAAAGCTAGATTGGTTGCTCAAGGATACACTCAAGAGGAGGGTATTGACTATGAAGAAGTTTTTGCTCCTATTGCAAGGATTGAGGCTATTAGATTATTTCTAGCCTATGCATCATTTATGGGCTTTACTGTCTATCAAATGGATGTAAAGAGTGCCTTTCTGTATGGTACAATTGATGAGGAGGTTTATGTCTCTCAACCTCCAGGCTTTGAAGATCCTCAACACCCAAATAAAGTGTATAAAGTGGTTAAGGCTCTTTATGGCTTACATCAGGCTCCAAGGAAGTGGTATGAAACCTTAGCTACTTATTTATTGAATAATGGGTTTCATAGAGGCAAGATTGACCAAACTTTGTTCATCAAGAAAGACAAGGGTGATATTTTGCTTGTTCAAGTATATGTTGATGATATTATCTTTGGGTCTACTAGACAAGAGATGTGCAAAGAGTTTGAAAAGCTGATGAAAGATGAATTTCAAATGAGTTCTATGGGAGAACTTACATTCTTTTTGGGGCTGCAAGTACAACAGAGTAAAGAAGGCATCTTTATCAGTCAAGACAAATATGTGACTGAGATTATTAGGAAGTTCAAGTTTACTGATGCAAAACCTTCAAATACCCCTGCTGACAAGACCACTCATCTATTATTGAAGAATGCTAGTGGTGCTAATGTTGATGTACATACTTACAGATCTATGATTGGTTCTTTGATGTATCTTACTTCATCAAGGACAGACATTATGTTTGCTGTATGTGCTTGTGTTAAGTGACTCCAAAGACATCACATATGACAGCAGTGGAAAAGATTTTCAGGTACTTGAAGACATATCCTAATCTAGGATTATGGTATCTAAGAGAATCCCCTATGGAATTGATCACATACTCAGATAGTGACTATGCTGGTGCAAATTTGGATAGAAGGTCAACCACAGGAGGATGTCAATTTCTTGGATGTAGATTGGTGTCATGGCAGTGCAAGAAGCAAACTATGGTTGCTACTTCAACCACTGAAGCAGAATATGTAGCAGCTGCTAGTTGTTGTGCTCAGATCTTATGGCTTCAGAATCAATTATTGGATTATGGGTACAATTTCATGAACACCATTATCTATATAGACAATAGTAGTACCATATGCATTATTAAAAATCCTGTGCAACACACTAAAACTAAACATATTGAAATTAGACATCATTTTATTAGAGATTGTTTTGAGAAAAAGCTTATTAATGTTGTCAAAATCCATACTGATGATAATTATGCTGATTTATTAACAAAAGGGCTTGATGTGGGTAGGTTTCAATACTTGGTAACAGGTATTGGAATGCTAAATCCATAAATCTTTGATGTCTAATACTTTTCAGTGTTGCAGGATAGTTTTTAGGTACTAATATTGTTTGTATATGTATGTATGGTTTTCTACTAACTTGTATGCAGAGAAATTTTAAGCACAGTGGAAAAAGTCATACAACAATGGAAAGATTGGTGATAAAAGTAAAAAGAACAAGTACTTTTATTGATATTCAAGAAACTACATCACATCCATTCAGATTACATTGTCACCAGAACTGAAAAACAACACAAAACATAAACCAACATCCTAACACCTACTCCATGGGGTTCTTCCCCTTTCCCTCATAATCATGCTTGCCTTTGGAAGCTTTCTTTCTCTTGTCATCAAAAGAAAGTTGCTTCCTTGGACAAGCAAGTCCCAGAACTTGCTTGGGAGGTCTTGGTGCTTGTGCAGGCTTCTCAATAGCTGGCCACTTCATGTTGCTTATGGTAGACTTCAATGCTATGGTGAGGGCTTTTGGAAGTTCTTTGGAAAGGTTGAAGGTTGGATCATCATCATCATCAGAGGAAGAACTGGAATAGAACTCCAAGGATGGAGCAGGAGAAGCTTCAGTCTTTTTGGATTTCATGTTGGATGATGTGGATGTGGTAGCACTTGGAGGAAAGTAATCACTCCATCCTGTAGAAGGTTCCTCTGAGTTTGTGCAATAGCTGATCTCTTCATCAGATGAATCATCTGAGGATATGTAGACAATTGGGAACCAGCTCATTGTGTTGGTAAAGGGTTTGTGTTATTGAAGATGTTTGTTGATGAAAGATAAAGGTTTTTGAGCCCCCTTTTATAAGCAAAGTCAAGGTCGAATTCTAATTAATGAAGAATATTTACTCTTACTTGTTTTGGTAGGTTGGAGGAGTAAATTTGGTTATTATCGGGTTGACTTTTGGAAGATATTTTTGTGAATAGTAACTTGGTTAAAAAGTTACTTTGGGTTAAATTTTTATGGGTTAAGTTGAGTGTTACTTTGTTCTGCAGCATACAAACCCATATTGTTGGAATCATTGAAGTTATAAGGTGTGTATCATAGACACACAACAAATGGTTATTGATTCACCATGTCTAATCCACATAAGAATCAACTAGTCCAGAGCAAACGGCTCCTGGTAAAGACTTACCAAATCCGTTTATTGTTGATAGTTTACCAAAAACTATATGGTTATTAACTCACCATACTCCAAGTGATCAAGAGTTGGCTAGTCCATAGCAAACGACTGATGGTAAAGACATATCAAATCCGTTGATAGCTGATAGTTTGCTAAAAACTATGATAAGAGTAGCTAATTTTCATGTTTTACTTATCACTGCTCTTTGATATGTTGTGAAAATTTTACCACTGCTAGTTCATTAGTTACCACTGCAAGAGTAATTTTTCCACTGATGAACTAGCCGTTACAACTGTTGTGTCAGTAATCTATTTTCTACTAGCCGTTGTAAATATAACCGTCTTTCCTTATTAATAGGGTAAATCATTTGTGAATTATCTTCTTACCTATTATAATTTATTCTTTTCCAAAGATAATCCTTTCTAAAGATAATTCACATTGCGCAACCTCCTCAAACCCTATTAGTATAAATTGATCATCATACGGCTTGATTTTTATCTTGATTACTAACACTTTTATTCTCTTTTCACAAATATCATGGCGATTCTAAAATTTGTCGAGGAGCACAACCAAGTGGCCTACCTACAAAAGTCAAGCGAGAAGAGTGGCCCTGTTTTTCAACAGATTGTGGATTTTCTAAGTACAACTCATATAAGGTATGCCTTAACTATTAATCCCATAATCTATGTCTCTCATATCAAACAGTTCTGGAACACTGTGGAATCCATAACTCTTGAACAGGGAGACACACATGAATCTGT
Source organism: Artemisia argyi (assembly GCA_030686995.1). Lineage (NCBI taxonomy): Eukaryota > Viridiplantae > Streptophyta > Magnoliopsida > Asterales > Asteraceae > Artemisia > Artemisia argyi. The sequence continues at coordinate 151,714,655 of CM060682.1, read as the reverse complement.
GGAAGCTCTAAGAGCCACAGTGGATGGGGTACCTATTGATGTTACTGAGTCATCCTTGAGGAGAATTCTCCAATTGGTTGATATCAATGGTATCATCACATTACCCAATTCAGATATATTTCAAAATATTGCTTTAATGGGGTATGATACATCTGAACAAAAAGTAACTTTCAGAAAAGGACGTTTTTGTCCCCATTGGAGATTTTTCATTCCTACTCTTTTACATTGCCTAAGTCCTAAGAAAACATCTTATGAACAATTTGCATCAACCATGGCTTATCCTTTGGTTTGTTTGGCAACTGATAGGACTTTCAATTTTTCAAAGTTTATTTTCAATAATATGAAAGGCAATGTAAAGAGTCCATATAAATTTTTTATGTATCCAAGGTTTGTGCAAGCAGTGTTAAATGAGTTTCAACTGCAACCTCACAATAGAATTTATGAAACCTCCTGTCTTAAGCCAAAAGTTTTTCAAAACATGAGTAAGGCTTCAGATCTTTGGAATGGGGAGGTTCATCGACTTTTTCCTAAAATGCTTGCTAACATTTCACAAGTACAGGGTGAAGATGCAACCATCCCAGTTATATCCCATAACACACTCAATATTGTTGTTCCACCAATTCACCATACCCCTGCAGTCACTCACACTTATGAGAGAAGGCATAAACAGCCAACTTCTCTCATCTCAACATTGCATGTTGCTGAACCTTTTGGTTTAGGGACAAGCAGTGGTGGTTCAAGGCTTAATCCTAGTCCAACTAGGGAAGAGCCTGAATCAATGCCCCATGATTCACCTCTCCCAACAGGTACCACAGTTGGAAGTGTTGAGGGCAGTGTGCAACTACTGAATTGATGGACATCTGTACAAAATTAGTCAAGCAGGTTCAAGCTCTGGAGAAAGATCTGGCACAGACCAAAGTACAACATGCCACAGAGCTGAATCAACTGAAGGCAGAGATTCAAAGATTACAGAATGAAGTTGAGAGTCTCAAGAAGAAAAGATCTACCAAAGTTGTGTTCTCTTCATCATCTTCACCTCAGGATGAATTTTCTGCAGGTTCTAGTAAAGATTTGGGAGATTCTTTCAAACAGGGGAGGAAATCAGATGCAGAGTTTAAGGGGAGGAAGTTAGACTTTGGGGAAGATTATGATATAGATGCTGATGCTAATTTTAATTTTGATGATACAGTTGGAACTGCTCAACCAATTTCCACTGATGCAGAACAAGTTCCCACTGATCAAAATATTTCCACTGCAAGTGAAAACATTCCCACTGATAGCCAAAATGTTACCACTGCAGAGGAAGAAGCTGCCAGAATAAGAACAGTCAAAGGAAAAGCTATTGTGACTGGTTTAGAACAAGAGCAAACAACAAAGATTTCTAAGAAAGATCAAGCTCAGATTGATTTTGATGCAAGATTGGCAGAGCAATTAGCTGCAGCAGAGAATGAAAAGAAGAGAAAGCTAGAGGAAGATGAAGTTGCTAGTTTTATGGAAGCAAAGAGGTTGGATAAACTTGAAGCAGTAATGGCAGAACCACTTTCAGTTGTTCCACCAACTGTCATACATGAGAAACCTCCAATGTTCACTTATGTGCCTACAGAGGAAGAGATAGACTACATAATTAACAATGATCCTGTTATCAGAAAGAAGGCTATTGAACTTATTGCAAATACAACCTTGAATGAAGAACAAAGGTCTACTCAACTAAAAGATTTTATTCAAATGAAGAATCAGCAGGCTCTTGATGAAATCATTGGGGATGTAAGAAAAGGTCAAAAGAAGCCAAGGAAACTTACAAATGCACAGATCATTGCTGAGATGAAGACTTTTTGCTGTCATGTTGGCAATATGAAGATGATGGCTCAGTTCAAAGGAATGTCACATGATCAAATTGAAGGTATCTACTACAGGATTAAAAGACAAGATAGTAATTTTATTCCAATGGATCAAGAACTTGTAGTAATGAAGAAAAAAAGATCTGGAGTGAGTCTTGGATCAAAAGATGCAAAGAAATTGAAGACTCAGGAGTCGTCTCAAGCAGAAGAGGGTCCTAGCAAGTTGACAGAAGAACAAGTTACAAACATGATGTTTATAGAGACTGATGTACTTAATATTGAACCTTTACAAACAAAATATCCAGTTGTTGGTTGGGAAATCTATTCTGATGATTTTGGAGTTGCTTGGAAGATTGTCAGAACTGGAAGTGTCACAAGTATTTTCAGAGATTTTGAAGACATTGTTAGATCTTGTGATAGAGAAGACCTTGATACTTTGTGGAGAATTGTTCAAGATCAGTTTAAGAAGGATGAACTTGTTGATGTCAAGGCTAAGGAGTTATGGGTTTACTTCAGAAGATTATATGAACCTGAACCAAGTGACAGATATTGGAGATTTGAAGCTCACAACATGAATACTTTGTGGAAGTTTTATGACTCAAGTGTTGTACATCACCTTTCTACTCAAGATGGAGTTGATGTGTTTATGCTTGCAGAGAAAGAATATCCATTGAGAGCTGGAGTATTGACTGTGATGATGTCAGTGAAGCTTAGGTGTTGGGAAAGAAGTGAAGTCATAGAAGATTTGCTGCAAAGGATTTATGATCAAAGTGTGAGAGCTGATAAAGAGTTAAGAAGAAGAAGATAAGTGTTTGGAAGAATTCCCGTATCCTCATGTTTGCTGATTAATTGAAGAAACTTATTGATTTTTTTATTAATCATAAGTTTAGGGGAGGATTGTTTGGAATTATACTAACAGTTACCACGGCTTGTGAAGACATTACAACTGCTGAAGAATGTACTTGCAGTGGAAACTCATTACCACTGCAAGAACATATATTACCACTGCTGTTTAGATAACTGTTAGGAAATGTGTTTAGATAAATATAGAATAGATCTTGTGTATATCTTATTCTATTAGCATTATACTTATCTTGTAGAAGAGGACTCCTTGTGCTATAAAAGGAGATCCTAGGTTAAAGGTTAGATATACGTTTTCTAGAGCTTCAAGGTGTAACCCTAGTGATACTAAGATCACTCGTATTATTATCATTAATAATATTGGAGCTAACCATTTGTTACATATATTGTTTTCACTCTTAAACAACTGTTTCATTCACTCACAATCAAAATTCTAAGTGTTACTAAGTAAATTCCACATACTTAGTGATATAACTCAAAGTATCAATCTAACAAAGTTCAAGGTGTTTAGATCCATCAACCCTCGATCCTTTTCCTATTGGCGAGTAGTCTTTTGAAGTATGTGATGCATGTTTTACTGACCAGGTTTTAATATTTATAAAGTCCCGTTTACCTAAGGTCTACCTTATACGCATTAACGGACAGTGTATCCGGTCGTGTGTGGTATAGTCAAATGGTAAAGCCGAGGTCGTCCCAAGAGCTAAGGTGCAGAAATTGTCTAAGTCGTGTCACGTTTAAAAGGGGGTTTTGAGTTGAAAGATTAATTAAACTAATTAAAAGTAATGACAAGACAATAAAGTAAATAGAAGAAAATCATTAAAGAGAAGTAGTATTAACCAAATTACTACTCTTGTTATGATCATGATTAGTTTTCCTATAGGTGCATCCTATCATATCGTTCGGGGATTCGATATTCATTTCGGGTCAGATGGTCAAATTCGCCTAGATCTATCTTATACCTTGTCCTATCCAAAGCTATTGTAAAGCCTTGGGTTCATCGGTACGAAGACATAAGAGTCATTAAGTGCCTCTACTAACATGGACAAGGCTAAAGAATGCGGCATGGTCAGATCTTACACCCCTCTAACTTCGTTAAGTGTCTAGCATTGGTAGGTGGTCCTAGGGTTAATTCGCACATGTATGGTGATATTGCTATCACCAAGTCACATCCCTAGCGACTTGCTTCCTAGGGTTAATTCCACAAGTATCTAGAGAACAACCAACGCTAATTACTACGGGAACTAGAGTGTCCCAAGCCTCGCCATGAAAGTAAAGAAACAATAGATAATAGATGCGTGGAAAACTAAATCAATAACATAACAATTTCATAACTAGGCTAACACCAAAAGGTGTTTAGCCACTCATGTTCATAATTGCAGTAAAACAATGTTGAGTTAATACAAATCTAAATATGAGTCAAATACAAAGTAAAAGAATGAAAACACTTATGATTGGTGCGTGATTCCTCCCTTGGAATTTACTTGGATGTGGCTAGAACTTCGTTCTCCCTCCTTCCTGAGTTTTTCCCAACGTTGCTGTGGTGAAGAGATGGGAAATGATATGAAAAACTCGGAATTAGGGTTGGTATTTATAGGCCCCGACTATGTTACGGGGTAGCGTATTAGAGTTACTACGCCGTAACCTTTGCAAATTGTGTTACGCCGTAACTTGATCAAGTGTTACGGGCGTAAAGTCTTCATAAAAAGCATCCTACGGCATAGTAGATAAAGTTGCTACATCGTAGCTTCTTCCTTGGCCTCGTTAGTTCTTTACTGCCTCAAATGAGATCCTACGTCGTAGCTTGGAGAGTTGCCTACTCCGTAGTGTTCTTTAGTGGACTTCTACGCCTTAGCCTATTGTTGGGCTACGCCGTAGTCTTCATAAATTCTTCATTATGCCGTAGGTAGGAGAGCTTCTACGGCGTAGTCTTCGTGAAGCCTTGCTACGGCGTAGGTAGATGAACCTCTATGCCGTAGTTAGTGCAGAATCCATAATTTCCACATATTTGCTCCAAAGTCCTTCTATTTCCGCGTAGGTTCATTCTTTTACTCATCTTTACCCTGAAACCAAAATAGGAAGAAATAAGAGTATATATTCTTCATAAAAATAGAAAAGATGAGTATTTTAAGGGGGAAATTAACACTTAGATTGGGGGTAAATTTGATGTTATCAAATATCCCCCCACTTGAACTCTACTTGCCCTCAAGTAGACCTTATTTTCAAAAAGATATCCCCCAAGAAACTGGAGAATATGAATTAAAAACTCCCTATGCTAGAATTTATCAAAGCCGAACACCTCACAAAATTGGAACAAACACTCACATCTCTCTCCTAATCTAAGTGTTATTTTTGGAGTGATCACTCAATGCACAGTCATAGAATGTATTCTATCATAGGCTTGGCAGTTACACAAATCTCTACCACTAGAGCTAAGGTCAAAACAATTCTTAAAGGCAATACTGGGTGAACACATATAAGGCTATTTGGGTGTAGCGTTGTTACTAACATACTACAGCAAGGGTGATAAAGGCAATGGTACATGACCGGAACGCCGGGCAAGACACCAATGACTGCTCAAATCCCTCACCTAAGCATGATTCACAACTAAAGGGTAGGATAAGACATGGGATGCACAATAATGGTGTAAAATGAAAAAGAAAACAAATAGTCTTAGCCTATAACCGAGTTGCTACCACTTGCCGCTCATCCAAAGTCCAAGTTTCAAAATGCGAGAATGGGATCATGTAACAAGTGTGTGCCATTAGAGGACGTCATGATGGTGCACCACACTTGGTCTTCATGTTCGTGATTAAGAACCAACAGCTTCATTATTCAAATATGACCGAAGTGGCCTCTTCGATGCTAAATCTTTCAAAGTTCTTATAACGGTGCTATACAAGGGTGCTCCAAAGTTAACATATCTACATACAGAAATTCACATTTTTTTTAATCAATAACATTACATACCCCCCCCCCCCCCCACTTGGAATGAACAATACATGTACAATAGTGGGTTTTCTCATGATCTTCAATGATGAGTCTTCAACGTAGGAGTGATTCTTGAACCTCTTGACTTGGACCTGAAATTAGAACAAGTGGCAACTTCCCAATCATAAACAAAGACTACACGGTAGGCTAAGGTGTATCGAAACAATAATATGGGTAAGAAACGAAAGGATAGGCTCAAAAGGGTGTATCTAGGGGTATCTTGAACTAAAGGTGAGTGCGACAAAGGGTTTTAACACGGGGGTCAAATAGTCGATGTGACTAATCGATAAACACACACATAAAGGTTATTTGGGTGATAATCCTAAAATATTGCCTTCTTAAAAAGTTTATTCCAAATGTATTAAGAAATCTCAATACACTACTCGTACACGGTTTCAAAATGATGTAAAAGCCAAGTTCTAAAGTTTACCAACTACCGGCACACTCATATTTTTGGTAGATTTAGGGTAAAACAATGTGAAACTAAAATAGGATAAATCTCACCATGGTATTAAGGGTTAATGTGCTCGGCTAAGGTCCATTCTAGTTAGGTTCGGAAAAACATGTCAAAAGTTTTAAAAGTGGTATAATTTTTCAAAATAAACTAGAAAATTAAGGGCAAAGCAAAGTTCAAGTAAATAATTCTACCCCCGCCCCCCACTTGAGTTGTACAAAGTCCCTTTTGTACATAAAATAAAAAATAATGAGGAAAAGTAGAATTAGAATGAGAACTTCCCTGAAATTCACTCTTGAAAATAGAAGGATCATGTTGAGAAACGTGCATTCACTACGCCTTATGAGCAAATTTCAATTCCCTGAAATCACGCAACTACCAAAAGCATAAAACCTAAAAAGAAAAACCTAACTCACTTTCGTAGGAATCACGGTTGCATTTAGCATATGCAACAAGCCTTTTAAACCACTTGGTATCCCAAGTGGACGAGTGAAGTTTCGTGAGGGTTTACAGGGAACACACCCACAAAGTTCATTTAAAAACTAATACTAGTTTAAAGAATGTTTTTTAAAATAAAAAGCATTTTTAAGGTTCAGAAGGTAGCTACGGCGTAGCTTAAATGGGGTGCTACGCCGTAGTTGCTGAATAAATCCAGTATGAAACCTGGAGGGTGCTACGGTGTAGTCAATGGAAGAGCTACGTTGTAGCAAAACCCTGGAGAATATTTCTTGGAGTAAAAGTCTAAAAATTAGTTCCCCATCGCAATGCTTCCTTGAGCACCTGCAAAATATTAGTACAAAACATACCAAACCAACAAGATAGAGAAAATAAAAGGAGAGGGATAATTCGGGTTGTCTCCCGAAAGAGAACTTTTGTTTATTATCGAGTCTTTAAGTTAGACTCACTGTTGTGTTAATAGTGTCCATTAGTCATTTCATATATGTTAGTGTATTTGCGACCTAGCATATCAATGACTCGCTCATCCCTCTTGTAAGCATCACCAAGATCCAAACATCCTTTGTAGAAATCTTTAATCTTTTGATAAGGATAGTTGTATCCATTTTCTTTATCCGTATTGCTAATGTCGAGAAGGGGTTTGGCTCTACTCAATTGCTTCCGATTCCAATGCTTAAAGTTCTCAACCACTATTGGCATCTTAAAAATGGTGACATCATTATTATTCGAAAGACATACTACTCCATTTAACGTGTCAATTTGGATTCCTGACAAGTCTTGGAATGGTTTTCCTAGAATTATTTCTTCTAAACCATTTTCCATAAATTCGGTTACGTCATCAAAGATCATAAAATTGACCAAAAAGGAGTAGGTCCATATAAATATGCTCACATTTTCCACTTCACCAAGAAAGTTATTTCCTAGGTATTCAATCTCTTTTTTAAATATTTTATTATAACTTTCCTTAGACATAAGATTAATGGGGGAGCAAATATTAATGAAAGGATGAAAATCGACAAACCCTATTTTGCAAGTAAGTTGCAATGTGTACGGATTTGAATGTTGTATTCTAATTCCTGTTTTGCGAAGACTAGGCTGCGTTTATGGGTCAAGAGCATCTTCCTCGTCCATTCTAGGTGGAATAACATCCATAGAGTTAATTTTGTGATGTCATGTCCCATCATCCATTCCAATTCCATGACCACTTTCTTCAAAATCAATGAAAACGTCAAAGTCTTCAATAGGGGAGCTGTCATTGTTGCTAAGAGGAGCTCCTTGAATTTCATCCCCGTCGAGAAACTTATCTAAGTCGAATTCATCCCGGTCCTGCACATGGTCAACAACACAAACACTACCCTTTTCGGGAGGAATTATTAATTTATTAGCATTAAAAGTGATCTCCTCCCCTCCAACCTCAAGGGTTAGATTCTTGCCGTATACATCAACTTTGGCATGCGCGATGGCCAACATAGGTCTTCCTAGTATTATAGGAATCTTATTGTCTTCAATAATATTCAAAATGATAAAGTCTACCGGAAAAATAAATTTATCAATTTTTACCAAAACGTTTTCAACTACCCCTAACGGGGCTTGCATAGACTTGTCAGCCATTTCTATATCCATTTTAATAGGTTTTAATTTCCCTACCCCAAGTCTTGTGAACATAGAGTATGGCATAATACTAATGCTAGCTCCTAAATCGGCCAAAGCATTACTGATATTTAAATTACCTATCAAACATGGTAGAGTGAAGCTTCCTGGATCTTTCTCTTTTGGTTGCAACTCATTTCTGAGAATGGCTGAGCATCTTTCATTAAGTTTTACCGAGTTTACTCATTCTAGCTTGTCTTTTGCCTCCAAAAATCCCTGCAAATGTTTAAGTTTACACGTTTTGGTTTTGATAGATTTGACTAGAGGTGCATTAATAGGGAGTGATTCCAATTCCTCAAGCAATAGTTGCTCCTTTTTTATCCTCGTTTTGACTTTCTCGGAGAATGTCTTGGGTTCGATTTCTTCAGCAGCTATCACTTTGGTTTCTTCCAGTGATGGTTCCACATGTAATCTAGTATCCCTTTCCAGAAATTCTTTAACTACACTGGTACATTGCTCGATTTTTAACTCAAGATTTTTGCTTCCAATGTCGTGAGCTTTGAGAGATGAAATCGTGCTTTCAACAAAATTTCTCAATATTTCCTCTTCGCGCTCTTGTCTTTTCAAGGATTCTGCAATATACCTCTACACAGTTTCCTACAAATTGTTATCTCTGCTTCTCCCTACTAGGCTTTTAACTTCCTCACTTTGTTGGTTCTTTTAAGTTTCATTCCCTTCCTTCCTTGCTCTTTCAAACTCAGCTGCATACCCACCATCATTCTTTGCTAAATTCTTCATTACCTTATGTTTGAAATTATTTTTGGGTCCATATCCAGTTTCCAGATGCCATTTATGGACATGTTCAGCTGTTCTCTATATAGCTTGGAAAGCTTTTTCTGGAGTTAGCCCAGGGATGGGTCTCTGTGAGTCAAGGATGTTGCGAGTATACTCATCAAGCCCTCTATAGAAGACAAAAACCTTCATTTGGTTGTTGAGGTCGTGTGTTGGACATCTATAAAGGAGCTCGTTGTACCGCTCCCATGCTTGGTATAGTGTTTCTTCTCTAATTTGCACAAACCTGTAGATTTCCCTTAAAGAATCTGCTAGTTTAGTAGGTGGGCACAATCTCTGGATAAATGCCCTTTGTAAATTTTCCCATGTTTCTTTTGATTCACGACGCAAGCGATTAAACCATTTCCTTGCTTGACCGGTGAGAGATATAGGAAAATTTTTGGGTATAAGCTTATATGTGGACACATGGGCACTCCCATACGTGCTTGTGATGTACAAAACTTCTTCCACATGTTCTTGTACGTCCTCTTCATCACTTTCTCCTGAAAACTGTCTATCTTGTACTTCCTCAATGATTTGTCCCTTGATCTCGAACTTTACTGTTTCAGGCTCCGAATTTACCCCTCTATCATAATCTTCGTTGTTCCGGTCCATGTATTTTTCCATAGTCAATGAGTCAATATCGACTTCGTCATTTACTTCCGTGTTTGAGTCTGAAGGGTCACAAAAAGAAAAAAGATTATGAATAGAAATAGGAGTCTTATTTCTTTTTTTCCGGAACTGCCTCTCGGGATTATCATAAGGAGTTGCCAAACAAGGCCTAGCGCTTATAGTCTTGTATCCTGACATAAAAATAAAAACTTAAATAAAATCCTAATAGCTCCCCGGCAGCGGCCCCAAAAACTTGATGCAGGTTCTACTGACCAAGTTTTAATATTTTTAAAGTCTCGTTTACCTAAGATCTACCTTATACGCACTAACGGACAGTGTATCCGGTCGTGTGTGGTATAGTCAAATGGTAAAGCCGAGGTCATCCCACGAGCTAAGGTGCGGAAATTATCTAAGTCGTGTCACGTTTAAAAGGGGGTTTTGAGTTGAAAGATTAATTAAACTAATTAAAAGTAATGACAAGACAATAAAGTAAATAGAAGAAAATCAGTAAAGAGAAGTAGTGTTAACCAAATTACTACTCTTGTTATGATCATGATTAGTTTTCCTATAGGTGCATCCTATCATATCGTTCGGGAATTCGATATTCATTTCGGGTCAGATGGTCAAATTCGTCTAGATCTATCTTTTACCTTGTCCTATCCAAAGCTATAGTAAAGCCTTGGTTTCATCGGTACGAAGACATAAGAGTCATTAAGTGCCTCTACTAACATGGACAAGGCTAACGAATGCGGCATGGTCAGATCTTATACCCCTCTAACTCCGTTAAGTGTCTAGCATTGGTAGGTGGTCCTAGGGTTAATTCGTACATGTATGGTGATATTGCTATCACCAAGTCACATCCCTAGCGACTTGCTTCCTTGGGTTAATTCTACAAGTATCTAGAGAACAACCAACGCTAATCACTACGGGAACTAGAGTGTCCCAAGCCTCACCATGAAAGTAAACAAACAATAGATAATAGATGCGTGGAAAACTAAATCAATAACATAATAATTTCATAACTAGGCTAACACCAAAAGGTGTTTAGCCACTCATGTTCATAATTGCAGTAAAACAATGTTGAGTTAATACAAATCTAAACATGAATCGAATACAAAGTAAAGGACTGAAAACACTTATGATTGGTGTGTGATTCCTCCCTGGGAATTGACTTGGATGTGGCTAGAACTTCGTTCTCCCTCCTTCTTGAGTTTTCCCCAACGTTGATGTGGTGAAGAGATGGGAAGTGATACGAAAAACTCGGAATTAGGGTTGGTATTTATAGGCCCCGACTATGTTACGGCGTAGCGTATTAGAGTTGCTACGCTGTAACCTTTGCAAATTGTGTTACGCCGTACCTTGAACAAGTCTTACGGGCATAAAGTCTTCAGGATAAGCATCCTACGGCGTAGTAGATAAAGTTTCTACGCCATAGCTTTTGCCTTGGCCTCGTTAGTTCTTTACTGCCTCAAATGAGATCCTACGTCGTAGCTTGGAGAGTTGCATACTCCGTAGTGTTCTTTAGTGGACTTCTACGCCGTAACCTGTTGTTGGGCTACGCCGTAGTCTTCATAAATTCTTCATTACGTCGTACGTAGGAGAGCTTCTACGGCGTAGTCTTCGTGAAGCCTTGCTACGGTGTAGGTAGATGAACCTCTACACCGTAGTTAGTGCAGAATCCATAATTTCCACATATTTGCTCCAAAGTCCTTCCATTTCCGCGTAAGTTCGTTCTTTTACTCATCTTTACCCTGAAACCAAAATAGGAAGAAATAAGAGTATATATTCTTCATAAAAATAGAAAAGAAGAGTGTTTTAAGCGGGAAATTAACACTTAGATTGGTGGTAAATTTGATGTTATCAGTATGTACTATATTTGGGCATATGGTAACATGCATCAAATAGGGGTATGGTGACTACCGAATCCTTTAAGTATGAAAAGAATATTTTATTATCATTCTGAGTCTTTTGATTCTTGAGGCGGGACGGATATGGGACCTTCACGGGTTGGTTAGGTGGAGTATGTGGAGAGGAGGTTATCTGAGGGGGTTGCTCTGGAATCTCATCGCTCACATTACCTTCTTTTTCGTGAAGAACGACCAGCTCAATGGCGATGGGGTGTTGGCTTGGATAAGGAGTATCCTTAGTTGTTGTTCCGGCTCGGGTGGTAATAGCGAGCAAGGGGTCTTTTTGGTCCATGTGGGGCTTGTTGTGGCCATCAAGGGCAGTATTAAGTTCTAGGAACCATTTTTCTATGTCATTTTGTTGATCAGTGATGAGGTCGTCGAGCCCTTTTAACAATAAACCTTTTTCATGAGTGAAGTGTCCAAGATTATCCTCAAAAGTGCTCCTGATTTTGAAGTCAGGACCTTTTTCCCCCTCCTTTCTTCTTACAAGATTTCCCCAAGGGGTAAAATCATCGTTTTGGTAAAAAGTCAAAAGGGAAGAATCATCGAAGATGTCACGGCTTGACAAACACGCATGTTCGATGGTGGTTTCTTCTCGGCATTCTTCCACTTCATGAGGGCCCCCACAGTGGTCGCAAATCAAGTATGGGTTTGACAACCATTTAGTTGCTCACGACCCTGCTAGGTATGATACCTTTTCGTAAAGCTTTCTCAGCTGGGTCTCAGGAAAAGGGTTTGTATGATCTCGGTTATACTCATAGTTGAATCGGGTTCATCCCATGTATCATCCTGATCTTGAACATATTCCTCAATTCTATTCCACCCTTTCACAGCGCTTAGATTGGCTATTTTTCCTTTTTTCGAATTATTGATTTCGTCCTGGTCGTTTTGGGAGATATTATCGTAGAAAATTTGGACAAGAAGCCAAAGCTCGATGCCATGATAGGGAACTTGTCTTATTAGATCCTTGAATCTAATCCAAGATTTATAGATGGGTTCGTCTTTTCCTTTACGAAAATGGAGGATTTTGTCCCTAAATGCTGAGGTTCTTCCTGCTGGGAAGAACTTATCATAAAATTTAGAGATGAGTTGCTCCCTAAAAATGGACTCAAAAGGAAATTTATCATACCAATCTTTGGCTTTTTCTTGAAGAGTAAAAGGAAAGAACCGTAATCGGGACGTGTCTCTAGTGGCCCCATCCATATGGAGGGTGTCCACTATCTTCAAGAAATCCCTAACATGTTGGATTGGATCCTCAGTTTTCAACCCGTGAAACTTGCATACACTTTGGACAAGCCAAACATCGTTTGCACGCAAGACCCCATTGGTGTGTTCGTTTGGAAAAACAATAGCATTTGAAAAGCCGTGAGGGTTCGGGGAGGAGTAATCCTTAAGGTACTTAGGGGTAGGAATTTCTGGAGTGTCCATATCATGATTGGACTGGGGGCTAGGGGTGTAAGGTGATGATCGGAGTCTTTCTCAGAAAGAGCCTCATCAAAGTTGATGGATGCGCCAAATGGTTTGGATATTGGAAGAGATTGCCTTAGCCTACGCATTTCCCTATCAGGTTCTGCGTAGGGTGGAACAAGGTTTCTTATGGAACTACGACTCCTAGTGATTATAAGATTAGAGAGATCTTCGTTTACCATGATGGCCAAGGAAGATTTAAGCAATGGGTTGGTCAGAAAAAATATAGACTAAAGAAACCTATAAAAATAAAATAAAAATCTTACTAGAAAGGAATCTAGCAAGTAGACCTAATAAAAAGATATTTTAACCTAAACAATAACTATTCCCCGGCAGCGACGCAAAAAAATTGAAAGAGTGGGCGGAATTAGTTGCTAGTCAACTAACCCAAATAACTAAAAGTGCAATAAAAATAAATAACACGAAAATAAAATGTGGAGAAAAACAATAATGAGAGAAACGTGTTTACTTAGATTTTACTACTCCATAGCTATCTTTTACTAGTTGATTAGTTTGTTATAATTGCGTGAATGACAGGTTATATTCCTTAATACCATTCGTAGGGCAGTGTAAGATCTTCCCTAACTCTATAAGCTTCTGCCTCTTCCTATGTCGTGCCGACAACTAGCTCCTAACATGGCCTCCTTAGTAGTCACTCATGCATTAAATATAACCAATTAATCGTAGTACACATCCGATTCATATTTCTTAAGACGTTCAAGCATGTTACCAATTGGAAGTCTGCCAGTTTTCTTAAGCCTAACATCGAAATCATTCATCCAATACAGTTTACAAATAACCAACCAATAATCAATAGCTAGGTTTCATTACATCTAAGCAAACACAAAGAAAACCTAGCCTAGCATGTTAAAGTAAAGACAAGCATAAGATAGAATCAAACAACACATAAACATATTGAATAATTATTAAAAGACTTATCTTTATAAAAACATGGATGATAAAAGGGTGAAAAACCCTGTAAAATTCGACCTAGGGTTTTTCCACAAGTTCTCCCACAAGTCTCTCTAAAATTATCCTCCTAATACATGAAAATTAGAAAACTATATATAGATTTTGGGGTCTGACGGCATCACGTTGTGACTCTGACGCCGTCAGCTCACCGCCAATATTCTTCTCGTATTGCCTAGATCCAGATCTAACGCCGTCATGTATTAATTTTCTCATAGCCGTCACATGTAATTTGCTCTTGACGGCCTTGGTGACGCCCTCATGTGTTAAATCCCAAAAGCATGCAGTCGTTAAGTAAAAAAGACAGGAGTAACTATGTTTTTAATGTTTTCAATAGTGAGAGATTTGCCCAAGCTGTTTGTTTATTCGGCGGTAGAGACATTTGGCCAACTTTTTGGAAAATTTAGTTTTTTTGGCCGTATCAGCCCTTGGACTTCTTACCATTGTTTAATCTGATACCCCTTACTCCTTAATTACTTTTATTTTAAAAAATAAAACTTATGTTTGACCGGAATTTTTCTATGTACAAGAAAATTAACACTTCTTAGAAGTAATTCATCTAATACTTCTATATATGTACAAGTAAAAGTTATCAAGTATAAACACAAGTTTATTCAAATGTAAGTCAAAAATTTAGCACTTTGGTGACATTATTCAAGAATTAAAAAATAAAAAATTAAAAATTAAAAACTAACTCACTAGCACTTGACTGTTCTAAATCTTATTTAAAATAAAGTAATATTAACAATTTTGATAATTCTTCATATATTATTCTTCAAATGTTTTAATACTTTATTATATTATATGTTTTAAATCATATATGTACATGATTCAAGTATGGTGGCATAAAGTTTATTCAAGTTTAACTAAAAAAAATTGGTTTTTTAATATATAAAAATACATTATTCAAGGTAAAAAACAAAAACATAAAAAAAAAAAAAGAGAAAAAACTCATGGAATTATAAGCGTTATAACTAAACATAGTCGAGTATTCTTCTTTGTATAATAAAAAATTGAAAACCGTAAATAAAACAAAACAAAAACTAAATTATTTGTTTTTTAATAAACAAAAATATGTTATTTAAAATAAATAAAAAAAAAAAAAAAAAAAAAAAAAACTCGCGCGTTCACAAGTATTATAACTAGTATATTTCTGTAATAAATAAAATTCATGCAAGCCCAAATAAATTGCAATACACGAATTTAATTTTATAATTGCATTGACTTTTCAATATTGAATACATACCCAATGCATATTGAATACATACCAAATCACAAGGGTATAACTGACATTGACCAAAAATTAAGTTTTCACATTTTCACTTGACCAAAAATATATTATAATTATTTAAAAATTTTCATTGTAATAATTTCAAGACACCTAAGACGGAAAGAGCAGTACACTAATTAGCTATATGTATACAACCATTCTTTTACTCTCAACTCTTAAGAGATATCCTAAACGTTCACTAATAAGCATAAGATTTTTAATATTACATTTTATAATGTAAAAAGCATAACTCACGTCTTATTCAGTTAAGCGTGTCTAGTGGAGAGTAGTACCGGTTTGGGTGACCAAACCGGGAAGTCCTCCCTTGTGGACCACTGCCCTGTTGGTACGATTTCAAAGTCCTTCAATGAAGGTTTCAACCCACAAGGGTTCGAATCTGGAGAAGGCAGGGTTTACTTCAATTTAAGTGTCGTGCCTTCGGGCGGCTTAAGTTGAAGGTTTTCTCCCCATCGGGTTTCATATTGGACATGGTTTTCCTTTAAAAGAAAGTAACCGTTCAAAAAAAAAAAAAAAAAAAAAAAAGTTACAAATGTATTCCTTTCGATCTGTCTTTAAATCGCCAATAGTGTATACCTACAAAACAACAATACAACATATATATATACATCACAATCGTGTAGCCATGTTTCCCTTCCCACCACCACCATTTTCGGCCATCTCCATTTCCATCTCTGCCCTCGCAGCCTGCTCCCGGAACTTCTTATAAATATCACTAGCATAAAATTTTCTAGTCCGGACCACCAAAATAACTGAAACAAACGCACCAAAAAGAGTTACGGCCGATATAATCAGAAATGCCACCTTAAAACACTCAACTCCAACACAATTCAATTCCTCACCGTCTTGTCTAAATTTCCCTAAAATTCTCATCTGCCTTTCGGCCTCCTGGTCGTATAAGTGTCCCGTCACTTTCACGTTCAAAATATACAATCCAATCGGGCTAGCAACCGCTCCAAAGTTGTACAAAGTTGAGTAGTATTTTAACCCAAAAATTTCGGAGATGATTGCGAAAAGCAATGGCCATTGAGCTCCAAAGCAAAACCCAATAATAACCGAAGCAAAATATAGCGAGTTAGGGACTCCGAATGCTATCAGAAGGTGGCCGACAAGAGATAAAATTAGGGTTAGGGTTAGCATGAGTGGCCTTGGGAATTTGTACTTTTTGAGAACGATTTCGGATACGAATCCAGCTGTGACTCTACCTAGGTAATTCCAAATGCTTACAAGTGACACAAAGGTGCTAATGCTTCGAGCTGGGTACCCGAGAGATTGCCCGATTTGACCTAAGTTGTCTATCGCGGTTAAAGTTCCACCGACGCCACAAATTGTCGCTAAAAATAGCGTTAACATATCGATGGAGAAAAGTGCTTGTAGAATTGTGTAGTCATCTCCTCTTTCAGGTGGCTGGAACGCGGTTCTGAAGCAAGACCGTTCTTTTTCTTGCTTCGGCGATGGTGGTGGTGATGGCAGTGGTAGGACAGTAACAGGTGGATTATTAGCGACAACTTTTATTGGCGACGGATCATTTAGCGACAATAATTTCTTTTTCCAGGCGTTGTACTCTTCTCTCACAACTACAAATAGAGGTAAAAAGAGGAGGAAAACCACAACCGCAGCGCTAACACCGTACCCGGCCCTAGGGAATTGGACCGCTTTTTGGGCTATGATAATTATCATCAAGAATCCAGCCAAGCCAAGAGATACATATAAAAGATCGTAGAAAACTTTGAGTTCATTTGCTTGTCGAGTTACCTTCATGATTCGTATTGTACGTACAAATAAAAAGGAAATAACCGCAGGGAGCCACCCTATGAGTAAAATGAGGGCACTTTTATTCTCACCATAAATTGCATGGTAAATTTGTGTGATAATGGCTCCACTCAAACCGACAAATCCCTTAAGAAGTCCTAGCACCACCCCTCGACTCTCTGGGAAGTTCTTTACACATGTCACTAATGCCCCGGTGTTGGCAAATGTTTGCGAATTCGCACCTACATGCACATGTATAAATTTAGTAGAGATTCAGTATTATCCGTAGCAACGAGACTTAATAACTTTTATTTGTATCTAATTTTCTTTTTTTGAACTTATTTTTGTATCTAATTAATTTATAAGAAATAAAATCTCACCTATGCAAATATACAAAAACATTAACTTTTATTTGTATCTAATTTTTTTTTGAACTTATTTTTGTATCTAATTAATTTATAAGAAATAAAATCTCACCTATGCAAATATACAAACACATTTGCCAAACAGTTGGTTTAGCAATTCTCCTAGTAACACCCATCCAAATCATAAAGTACCCAAAAAAATTAAGTACTGATCCGAGAGAAAGCACGACCCACGGGGGTGTAACCTCGGCAATAAGACCAGAAAGTACACCAACGTTGCTACCGAGGTCTTTAAAAAATGATAGTAAGTTGAGTGTACTCTGGTCATAACCGAGGGACGTTTTGATCTCTGAGGAATAGAGACCAAACATGTAGGTCGCACCCGCGGCCGACATGATTAAAAACGAGGCGAACACCATAAACCATCGACCGTCTAAGATTTGGACGGCTAAGCTGCCCATTTTGGACCGGCCGCCAATGTTGGCTGTCATCATCTTTAGCGATTACTTGTGAATGTTATGAGCTGTAGTAGAGATTTTTGTAGCTCTATGATTGGTGTACTCGAAACCAAAAGTGGGGACATTATATAGAGAAAAAGAGTTGACTATTATGTGGTGATAAAGACTTTCATTGACTATTTAATGTATACAAAATGATAGGATGTTGAAAAATCTGATCCAAATCGAAGTATGAACCGAATTAAAAATAAGGCTAGCTGTACTATGTGAATTTGTCCACATCCAAAAGTTTGAGGAGAACAAGATCATGGCAAGTTGTTTTGCTAAGATCCCCCTTTATTTATTTATTTATTTTTATTTTTATTTTTGAACGTGGTGGTAAGATCTTTTTAGTAACAGTTTTTTCGATGTGTCAGTTTAGTATCTGAACTAAAAAATAGTGTTTACACGATCAACTTTCGAAAATAGTTTAAGCTTGAAGCGTAGCGACTAATGTTTTGCTATTAAGGCATCCGCTATATTAGTTTATGAAAAGGTTTAAGAGTAAGCTGCAAAAAACGTATTTAAACTTTGCTAAAAATGTAAATGTTGTCCTTTTACAAAAAAATTTGCAAATAATATTCCTGACCGATCTCTAATCTGCAAATAATATCTTTGATGTGTTACTGTTCATGCAAAAATTATTTTTTGGCATAACACTCGTTAACTTTTCACGTTAGTGACGTATGAAATGCTTATTTTACCCTCCTCTCACTACTACAAAAAGGATCATTTAGACCTCCACATAAAGACCTTCTACCAAAATCACAGGTCCAAAAGATCCCCGGAAGTCTTTTAGACCGGTGTATATGATTTCAACGGGTTTAAATGTGAATTTTACATTTAGACCGGTGAATATCAAACAAACCCGTTCAAAAGACTACTCTTTTAGACGTGTGCGTTTAAATGCCAGAGGTCTAAATGTATTTTGAGTTTTGGACCGGTGGATATCATATAAACCTGTCTAAAAGTCTTGGCGGGATTTAAAATTTTTCATCAAAATCTGCCCGCACATACAAAATTTTCAAACCTGTTCTTTTGTTTCTTTCTGTTCTTTTTTAGTCTTCTTCTCTACCTACTTTTTCACTTGTTTCCACACTTTCTTTTTTATTTTCAACACATCAATGAAGCACACCACAAGTTTTATTTCATTTTCACCTAAGAATCACCACATCCCTTATGAGTATTACAAACTGAAATAACTCTTTTCTTTATTTTTAAATCATTGAACAACACAAAACCCGAATTACTCCCTTTAATCTTTTTATGAATCACCGAAACCACACAAAAAAATAATAATCAAATCTGCCTTTGTGTTTCTTTTTGATTCACGAATCTCAAACAACCATTTCTATCCTTGTTTCTTTTTCGAAGATAACAAGATCTAGGAAACTATGTCTCGGGTAAGTGGGTTTTTTTTTTTTTTTTTTTTTTTTTTTTTTTTTTGTTTTTTTTTTATTAATGTTTAATGGTGGCTTTGTGTGGATCTTTAAAGATTCTTTTCTTGAAATTAATACAACCTGATATCTTTTTGTTTTTGGTTTTGAACTAAAAAATATAGATCTATGATGAAGTTCTCTTTGAATATTTGTAAGATCTGTTATGGTACATTCGAAAGAGAAGAATTGAGATCTTTTTGTTTTTTTGTGTTATTTGTTGTTGGTGTTGGCTATGGTTGTTAGTTGATGGTGAATGGGATATTCACAATAGGGCGTTTTTACATGTCCAGTTTCAAATAATTTTACAGAGGCATATTTCACAAAGGCCTTTTTACAACTCGTGAACTACAAGAGCTTATCATAATAACCAAACTGCTGATTTCTTGAAAAAAAATATATTTTTTTTATATTAAAAAACACCTTTTAGACCGGTGGAAATGAAACCAACCTGTCCAAATAAATAGTCTTTTAGACCGGTGCTCGAACCGGTCTAAATGTGTTTAAGTCTTTTAGACCACCCCCCATTCAGACCCCCTGAGGAACCAGCCTAAAAGCCTTTTTCAACCGGTCTAAAAGATCTTTTTTGTAGTAGTGTCTTCATCCCACAATTACTTTTCTTTTAATTTTCAATTAATCTCTCTCCACCACCTCCATCACGACCACCCTCTACCACCACCCAACATCACCACCACCACTATCCTCCATTATCCAACATCAACACCACCCTCCACCACCACAACACCAGCTGATCGAATATAAAAATAGACTTTAGCAATTTAAATCAGTTGCTCCTTTAGAAAAGATATACTTAAGTGTTAACTATCAAGGTCAAAGGACTTGTATTCAGATTTGTGATCCGTTCGAAATTCAACTACAAAGTCACTATACATTCATTTCATGACATACGTTATAAAAATGTCTTCTCATAGAACATTTATATGCGCATTTTTATCCGTTTTCATGACGTAAAAACTGCATGCCAAGTGTTTGATAAAATGCCTCGGCGAGATGTCGTGAGCTGGAATACGATGATTTCTGGGTATTCGATAAATTGGGATGAGGATCGTGCTGTTGGAATGTTTGAGGAAATGCAGGGGTGTGGGGTGAGGCCTAGTGAGTTGGAGGTACCTGTGAGGGTGGCGGTGATGGTTGTGTGGTGATAGAGAGTGATGGTGATGAGAGTAAAGCCTACTGCTACTGAACTCAAGGATTAATACTGCTTGTGTTTAACAAAATAGTACTACTAGCAGTTATATCAAGTCAATACTCTCACGTTTATGTTGTTGTGCTTTTTAATGTTGCTCTCGTACTGTACTTAATGCTGTTACGTTATTAAAGCATAATTCAAGGCTATCTAACTAGTTAGTGAAAAAGACGATGACGTGATCATAAAGCTTGAAAATGCAGCAATTCAACGGTCAAAATCAGTTGACTCTACTGTTCTTGGGAAGTACAACATTTGGAGAAAAGAGAATGATAACGAGAACACTGACACAACCATCAGATTGGTACGGGATCAAATGATTATGGCTAGGGTATATCATAGCATTGCAACAATGAAACACAATACACGGTTGGCACGTGAATTACAAAATCAAATTAAAGAAAGTCGACGTGCTTTAGGTGATGCCACTGTAGATGCTGATCTTAATCGCTGGTCAGTTTGTCCTCCTCATGTGAAAACGTATGGATTTTATTTTTATTCTATTGATAACGAGTCTAACTGATTAAAAAAAAGAAGAAGAAGAAAAAGCATCGTTACTATCTAAATGGTTGTGGGTAAAATAGTGCCCAATTTGGATATCAGAAGGTAAAATAGTTGGCTATATTAGGCTTCAATTATTGTGACCTCCCAGAGTGCTCAGTTTACAATAATGAGATCTTTATTCTAACAAGGGTCGGTTTGGATGTGCGTTTTGGAAATGATTTTGATAATTTTATCTTGGTTTCTAGTGTTTTTGGATAAACATCCATATGAAAACTTAAAACTGTTTATGTAAGTTTAAAATAAAGTTACCTTTCTACCTTTTTGTAACGTAATGTGAGAGACTTCTACTTCCATATAAAAATATGTCTCGTCTTCACATTACTAAAAAATATGATTTTCTTAAATAATCATAACAATTTCGAAATACTCAAACATCTGATGGTCTGATTATTACAACTTCAATCAACATTATTACATATGACAAGTCCTATCATGGATTTTTATGATTATAGGATGCAATATATGATACTTTCAAATCACACATCCAAACACCCCTGTACGCTAGTTTCCGTGATCATATTCTGTACATCCAAAGTCACCAAAAGATAGTTTTGTGTCCCATTTAGATCATTATGTAACCCTTATAATATTTTTCCATAAAACTCAACATTTTCTATATATTTGTCAATTTTTTACAGAGTTTAAAAGTTTTATACAAAATATAAACCAAGTTTTTAGAGGTTGTTTGGTTACAAAATGACTCAAACGGGACACGGCTATCATATAATAACTTAGACATCTTAGTAAGATTACACTGACATTTTACACAAAGAACCCTGAATTTTTTTAATGGATTCTTTACCACTTATGGCGCTATCAAAAATGAAGACAGGGTTCTATGGAAGCTTGGGACTTTGCCACCTGGATTGATGACATTTTATGGGCTGACACATCCACTCGAGAAGTCATGGAATGTGCTGGATCTCAAGTATAATCCAAGCATCAATAAGAATGACATAAAGAAAGCAGCTGTCGTCC
The DNA here is from genome assembly GCA_030686995.1 of Artemisia argyi. Taxonomy (NCBI): domain Eukaryota; kingdom Viridiplantae; phylum Streptophyta; class Magnoliopsida; order Asterales; family Asteraceae; genus Artemisia; species Artemisia argyi. Next base: position 151,692,595 of record CM060682.1, on the reverse strand, counting down.
ACTATAATGGAAACATGAAATTGTGGCTTGAGTTAGCAATGACAAAGTACCAGCCGTATTGGGTCAAATACATAAAGTTTGACCATCCTTATATCTAGGGTTGCAAAATAGGTGCATGAAAAAAGGTACTTATACTATGATAATTTCTGCTCTTTTGTTCATGCAAAATCATTCCATTCTATTCATTGTTATTAGTAGCACGTGACAACGCCTATGTATCTGTGTATGCGACTTTTTTCTTAGAAAAACGTATAGTGAAGAATATAGTTTTAAAGTATCTTGTGTTCATTTCATGGAACAAGGGTTTGTAAGTAAATTACTTGGATGTTAACATCTACCTCAACTCATCTGTTCATCTGTCTGAGATTCTATTGATCTTATGAAACTATAAGGTTTTGCTTATATATTGCAGTGTAAAGCATGTCAGTGTACATCATGTTATGATACAATCCCATAACTTCATTTGCTTGAACCTATTGCATACTAACATTTTGAAATTTGTGCTTGATGTTTATATATTCTAAACAGAAAGTAATGAAAGAAAGTTATGATCAAGGTGCAGCTATGTGTTGTAATACAAGTTAAGCAGGCGTTTTCTTCAGAGGCTATAGTCACTTGATATTCGATTGACAATTTGTCGATTGAACGGTGTTGTTGAACAGATAGCAAATCTGAATACAAGTCCTTTGACCTTTGTTGATGCAAATAATGTCTAAAAACGTTATTTCTATCTTTCAATATCTCTATGTTTTGATGATAACAAAATGTGAAAACACTTTATGTAAAAATTAACGTAAACAAGTTTTTAGTCGAAAATTCCCGTTTCTACATAAATCACTTTATGTAAGAATAAACAAATTTACAACTTGACAAATGATCAATGAAGTGAATTTGTACTTCAAACTTCACATTTTTAATGTGACAAAACATTCTTTTAAAAATACACTCTACAAATTATTTTTAAATTATAAAGAAATGTTTTATTAGGAAAAATAAGTTTAAAAACATAATAGCTAATTCCCCCCCCCCCCCCCAAAAAAAAAAAAAAAAAATCAGCTTCAAACTATCCCAAATAAACCATCACCACTAAAAATAAAATTTGGAGCGTCCTTGTTTGGCACTATACCATGGTACCACTTAATTTAGTGGTACCGTGATGTATTTAGTGGTACCGTGTGCCTCAAACGGTCAAATTTTCCTTTGCCTATATATACCTGTCCATTCCACATATTTAAGGTATCCTTTACCCATACAACTTTCTATGATAAAATCCCTTATCACCTAAACTCTTCTTTGATCATTTAGTTAGGTTATTTTTGTTTTGAAGAGTGATCCTTTCATCCAACCAAGTGATCACCATCATTCCCCTACTTGTCAAGAGAAGAACATAAAGTATCAAGAAGATACAAAGTGTTAAGAGTCTTTGTGTAGTGTACTTGCATTACTTGTTAGTCAACTTGATTGTATCTTGATATACAACAAGTGTCATAGTCTTGTCCAAGTCTTTTTGTGTTGATCATTGTTGTTAATACAAATATCGCCTAAAATCGTTATTTATATTTTACGATCTTTGCTAAGTTTTGTTAACGAAAAAATGTAAACTTTAGTTTCTAAGTAAAACATAATTTTAGTTTAAAGACTTGCATAATTAGACATTTGCTACATTTTACATTTCACATTAAACACAACACTTTTTATATTTCTTAAAATAGAAAAATGTTAGCATCACATCATACATTTATGGTAAGCTTGTGTGTTTGACTTACCATAATCTCTTACACATTTTTGGAAGCTTTCCATCTTTGATTCAATGTGTTTGACTATAATTTAGTTGATGTGACTTTGGTCGGTTTGGATAAATTTATTGCAAAACCAACTGCAAGCCTGGCGGAACCCTGGGGGTACACGGGCGGAACCCATCTGAGGGTTCCGCCGTATCCGTCAGACCTGCAGAAGGTCTTGCTATAAATACCAAGCCATATGTTTGAATTTTTGGCCTTATCACTCTACATTATATTTTCACACACATATATTCATATCATTCATCTAACCCTTTAACATTTCACTTTGATGTGAAGTTTCTTTTGTAGCAAAGAAGTTCACAAGTTCATATAAAGTTACAAGTATTCAACACAATGTTGCAAGACTTGTTAGCTTAGCATTGTGTAAACTTTGTGTAGTTTACACATCATTTGATTGTGTGTTTTCAGTAGTGATCGGTTAGTATTTTAGACCTCAAAATACAAAGTGTGACGGGAGTTGTTGTACCCTTGTAAAAGAACTAACAGGAGTGGTTGTACCCTTGTAAAAGAACTCGACATCTAGCTTAGTGTCGGTAAACGTGTATAAGCGACGTGTAAGGTTTTCTCCGCCGGTGAAAGGAACGTGTTGACTAGTGAAAGAAACTCTCGAGTTGGATACTCGGGGCATGGTCGTAGGGCAAGGAAAAAGAGTCCTTGTAGCCGAACCACGATAAATACTCGTGTTGTGGTTTGATCGTTTCTTTCTTTGAACTTCCATGTTATATATTGTGTTTGTGTTCATATCTTTGATTAAACGGAAAGTTTCAAAAGATAATTAAACAAGTTTAAAGTTTTTAAACGGTAAACTATTCAACCCCCCTTCTAGTTTTCCACAATTGGCATCAAGAGCTACGTTACTCAAGCTTTTAAAATATATTGTGTTTTAAAACTTGAAACGATCCATGGATTTTGAAAATTACAAAGAAGGGCAATCTATGCAAAGACCACCACTTTTTGAAGCAAATGGTTTTATATATTAGAAAAATCGTTTTGAAACTTACGTGAAATCTAAAGATATATTTATGGTATATAATCATTGATGGTGATAATATAGCTACAAATAGTAAAGATGATGATATAAAGAAATTGATTGCTAAAAATAATGAAGCTAAAATGATGCTTTACAATGCTTTGCCTAAGAAAGAATATGAAAGAGTCTTTATGTGTAAAACCGCCAAAGATATTTGGAAATCTTTAATAGTCACTCATCAAAGAAACTCACAAGTTAAGGATAACAAAATTGATCTTCTTGTTCAACAATATGAACAATTTGTTATTCCCGAAGATGAGATTATTGATAGTGCATTTGCTAGGTTTAACACTATTATTACTTCACTTAAAGCACTTGATGAATCTTTTTGTAGCAAGAATTTTGTCAGGAAATTCCTTAGAGCACTCCATCCGAAGTGGAGAGCAAAAGTGACGGCAATTGAAGAATCCAAGGATCTTTCAAGCATGTCACTTGACGAGCTAATTGGAAACCTCAAAGTTCATGAAATGGTAATGGAAAAAGATTCGGAAATAGTTAAAGGCAAGAAAGAAAAGGTTAAGTCCATTGCCTTGAAAGCTAGAGTCCAATCAAGTGATGATGAAGAATCTACTTCGGATAGTGATGATGAAGAATATGCCATGGCCGTTAGAGACTTCAAGAAGTTCTTTCGTAGACGAGGGAAGTTTGTAAGACAACCTAAAGATGACAAGAAAACATTCCGTAAAGATCGTGATGATAGGAAATGAAAGGTTGAAAGGAAATGCTATAGGTGTGGAGACACAAGTCATCTCATAGGAGAATGTCCAAAACCACCCAAAAGCAAGTCTCAACAAGCTTTTGTGGGTGGTGCTTGGAGTGAGTATGAAGGAGATGACGATGAGCCAAAGAATGATGATATTGCTCTCATGGCTCACGACTCAAATGAGGTACTCTCCAACTCATCTTATTCTTCCATTGATGATGACACCTTACAAAAAAAATATAACAAACTTTGTGAATTAAGCTTAAAAATCATAAACAAAAATAAGTTTTTGAAAACTAAAAAGGAGTTTTTAGAAAATGAGGTTTATGAGTTAAAAGAAAAAGCTAAGAGATTAGAAAAGAGTAAAGGTATGGACACATCGTGCAAATCATGTGAAGAGCTTAAACTCGAAGTTGAGAAACTTAAAATTACTCAAGATGATCTAATAAAACAAACCACAAAGTTTAAGAAGTTCGATAAAAGCATTTCTTGTGCGGATGAAATTATGAAACTTCAAAAGTCACCATTTGATAAAACAGGACTAGGTTTCATGAAATTAGAAACTTTGAAGAGTCAAACGAAACAAGAAAAGAAAGCACAAGAAACTATCAAAACTGCTACAGCAGCCCGCGAAACGGACGGAACCCAAAATAGGGTTCCGCCCGTTGAACCCAAAGGTTCCGCCGGGTCTGCAGCAGCAGTAACAACTTCTATGTCGGATTGTTCAAACTTTGTTAAAGTCACATATAAAAATGGAATAAAGCCTGCCTTTAAAACTGGAGTAAGACTTAGTAAAAACGAATTTAGAGCTAGAACTACTCAACCAAGACCTAAGACTCCAATTCCCAAACGCCCCTTTCCAAAGAGTAACTACAACACACGACCAAACTACCAACATGTTTGGAACCAAAACACTCCTGGACATTACCAAACTCCAAATTACATGTCATGGAACCCTTTTGTTCTATTTTTATACTTGGATTAAGTTAATGGTATGCTTAACCAAAATGGACCCATGAGAAATTGGGGACCAAATGTTTGAGTGTTTTTCGTAAAATAAGTGTGCCTCAAAGTATGTTTGGAACCGAATGAATGGATTAAAGATAGCGGTTGTTCAAGGCACATGACGGGTAACAAAAGCCTCTTCTCTACTTATCACAAATGTGATGGAGGTAACGTTACGTTTGGTAGTAAAGCTAGGAGCAAAATCATCGGAAAAGGTACAATCTCCCATGACTCTTTTTATAGATGATGTAGCTCATGTTGATAACTTAGGTTTTAATCTTCTTAGTATTAGTCAACTTTGCTGTAATAAGTATAATGTCCTTTTTAGTGAAAATGGAAGTAAAATGCTTAAAGATTGTATAACCATAGCCAAAGGTGTTCTTAAGAACAACGTGTATGTCATGAAGATGGATCAAACATCTAGAGACAAACTTTGTCTTACCTCATTAGATGAATCTTCAACTTTATGGCATAGACGTTTAGGACACGCTAACATGAGACTTATACAAAACCTCTCCTCCAAAGACCTAGTTCGAAACCTACCTAAGCTAAAATATGACCAACACTTTTGTGACGCTTGCAAAGTCGGTAAACAAGTCTATAGTAGCCATAAGGCTAAAAACTTGGTTTCTACATCTAGGTGTCTAGAACTTTTGCATATGGATTTATTTGGTTCATCCGCTATACAAAGTTATGGAGGTAACTTCTATACTTTGGTCATAGTAGATGATTACTCAAGATATACTTGGACAAAATTTTTGAAAACTAAAAATGAAGCTTTTGATAAATTTGTGATTCTAAGTAAGAAAATTCAAAATCAAGTAGGGTCTAGTATTGTGTCTATTAGAACGGATCACGGTCGTGAATTTGATAATGAATTTCAATTTGTAAACTTTTGTGATAAAAATGGAATTACTCATAAATTTTCGCCTCCACGCACCCCTCAATCTAATGGTGTAGTAGAACGTAAAAAGCGGACTTTGTAAGAGATGAGTAGAACAATGCTTAATGAACAAAACATTCCACAAAAGTTTAGGTGTAACGCCGTTGACACATCAACGTACATTTTAAATCGAGTCTTAATTAGACCATTTTTGAATAAAACTCCTTATGAACTATATAAAGGTAAAAAGCCTACATTATGATACTTTAGAGTGTTTGGGAGTAAATGCTTTATTCTTAACACCAAGGATTATCTCACCAAATTTGACCCAAAGTCTTATGAAGGTGTATTTCTTGGATATTCACAAAATAGTAAAGCTTACATTGTTTTGAACAAAGAAACCTTAAGAGTCAAGGAATCGTTGAATGTAACATTTGACGAGAGTCAGCCTCCCTCTAAGACATCACCTTTGGTAGATGATGACTTAGTTGAAAGCCAAGCAATAGAAAGTCAAGAGATCTTAGGTAATGACAAGGAAGATGAACTATTAAACAAAGAATTTGTCAATGTCAAATAATCTAAAAGTCATCCATTAGATGGTGTCATAGGAAACATTAACGAAAGAACACTAAGATCAAAAGTTCAAAATGAAAGCAAGTTCTTTTGTTTCGTGTCAACCATTGAACCGAAAAACATTAATGAAGCCATTAAAGATGAGTCTTGGGTAATAGCAATGCAAGAAGAGTTAAACCAATTAGTTAGGAATAATGAATGAACATTAGTTCCTCAACCAAAGAGTCAAACAATAATTGGAACAAAATGGGTCTTTCGTAATAAAATGGATGAAAATGGAATTGTGTCTAGAAACAAAGCTAGGCTAGTAGCACAAGGATATAATCAACAAGAAGGCATTGATTATGATGAAATTTTTGCTCCAGTTGCTAGGCTCGAGTCAATTAGAATCTTACTTGCATATGCATGTGCACACAATTTTAAACTCTTTCAAATGGACGTCAAAAGTGCATTTCTAAACGGGGTTATTAATGAAGAAGTGTATGTTGCTCAACCACTGGGCTTCATCGATTTTGAAAAACCCAATCATGTTTACAAACATAAAAAGGCTCTTTACGGACTTAAGCAAGCTCCAAAAGCATGGTATGATCGACTTAAAACCTTCCTAGTTGACCATAAGTATACCATGGGCTTAGTTGATAATACTCTCTTCACTAAGAAGAAAGATTCACATATTATCATTGTCCAAATATATGTTGATGATGTTGATATAATATTGTTTAAAAATGTTATTAATATCTCTCAATAAACCTATGTTTTGATAATCACAAAACTCAAATCAAATTAAGTCAAGATTAAGACGTAAACAAGTATTTGATAACAAATATTTACCTCTACATCTAATATCACTTAAGGTATGCATAAACTAAGCATCTTATGCATTACATGATCAAAGGAAACCTTGTCTTAAGACATAACTTTTTATAAAATGATATTAACATTTTATACATATTTGTAAATCATTTTTGGTATTGTTATATTAAACTACAAAGATATGATTTCAAAATTCAAACCAAAAAGGGCAAATTTTATCCAGAAAAACTTTTCCAACGTTCAGGAGGGCGGCCCCCTTAATTTTACTAGGCAGCCCCCTTAATCATTAAGGGGACCGCCCTCTAATTAAGGGGACCGGCACGCTCCAGAACAGTATTTTCTGGCCCTATAAATATTGGATCGTTTCACATATTTTTCTCACCTTTTTGCACTATAAACTTTCTGATCCAACCTCCATTTCTAGATCTAAAATCCTTTGATCATATAATTCATAAGTCTTTGTATCCAAGTGATCCAAAGCTTCATCCATTAAAGTGCAAGAAGAAGAATACTCCTTTACATCCATCTAATTGTAGTAGTGTTGTGATTAGCTAGTTTCATATTGTAGTAGTGTTAGATCTTTGTAAAAGTGTTGTGTGAATTTGTTGATTGTAGAAACTAGGTGTGTTGTAAAGTAGTTTAGTAGTTGTGACCTAGTTGTGCTTAGAAGAAGGTGTGAAGTTGAAAAGGTGTGAAGAAGGTGTGAAGTCTTGAAGAAGTTGTGAAGGTGTGAAGAAGGTGTGAAGTTGTGAAGAAGTTGTGAGATTGGTTCTAGCTGCGATTAGAACTCGACATTTAGCTTAGTGTCGTTAACTCGTGTAAGCCAAGGTGTGCAAGGTTTCTCCACCATAAGGAGTTTGTTGACATAGTGAAGAAAACTCTCGAGTGTGGTACTCGGGGAGTGGAGTAGGGCAAGGAAGGTGTCCTTGTAGCCGAACCACTATAAATTCGCGTGTTGTGGTTTGATCTTTCTAACTCTATCTTTTCTTCATTCTATTTCAATACTTTCATTATTAGATTAGAATTGCTTATATTGGTTGTTGTTTGAATTCACTTGAGATCGAATCGAAAGTTTTTTAATATGCTACAAAATATTTTGGTAATAAATTTAAAAGGACGTAAAACTATTCAACCCCCCTTCTAGTTTTCCACAATGGGTATCAGGAGCCAGGTCTAGCAAGATCTTTAAAATATATTGTATTTTAAAACTTGTAACGATCTATGAAATCTGAAAAATATTTAGAAGGGCAATCTATGCAAAGACCACCACTATTTGAAAGTGATTGATTTTTATATTGGAAAAATCGATTCGAAACTTATGTGAAGTCAAAAGATCTAGATCTTTGGCATGTTATTACTAATGGTGATTTTTTACCTATTCAAAATAACCCCGAAACAAAGAAAGATGAAATCGTACCTTTTGAAAAACAAAATGATGATTTAAAAAGAAAACTTGCTAAAAATAATGAAGCAAAAATGGTTATTTATAATGCGCTACCACGTAAAGAGTACGAAAGGATCTTTATGAGTGAAACCGCAAAAGAAATTTAGAACTCTTTACTAATAACTCACCAAGGTAATAGTCAAGTCAAAGATAATAAGATAGATCTACTTGTTCAACAATATGAGCAATTCACGATTCCGGAAGAGGAATCAATTGATAATGCTTTTGCTAGATTTAACACTATCATCACAAGTTTAAAAGCACTTGATGAGAATTTTTCTAGTAAGAATTTTGTTAGGAAGTTTCTTAGGGCTCTTCATCCAAAATGGCGAGCTAAAGTGACGGCTATTGAAGAATCAAAGAATTTGTCAACATTGCAACTTGATGAACTAATTGGAAATCTAAAAGTTTACGAAGCTATTATTAAGAAGGATTCCAAAATGGTCAAAGAAAAACGAGAGCAAAACAAGTCAATCGCCTTGAAGGCTAGAAAGGAATCTAGTATCGAAGATAGCTCATCTTCCAAAAGTGATGACGAAGAATACGCCATGGCCGTAAGAGATTTCAAGAAATTCTTCAAAAGGCGAGGAAGATTCGTAAGACAACCGCATGATGAAAAGAAAACATTTCAAAAGAGTATGGATGACAAGAACAACAAGATTGAAAGGAAATGTTTCAAGTGTGGTGATCCAAATCACCTCATTGGAAAATGTCCAATGATGACAAGAGATCAAAATCAAAGAGCTTTTGTTGGAGGCGCTTGGAGTGATAGTGATGAAGATGAGAAAGAAACGACAAAAGAAGAGAAGTGTCTTATGACGAATACATCAAATGAGGTACGTTCCAAAACCGAATATTTTAGTGATGAAAGCTTATCATTAGATGAAAAAGATCTAGATAATGAATATAATAGGCTATGCAAATTAGGACAACTAGTAATGGCAAAAAACAAATCACTAAAATACATAAACAATCAATTGGAAAATGAAGTACTAGAACTAAAAATTAAAATACATCAACTTGAAAAACGTAAAGAAATTTTTGAAGAATGTAAATCATGTCAAGAGCTTAAAGGTGAAAACGAAATACTTATGGAAGAAATTCGCAAACTTGATAAATTTGAAAATAGTAGTCACTCACTTAGTAAAATAATAAGTATTCAAAGAACATCCGGAGATAAAACCGGTTTAGGATTTAATTCAAATGAAGCTTCAACAAGTGATATTAAAAATGTCAAATTCGAAAATGAACCTAATGAACAAAAACCTCCAAAATCTAATCCTAAGTATATACTTATTAATGATAGAAAAATACCTCTTGCCAACAATGAAGAAGTAAAAGCTTTTTATAAACCGTCTTTAAAAAACGAGGTAGGATCTTCTAAACCTAAGACAAGATCTAAAACACCACCACCTAGAAAACCAAATAATCCTAATCCTAGGTCTAAAACACCTCAACCAAGAAGAAACCAAAACAGGCAAAACTATAATAACAATAGTAATCAAATGTGGAACTACCAACAAAGCTACAATCCTTGGGGTATACTACCACCTTTCATGCATCCTAGTCAAATGTTAAACATGTTTGGACCAAACAACTTTGGACCAAAGAGACAATGGGGATCGAATAGCTAGATGAACATTCCTTGAGGTAATCTTGAAGTTTCTCTCAACATAGACTTTTTCGAAGTCTATATGTCATCTTGATTGTTAGGTCACACTTTATGTAAACACAAGTATAAGAATGATAGAAATGAGATGAGAATGAGAATGGGATGATTATGAGAATTAGAGAATTAGAATTGCAAGAGTTTCCTTAGTATTTCACATAACCAACCCAATACAAATGAGGCCTAAGACTAGTATTTATAGGAAAGGAGCTAGGGCAACATCCCTACTCCATCCTTTACATAAAACGTGTGGGCTTCAAGCCCATGGGTCATATTACTTAGGCCTAGTAAACATGTAACTTAACCAATATTGTAAGTAATAAATAACTTAAGCAACCTATTATTACAAATGACCGAGACTTGACAAAATAGTAAAAACTTAGGTTCCAACAATCTCCCCCTAAGGGTCGGTCATCATGGTTGCTTGACGTCTTTGTCGTAATCATTAACTTTCATAGCTTCAGACGTCTTCAGAAATGATAAGAATAATGATGGATATACTTTGCTCCTTGTCTTTGTTCTTTGATGATGTTGTAGTGATTATGTTATGAAGTAATCTGCTATTCGTCACTCCTGCGTCTGTGGTGATTGTCCGCCATTCCAACATACTCATACATCTTTGGACTTAGACTATCACGTACAAGAAGTTCCTTTTCATTCATTGAGATCTTTGTCTTTATACTTTGTAGATTCTTCTCATTGGTGTAGAATCTTTCTTTGAACTTTGTGTTGCTAAGATCATTGGAGGAACTTTCTTTGACTTCAAGATGTATGTATGAGCATGTTGGAATCTACCATCATGGAAGTGAGGTACCTGCGAGTAAACAGTTAGCAATAAATAATCGGTACTTACAGATAAGGAATTAGAGCTCATCAACAGCATATTGTGAAGACTCCTTCTAATCCTTATCCAGGCCGTTCCCATATCAGATACTCCCGAAGGAGCTTACGAGACCTACTAGGTAGCTCAATGACTGGGTGAGTCGCTGGGGATCACTCCACGACTGTAGATCGCTATGGAACCACCGCAAACACTAAGCGTAACCCTTGTGAGGTTACCGAAGTGACCTGCTGTCAGGGCTGTTTGATGATGACCCTGCAGGATTTCCGTTCAATCATTGAGAAATACATGAGTAATCCTCTCATAAACGTTCTCAGCAGATTGCTAAGATCTGCGAAGGACTCGATAGTTTACAACTGATGCCCATTGATGTAGAACACCAGTTGCAGAAATACTAAGTGTTCCTAAGAGATCTTTGATGTATCTCATGGCTCTAGACTCTATAAGTGCACACCTAGGTTTCCTATGCGGAGACTGGGGAGGTGTCTTCCTGCTTCAATATCAACCGTCTCTAAGAGATAGGTCGATAGGTTACGCGGGATCCCCGTGAGAATGAAACAAGCTCTTTTAAGAGAACTTGAGTGGTTAAGAAGGTTTAGTGCATTACGTCACTGGGTCCATGATGGCTTAATCTTCAATACCGGTGTTGTCTTTTGCAACATCCAGTAGCATACGTATTGAACCCGGTGTCTGCCCTAAGGTTGAATCATAAGGAGGGCTATTTCTTTTCACCCTTTTCTTTACTTTTCTTTTTAATTCTTCAACTCCTTCTTTCCCTTTCATTCTTTTCTCCTTTTTTCGTATCATACCTAAGGACTTCTAATTCTAACTATGGGAGATGTCCTTGGGTAGATCCCTCCGGCTCTGGCGGATCATAGGACGGATATTCCTATCTTAATCACCTTATAACTCCGACAGTAGCCAAGAAACCTTAGATTGAAAATCTCTCAAAGTGTTTGTGATAATCAAATATTTTGGTTAACACTTTGAGAGTTTTGTGTACACTTTTGAAGGGCTCCCCCTGCACATGTGCTCATAAGTATTTAATAAATTTGCACATGCGGGAGGAGCAAGCACTTTTGAATTGATCCACTTTCCGTGAACAAGACCGATTCGAGACACGCTTACATCACTAGTTAGACTAGCTTGAAGTTATTACCCGGCCTGATCAAGTTCACAGAAAGTTTCTCGAGACGGTACATTTCTACTCAGACATATCCTTTTCGAGACACGCTTACGTGGCTAGTTAAAGAGATACATTGTCAGCTTTTAGGTGACAACTAGCTCTAGTAACTAACTTGATGTTATTACCCGTCGAGGATAAGTCCTTTCGATGTTACTAACTTGTATTATCTCGTCAATTCCTGGGTCAATACTGAGTCTAGCTCGCACATGATACAACTTAAAGCTTTGACTTCGTATATTTTAATCACCTTTTCATTTTCTCCCCCTCAAAAATAGCATATAAAATGGTGTTTTTGACAAACTTTTAGATTAAAATATGCCTTTTGAGTCTTACGGGGAGATTCACCAAGAACTTTTGATTTAGAGCAAAGTATTTTGTTTTGACAAGTGCTCCCCCTCAACAAGTGATTAGGTCTTATTGAGGTGAAATACTTGTCCTTTTGAGCAGAATTATGAAAAATCATAAATGTTTGATTAATTCTACTCAAAAGTAAGAAGCCTTCGCTCCTTATATTAGGATTGAGGCACTGAAGCGTACCTCAGGGACCTTTCTTTACAAGTTCGGGTTGTACACTGTTATGTGTGCACAAGCCATAAAAAACATGATTATGACAAAGCATTTGATTTCAAAATACTCCCCCTCAAAACGAGCATGTGTTTTGACATTTTTTAAACTGTGGATCGAATTGGGGAGTAAAGATTTGAAAAATCTTGAGCAAAATTTTGAAAAGTTTTGAAAAACCTTTGGAAAAAATTTTGAATAAATTTTGCTCAAGGAAAAGTGCACGTTTTGTTTTTTTTTTTAAGAAACGGTTTAGCAAGGCACTTTCCTTTCTTTGAAAACCAAATTGTACACTGAAATGAGTGCACAAGTCGTTGTTTTAATACAAAATTAGTTTTCAAAAAAAGATACTCCCCCTCAAATAATGAATGTTATTCGAGAGAAAGTCTTCTTGAGCAGAATTTTGAATCGTATTATAAAATACTTTTTGAAAATTCGTGAGACGACTCTGCTCAAGGTTTTAGAAAAACACAATCAAGTATTATACAACAAAGAATGCTTGAAATTCAAAACTCTTTTACAGTTGAAAAGTTGTTTGAGACCCGGAGTCTCTCTTTTGAGTTTTAAAATCTGAAAAAAGATTTCCATCTAAAGTTGAACCTCATGGGTTCTTTTTGAAGATTTGTTTCTGTGATGAATGGAAAACTTCCGGTATTAGGGATGCCCAAATCAGAGTCATTCTTTTATCGTAGCCAAAGCATTCCAGATTTTGAAAATTTGAAAAGTTTAGAACAACTTTGCTTTGGTCTTCACACTTGCTTTACCGGAGTAAAACGAGAGTGTAGAGTTTTGGAAAAAATTTGTTTCTCACCATTTTGAATCCTTTTACCAGTTTTAGCCTTTTAACACATTTAACCCTTTGCCCTCAAAGTATGTTCCGTGAGAAACATTTTGACAATTGTTGAAGTTTTGACTTTCAATGGGATGACATGTACTTGCACACAGAGAAAATGCATCAGGCACAAACAAGTATACAGATGAATCAAGAAACTCATTCTAAATCTACCAAAATTGCTCAGAATTCTCTAATAAACACACAAGATCACAGATTAACTCATCCTATCACTCGAGATTATCCAATTATGATAATGGTTAGGGGTTATGATTTGAGACTTTGCACGCATGTTAGCATCAAAATGCAAGAATATTGTACAAACAAACGCCCTAGTAGTAGCAGCAAAGACATCGACATCTTAAACCCTAAATCACTTGATTTCAAAACTATGTTGTATCTAATCGTGCAAACACACCAATCGAGCATTCTTTAGTGTTCTCTAAGGTTATATGAAATGATTAGTTAGACTAAACACATAAAAGAAAATGCCCCGATCGATAATTACTTGAACCCTAGTTTCTGATTATGCCCTTTTGACTGTTGAAAACATTTGAAACATTTAGGGAACGATTAGATAACAACAATGAAGAAATTAGAAACTCACAATCGAAAGAAATCGAGGATAAAGAATTGTTAGTCTGATTATTTGTGAAACTTTTGAGAACATTTGTGAAAACATTGATGCGAGCCTGTTTTATTTTTTTTCATGCAATGTCCTTTTACCTAAGTTTAAGACTTTTGTGAACTTTACTCATTAAAGGTTAACTACTTTTCCATTTGAAGTCTAAACATGGTTAAATTGGAATCCTTGCCGAAAAATTTCTTTTCTCCCCCTCGAATTAGCATTTATTTTGTAAAACATTTTTGCACATTTTTGCACATTTTAATTCGAGAGATCATAGAACCTTTTGAAAAAATGAGTTTTTAATCCGAATGATGAAGAAACATTTTATCCTTGAAGAATAATGATTAGGTGTGCAAACTTCATGATTTTGTGAAAAATTTTCTCCCCCTCAAAACATGTTCCATTTTGACAATGTGAAGCAAAATTTGTTTTAATGTAGGAACATAGTTTTGAAGATTAGAAGTTGTACACAGTGAAAGAAGATTTATGTATCGAAGTGGATGGTTCCCTTTATGTATCGAAGGATTCTTTTTGCCTCATTGAGGTGTTTTTCAGTTGGATTAGACTGATAGCGAGAACACATAAACACAGCAAATACAATATCAGGTCTACTGGATGTGAGATACATGAGGGACCCAATAATACTTCGGTATTTGGTAGGGTCAACTGAAGTCCCATGTAAATCAGCATCTAGTTTAGTAGAGTTGGCCATCGGTGTATACATAGTATCACTACTTTGCATACCATGTTTCTTTAAAATCTCAAGAGCATATTTGGACTGATTTATAAAAATTCCACGGGGTGATTGATGAACTTGTAGTCCTAGAAAGAACGAAAGTTCACCCATCATGGACATTTCAAAATTATCTTTCATTAATTTTGCAAAATCATTAGAGTAACTTCTTTTTGTTGAGGCAAAAATGATGTCATCGACATATATTTGAACAACAAGTAAGTCCTCCCCGTAGGTTTTTGTAAATAGTGTTGGATCCACCGATCCTTTAGAAAATTTATTGGCCAGCAAGAAAGTGGACAGTTTGTCATACCACGCCCGTGGGGCTTGCTTGAGTCCGTAGAGTGCCTTTTTGAGTCGGTAAACATGATTAGGACGCTCAGGATCAATGAAGCCTTCAGGTTGACTGACATAAACTTCTTCACGGAGTTCTCCATTAAGAAATGTTGTTTTCACATCCATTTGGTAAACCACCATATTCCTGTGTGCAGCATAAGCCAAAAAGATCCGAACAACTTCATGTCGAGCCACTGGTGCAAAGGATTCGGCAAAATCAAGTCCTTCCAGTTGAGAGTATCCTTTCGCTACCAGGCGTGATTTGTTGCGTATGACAGTTCCTTCAGCATCAAGCTTATTCTTCCAAATCCATTTTAACCCGATGACAAAGACTCCGTCAGGTCTTTCAACTAATTCCCAGACTTCAAGTCTTATGAATTGCTGAAATTCCTCTTGCATAGATTCAATCCAGTTGTCATAAGTCATTGCATCTTTAAAGTTCTTCGGTTCTTCGTGACAAACTGTGAGTGCATAGATACAAGTTTCTCCATCTGTGTGAAGTCATTGTCTTGTCATAACAGGTGCATCTGGATGGCCAATAATATGAACTAGTGGATGGTCTCGAGTCCATTTGTGTGTGGAAGGGTGTAGTTGATAGGTATCTCGCATGTTAGCAGGATCCAAATTGCGGGTTGACGACTCAGCTATATCAGGAACAATAGGAGCCGGTGCAAACGGATTAAAGAACGCATCAGGATCTTGCTCTGCGGGTTGTGGAACTGATTGTGGGGTGGGATCTTCAGCTGGATGGCGGGAGTTAGAACCAGTTTGTTCGGCTGTAGATGGTGATACAATTGGAGGACCGTCTCTCTCAACACTTGTAGAAGTTTGTTGAGGTGAGTCTGGTACTGGAATGTTATCAGGTTGAGCAGCGGAATTAGGTGAGACCTCAGTAGGACGGTATACAATTGTGTCATCAAATAGTAGAGCAAACAAGGTTTCTAATTCTTTGCGGTTAAGTGGCAATGGTTCAGCCGAAGATTCCGGAGAGTTGAGACGGTTGAATTCGGGTCCTAAGCTGTGTTGCTCAGAAGCCATTGTTGAAGTGCTTTTAAAACGGTTGGCTGCGGGTCCTAAGCTGTTGTGCTCAGAAGCCATTAACATTAAGCTCGGGTCCGAAACTGATTTGTTCCGAAGCCATACCTGTTGAATCTGCATAGAAAGAAAGAAGAGACAAGAAAACAGAGAACAAGGATCCCCAAGAGTAACTGGGTTCCAGATGTTAGAAGCATAAAGATGTAGTGTCAATTATCTTCTTGACACTCGAACACACAATACCGATGGTTTTCATTCTAGTCTCAGAGGTAGAAGTTGTGGAGATCACATTAGTTTTGGTGCAAATGTCTAAAATCTTTCCTGTAGGAATCCACCTAAGACCAATTGATTTGAAAATTCTACCCGTGGGTACCCACCTAGTGTTAGATCTAGGAGATGTTTTCCTTTTAGATGCAGTTGAATGAAATGTGGGAGCATCACTTCTTAGAGAAAAACTACGTCCTATGTTGATCCACTTCTTAGGTTTCTGACTTATGACTTTTGGTTCAACGGGTTTGTTTGTCTTAGTCGATTGAGCCTTTTCAAGTGAATTTCCTTTTTGAAGATATTTTAAAGCACAAACAACATGATTATTTACGCAACTACTCTTAGATGCTAGCCAATTCCTATTAGTTTGTTGAGAACTCCTAGGTTTTGGTGTGCTGCTACTAGCAGTGTTCTGCACTACAGTGGAAGGCATCACACGAGGTTTTGAACCTAGTATTCCATCCTTTTGAAGTAGCGCCTTTTTTCTAGCCTTTTCTAGATCATAGTTCTTGTACATGTCATATTTGCCATAAAACTCTTTACTTTTAATGCTCGTTTTAGACACTGTTTTTGAACTAATCCTAGATGAACCAGGTATAATCACGTTTTGAGATTTGGCAGACACAGATGCATTTTCCTTAGGCCAAGAATGTGGAGTGACTGGTTTTGTCAAATTGTTTTTCTCAACAACTTGGGAGGCAAACCGAGGTTTTGAAAATTTAGATCGTTCAGATTTAAATGCAGTAGGTTGTCTAACCACTGCTCGTATTATGATTGTTTGAGAAGGCGGTTTCCCCAATATTGATGGTTTTGCAAACTTAGTATCCACACTCTGGCCAGTCAGTCTTCTTAATTTGTTTTGTAATGCAGCATGTGCAAACACCTTTTCTTGAATTTGACCTTTTAAAAGCTCATTTTCTTTAACTAATGTATCCACACGTTTTCTTTGTTCATTCAAAAATTGACCATTGTTGCCCGAATTTAGAGATTCGTTTTGAATTTGAAGTTCAAGTGAGATGCAATGTGCCTCTAGTTTTGAAAATTTTTTATGACACTGGGCAATGGTCTTTTTGAGAAGAAGGTTTTCAGACACAAGAGTTTGATTTGATGTTTCAGTCATTAGATTATCATGTAAAGACTGTAAAGACTCAGACTCAGAACGTTTGTCAAGACATTGTACAACATCCTGGTCAACCTCTCCTTCATTACTGAAGTTAGGTTGCTCAGATTGTTGTTTCTCATTTGCAGGCATAATATGATCAACAGTAGATTGTACCTCAACCATTTGCTCTTTGTCAAAGTTCGGTTCTTTGTCATAGATGGGTATGACATCTTCCTCATCCATCTGTCCTTTGTCAAAGTTGGGCTCTGAGTCATGGAAGGGTCTGATCTCTGCATAATCTGCATCTTTATCATTCCCCAATCTGTTGTTGTCATCCTGTACTTCTGATTCTGTCCCTTTGCTTTCCATGACAACCACATTAGCTTTCAATGAATCATCTTTATGGACTTGCTCTTCTTGTATCTGCAACTTTTGTTCTTTGATAGCACTCAGATGAAGTGATCTTTCATTAAGCATAAATTCTAAGCGGTTTAGGCGTGAAACAAGTTGATCTCTAAAATCTTCAACCTCCATACTTGTGATGTTCTCTCTCCATACATTGCTTTCATATTTATAGTGTATGAGAGCTTTAAAATGCAATGCCATGAACACTTTGAACTGAGCCTTGAGCGCTCTAAATCCTGCCATGCAATTGCTTCCATGTTCAATTTGCTTTTCAATTTGAACAATGTTTTCTCGGAGTTTCCTTTGGAAGGTTAGACGATCCATTCCAGTTCCGAAGAATGCATTAAAGGTACCCCCCGTAGGAAACCATGCATCTGAGAGAATCTTGCATTGAGACTTAATTGATTCAAAATGAGCTAAGCAATTTTCTGTAGAATTGATGGCTCTTTTCTCAGCTTCAGTTATCTTTCTCTCAAATGGGTCTTTAGAGTCATCAGAAGCATTAGTGTCATATACTGGTTCAGTATCATCCATGACACCCGAATTATCTTCCAATATTTTAACCTCATTGCCTACATTAACTGCATTTGCAGTATTCTCACCATTCCCAACCAGCCTTTGAGTAATACTTCCTTGTATCACAACTCTTTCACCTTGCTTGACAGCTTGATTCCTTGTGTTAGAAGAAGAACGAAGACAATTGTTTGTCTTGTTGGAGAATTTGCTGAAGGCACGAGCAATAAGTTCGTGTCCTCGATTCAGAATTTTGAAATCCTCATCGTCATCTTCATTGGAATTAGAATAGTACACTGCATCACCGTTGTCATATGGAACAAGATGAGTTAAAGTCTGCTGCGGAGATGAATCATATTGGATCATGAGGTTTGAAGTAGCAGGTCGTGGATAACCGAAGTAATTATGTTCTTGAACATAATCATGATTTGACACTGACATCACATCTGCTGTATAGGCTTCCAAATCTACATATTCATCATCAGATGGAATATCTCCCATGAAACTTCGCAAAACATCATTGAGATTACCCCCTTCAACTTCCATTTGACTAAGTGTGGCATTGTATTCAGCATTATCGTCAAAGACTGGAGTTGAATCATAATCCTGAGCTTCCTCATCTGCAATATTTTCTGTATATGCCAAGAATGCCATGCTTGGTTCGATAAGATCTTCTTCATCATCAGTATCTTTCATTGTGTTTAAGCATTCAGAAGTTGAAGTTATATCGCCATTGCCTTTCTTAGAAGATACTTGACTAAGCTTCACTAGATTTTGCAGAAGAGATTGCACGTGATCATTTAGTGTTGCAGGATGGTACTGTGGAATGAAGAAAGGCTCAGGTGCATTCGGAGGATTGAAGAAGAGACCATTTGGAGTGTAGATTAGTGATCCATGATCAATATCTGGAGATGGTGGAGCAGGGAGAATGGTCTTCAGTGGATTCATGCTTAAACAAGATTCAAGAATTTGCTTCATTCTGATGTGATGAAGTTCTTCGGTACGATGCAAAGCTTCAAGATATTTCCACATTACATAAGCACTAGCTTGAAAGTCCATATTCATGTAAATTGAGTTGGGAAGGGCTAGTGTCATGAACCATGCAGCTTGTTGGTCAGCATCGTACTGAGCAAGTTCAGTAGCATTCAAATCTTCATCATTTTGTAGTCTGATAATCCCTTTTGAGTCAGCAAGAAGTATCATAATGTATGGACCATCTTGAATGGAATTAAGCATGAGATCTGCAGCAGGACGATCTGTGAGCCATTGTAGAAATCTCCGTTTCCAAACAGTATATGTTCCTGGTAGTAACATTGTAACACCCCAACCCGATAAGGGTAGAAGTATTACATTACAGTGACATATCAGAACAAACACAAGCATATGATTCATACATACAAAGAAAATTCAGGGTTACAAATGAAAATCTGAAACTACAAGGTTACAACACAATAATTACTATGTCTAATAAAGTGAAACTTCATCTAATCGTCTCTAGTCCAAAGCATAGTCTTCTAAGTCCAGTCACACTCTCTTCCCATAACCCAGCTTCCTACTAGGACCTGCCGCAGGAAAAGGAAATGCGGTTGAGCTTAAAAAGCCCAGTGAACAGATACATATACAAGGCAATGATAATAAAACAGAACTGAAATATAGTGCATTGGGAAATAGAATAAAGAATAGATAAAAGAGTAATAGAATAGAAAGGAGAAAGGATAGTCATCTACCACGAGCCCAGAAACTCAAAGTCAATCTCAACATCATAATCTCAAAGTCATAATCACACAATCAGAGGGGATACCTCTCAGGCAACCAGATAATATGAGGGGTGTCCTCATGTATCACAAGGGTGGAGTAGCTAGCTCCCATAAATTGTGAAAGGCGTGTATTGCACACAGCACCAGTCACCTCAAAGTCAACTCAAAGTCATAGTTAAATCCACTAAACAGATCAGATCTAGGATTGCAATCCATACGCCCCTTACTCAAAGTCAATCTCAAAGTCATATACTCAAAGTCATAATAGCCGGCAGATAATCATAAAAAGGGACGGCGTGAGAAATCACTCACCCACACATGAGTCATGCCAGTGGTGCATCACAGACATGCCTATGGTACCTCCATAGGTAGGAAAAACATAAATGGCTCGGGTATCAAACTAAGAGTCAGGTCTCAAAGTCATACAAAAGGTCATATAGCAAAGGTTTATCTCAAGGTCATGTCTCAAGGTCATCTCAAAATCATAATATCATAAGTCGTATCAATGGTTCAGAATATCCAAGGTTCATTCCCAAAGGTTCATTCCAAAAGATTCGTTATTAGGTTTCGTAAGTTCAAAATAAAATGTGAAAGAGTTAAGAGAAAAATAGTTTTAAAACTTTAATAGTTATTTACCCATTTCATCTCAAAGATCTCCCTCTTTAAACATTCTTCATAAAAGCCAATTAATCCTTCCTTAAAAATGGTTTTGTTTCAAAATCATAAAGTGTCATTTCAAAACAGTTTCCTTCCATAACATCAAGTTATCTTTTCAAAAAGTTTTCATATCAAATCATCATAAAAGATGAACCAGAGATATCGGATATTCAAAGGCCAGAAGTCATAGCAACGAAATCAAATCAGAAGCTAACATATCAAAACTTAACAGAAATCAGAGGAAGTTCACAACAGAAGGAAACATAGCAATGGCTTGGGGAATCTTAACTGAATCGTAGCTCAAAATCATAATAGGAATATAGGAGCCTTTACTGAAAAGGCAGAGTATCCGTACCTTATTACGAAAGCACAAATAGAAACAAGCACAGAATAAGGAATATCTCAAGATCTTTTCTTCTTCACACCTAGAGGAGAAGAGGGGGAATCATAATTCATTCTCAAATTCATGCCTTTCCATTTTAAGTAACTTTCCCTTTTTAGCAGGTTTCTATAGATAGTAGTTTCCACTTTTAGAAAGTTTCCATATTTAGAAAGTTAAATCATTATTATTGGTAATAAGATATCTTTTAACATAATTACACCTTTGGTCCTTGGGGTTTCATAACTTTGCATTTTATACCCCTTTACTTTCCAAAATTACACTTTAAACCTTTTAGTATTCAAAGTTACACATTAAACCCTTAACTTATCCATTTTACATAATGAGCACTTATTTTATTAAGTTATTCCAATGAATCCTCAATTATTCATAATTTACACTTTAAGTCCCTCAAGTTATAAAAGTTACATATTTAACCCTTTAATTTACAATTTCAACTTTTAATTACCACTAATTTCATATTAGGCCATTAAATCACCAAAGTGACACATAAAGCCCTGAATATATTAATTTACTCAAAACAGCTCCAAGTTTCCAGAAATTACATGTTTAGTCCCTCTCTTTTAATTATTTTCAAAACAAACCCTAATTAGGTTTAAAATACATTTGAATCCATTTAAATGCAAAACTTACACTTAGCACCCTCATTATATATTTTATTCGAATATTGTACAGCTCAAATAAAGTTCCAGAATTAACCCTTTAGTTTTAAAGTTCACAAAACTCACCCAAAACCTTTTTAGCCAAATCGTATAAACCAAAAACATAGATTTTAGAAACCCTAATCCTTCTAATCAATTCTCAATCATCACATCATCATTAATATCATTAATTAACACCATTTCCAGCCCTAAACCAAAACCCTAGGCCCTCGACTTATTTCTTTCTTTTTCTTTTATATACGATTTACACAAACAAGAATAATTTCGAAACACATGATTTAAGCCATGCTAATTCTTCCAATAATTTTCCAGATAATATTACATTATAACAAGTGTAAATAAATTTTATTAGGAATTTTTATGGATCGGAAGGTATATTACACAATTACACTCATTTTTAGGGTTTTAAATCACGAAAGGGATGTCGAGCATGCATGGGTCGAATCCAACAATTTATTTGATGTTTATAAGGTATAAAGGGTCTGAGAAAAATACCAAATCAATTCTGGAACGTGTGGAAACAGCAGTTCGATCAGATGTATACTCGATTGGCCAAAACACTCCAAAAATCGTCACGACTTCACCAAAGGCCTAGCAACCTTGAAACCAATTTTCCTGGGTTTTATATGATGTAAGAATCACCAGGAAAATAAGAAATAATTTTTTTGGAGGTCGAATGAATCAAAACGAATTTACCTTGTTTATAGGGCTCGACAAAAGGAAAATTGTGCCACGGTCGAACCAAGCTTCAAAAATTCAAAAGGGTATTTTTATTGGCTTCTTATGATGATGATAGATCACAGAAAATTGCTTAGGAATTATGGGGTGGTCGAATGGAGGCTATGGGAATTTTGTGTGTGTTTGTTAAATCGGCAATTAGGGTTAGGGATAAAAATGATATGGGTTGACTTTTAAATGATGAATGCCGATCCTAGGGGAGGGCTTGGGCCAGGAATTTCGTGATTTTAGCTTGGGTAATTATCTCTTAATAATTATCTTCTCAATTTACCATATATATATCATTTAAATCAAAATAAAACTAATTAAAATACATTTTTACCTTAATCGGCCATATAGGGGCATTTTGGTAATTTAGCCACTTGTATCAATGTTAAATGTAATAGTTAAAATTATTTGGATACATAACTTGTTCATTGTTTGAAGTTTGGGACTTATTTGGAGACTTAATAAGCTTTTAAATAATTTTTAAACTTGTAAGGGCATTTTGGTCATTTCACATGTTCTCAGATTTTAGGTGTTACAATTTCTTCCCCTCTAAAAAGAAAAATTTCGTCCTCGAAATTTGAAGTCGCAAAGTTAGACGAAGTCGTAGTAAACCGCAACAGGTCGTCACAAACATCCTTACGTCCGGGGAGGTTCTTCCAAAAGATATTCAGACCAACTGGTTTCTCATGACTCGTAATTATTGTCAAAAACAGTTCCAGATTTCTCAGAAGGGCATATCATATTGAATTTGAATCAAAAGGATAATGTACCAAACATAACGGATGATAATCGGATTCTCCAAGAAGAGGTATAAAAATTCATAGGATTTACATCAAATTTATTAGGCGAATCAGATGAGAATACATTGAATTGTAGCAAACATGGGGTGATATACGGTTTAACTCTTCAGCTTCTCAAATAGTCACGGCTTTTAGATAACTTTCCAAAGGTATTCTCATAAACAAACAGGTCTCATTTCCTCAAAGTCCACAATCACATATTTTACTCATAGCAGATCATAATGAACAACTTCACGAATGCGAATCGTATACGGACAGAAAGCATATCGTTAGATATCGTCAACGGCAGAAATTTCATAATGGAACCTAAGATCCTTATCAGAAGTTGCAAAGATTAGCAAAACACGTGTCGAGAGTCCAAACGTATCGAATCGTATAACAAGGACAGCATATCAAACGTATAGGTAGAATGAACCTAAAGTCTCACTAAACTCAGATGATCTTGATTAGATGCCAGAATTCTAAAGCTTCTAAGGCACTCCTCGAAATATCACATGCCCACCATAAGTGCACGTTATATGATGTAAGTATTATCACGTTGGCCAGGCGTCATAATACTGGCATCATATACATATGCCCTCATGATGATCATACTTTATCTCAAGTCGTGAACACCCAAACTTATTTAAATCCACCTAGTCCACCTATAGTCTCAGAGGTCACCAGAATCAAACAACATAACTAAGAGAACGAAATTACTCGAAGAGTAACAGAAATCCGGGAATGTCATTCAAAATTAAGGTACGTCATCAATAGTGTCAATCCTTTACAGCATCATCTCGTTTAAACACAATGTCCGCTTTCAAATCCGTCCACTCATTTACAAATTTCAAAATTTCTTCCAAGTTGGGGTAGTCTGTTTACTCTTGTCCATCTTACCTCATGATTAAAAGAATTTAAAACTCGAGTTTGGTTCCTCCGGTCTTCAGCAGCTCCTCTTGGTAGTGTGGTATCGTAACGGCAGTCTCTGACGCAATTACTGTGCATCCCTCCATCTGCAGGTCTGCTTCTGCTCTCAATTCATGTTAGTACAACTAAAATGAATAGAGAAACAAGACTGCGTGTCTTCGACAGGTCTTCTAACATAGCTCCAGGTTTTAAGGTACATGATGTTGTTGTTGACTCCAGGTTGTGTGTTGAATGGTTCGTCTTCTTTGGTCTGGTTGTCTTGATGCCCAAGCTGAAATCTTCACATGTTGCATGATGTATGATTGAGCACTATCCCAGTTCCTCTCTTCTTCTTGTATGCTTCTTCCATGATAATGCTTGTCACAACCATCTCCTCCTACTCTTCCACCTGGTTTCTACCTCCGATAACGGTCTTCGATCTCGGTCCCTCTTGTGAAAGCTCTGTCTCCACATTATACAGGGTAGTGTTGTCTACTATGAATTCTGAACGTCAATCAAATTTCTCTTCCAGACCAAAAAGGTCATCTCACCAATAATCTCTATGTTCTTCTTTCGTTTTACAACACCATGTCATACTATGACAATTTGTCCAAAACACGCGAAAACATGATTATTCTAGCCAACACCATTGGCATCATTCAAACTCACAAATGTGGTAACGAGTGCAAATGCAATTTCAGAAATCATCTCAGGAAATTTTCACATCGCCTTCTTTCTTCTTCAGGAACTGAAATACTTCCCAAAGGTTACTCTCGGTTAGTTAACCCCCTTCTTAGAAGTTTTTGTGGTTGCTTCTTCAGTCCTTCAAATCTAAAATGATGCAATCAAATGCGGGGTTCAAAGGAAAAACAAATTAATCATTGATACGCGGAAACAGATAATGATTGCTGATGGTGGTACGTTTAAGTTCACGATAGTCGATACGTCATCGCATACTTCTCTTGTTCTTCTTCATAAACAAACGAGAGCATCCAAGAGAATCACAAGGGTTAACAAAAATCATATTCCATCAGTTCCTTCAAATACTCAACTTTTATAGCACCATGGTTTTCTTCAACTGAGATCAGTTAAATGCCCACTCTACTTCCTAGCAGGAAGGAGTACCAAAAGGTTCATCAGAGAATACCGGAAAATCTTCGTATGACAAAATATTTCCCAATAGTAGAACTTTCCAAGGGTTGATAATAATGGTTTTCAGGACAACTTGGTAATCACATGAGTTTGGGGTAGGTGTTTCCATAGTGACAGAAATTTTAGCAGATGTAGAGAGTCATCATAATGGAATAGGGTGAAGCAGATTTTTAAGGTCACATTTCAGATATGGTAGTCTATGGTATCTTCACGAATAGCCATTCAGTCCAAAAGACCGTACAATCAGACATCTCAAAGTCAAAGGATTCATAGAGTGAATACATTCGTCAAATCATACAGATAGTTCATACATCAGGGTCAAGTACATGGTTCAACAAAATGTTGGGATGGATAAACGAACAGTTCAATGTGTGGGAATTTCGTTTAGCTTCTTAGCATAAGTAGCAGGTAGGATGTGTATCATTGGTAATACAAATGTCGTATAATCGTCAATTGAGAGAGGTACAGAATCTCAGTTATCAGCATCATCATGCTTAGTTAACAAATCCATATAGAGATAGTATTTACATCATGCCCTTCCAAAGGAAACGGTAGGCAGAACAAGGTTCATCATTCAAAGAGAGGAAACAAAACTTCTCATATTCGTGGTTCATAATTACCAAAATTCTCATAGGAGTAGTAATGGATCATACAGAGTTA
This sequence comes from Artemisia argyi, assembly GCA_030686995.1. NCBI lineage: Eukaryota > Viridiplantae > Streptophyta > Magnoliopsida > Asterales > Asteraceae > Artemisia > Artemisia argyi. The sequence goes on along the minus strand of CM060682.1, from coordinate 151,666,532 downwards.
AGTAGTATCGGATGATACATTCATACCCAGCATGAGTAATGAATTTACAGAATGTGTCGAACACATTGTGGTTGAATGACCTACGATGTGGTCGAAAAGGTGTCAAACAGCTTATCAAACAAATCGGAGGCGGAGATCAAAATCCGAAGGTGAAACTTAAATGTGTAAGGTATCCAGGTAGCCTCCCGAGGTATTCCAAACTTACTTGGTTACTAAGCTTAAGTTGCAAAACTTCTAACTTCTGAAACAAAGGTCCTTATAAGGCTTATCTAAGAGCAAAGGCACGATCAGAGTGATACGGAAGCAAATGATACTTACATAAATGTCTTAGTCTACCCATTCCTCACTGGTAATAACTTAGGTTCCTATGGGGAATCCTAATGTAAAGTTTCAAAGGTTGTCTTATGAGCGCCTACAGTGGAAACTTAGGGGTCCAAACTTCACAGGTCAAGGGTAAATGTATTACGAATCGCAGCCTGGGCTCTGATACCATAATTGTAACACCCCAACCCGATAAGGGTAGAAGTATTACATTACAGTGACATATCAGAACAAACACAAGCGTATGATTCATACATACAAAGAAAATTCAGGGTTACAAATGAAAATCTGAAACTACAAGGTTACAACACAATAATTACTATGTCTAATAAAGTGAAACTTCATCTAATCATCTCTAGTCCAAAGCATAGTCTTCTAAGTCCAGTCACACTCTCTTCCCATAACCCAGCTTCCTACTAGGACCTGCCGCAGGAAAAGGAAATGCAGCTGAGCTTAAAAAGCCCAGTGAACAGATACATATACAAGGCAATGATAATAAAACAGAACTGAAATATAGTGCATTGGGAAATAGAATAAAGAATAGATAAAAGAGTAATAGAATAGAAAGGAGAAAGGATAGTCATCTACCACGAGCCCAGAAACTCAAAGTCAATCTCAACATCATAATCTCAAAGTCATAATCACACAATCAGAGGGGATACCTCTCAGGCAACCAGATAATATGAGGGGTGTCCTCATGTATCACAAGGGTGGAGTAGCTAGCTCCCATAAATTGTGAAAGGCGTGTATTGCACACAGCACCAGTCACCTCAAAGTCAACTCAAAGTCATAGTTAAATCCACTAAACAGATCAGATCTAGGATTGCAATCCATACGCCCCTTACTCAAAGTCAATCTCAAAGTCATATACTCAAAGTCATAATAGCCGGCAGATAATCATAAAAAGGGACGGCGTGAGAAATCACTCACCCACACATGAGTCATGCCAGTGGTGCATCACAGACATGCCTATGGTACCTCCATAGGTAGGAAAAACATAAATGGCTCGGGTATCAAACTAAGAGTCAGGTCTCAAAGTCATACAAAAGGTCATATAGCAAAGGTTTATCTCAAGGTCATGTCTCAAGGTCATCTCAAAATCATAATATCATAAGTCGTATCAATGGTTCAGAATATCCAAGGTTCATTCCCAAAGGTTCATTTCAAAAGATTCGTTATTAGGTTTCGTAAGTTCAAAATAAAATGTGAAAGAGTTAAGAGAAAAATAGTTTTAAAACTTTAATAGTTATTTACCCATTTCATCTCAAAGATCTCCCTCTTTAAACATTCTTCATAAAAGCCAATTAATCCTTCCTTAAAAATGGTTTTGTTTCAAAATCATAAAGTGTCATTTCAAAACAGTTTCCTTCCATAACATCAAGTTATCTTTTCAAAAAGTTTTCATATCAAATCATCATAAAAGATGAACCAGAGATATCGGATATTCAAAGGCCAGAAGTCGTAGCAACGAAATCAAATCAGAAGCTAACATATCAAAACTTAACAGAAATCAGAGGAAGTTCACAACAGAAGGAAACATAGCAATGGCTTGGGGAATCTTAACTGAATCGTAGCTCAAAATCATAATAGGAATATAGGAGCCTTTACTGAAAAGGCAGAGTATCCGTACCTTATTACGAAAGCACAAATAGAAACAAGCACAGAATAAGGAATATCTCAAGATCTTTTCTTCTTCACACCTAGAGGAGAAGAGGGGGAATCATAATTCATTCTCAAATTCATGCCTTTCCATTTTAAGTAACTTTCCCTTTTTAGCAGGTTTCTATAGATAGTAGTTTCCACTTTTAGAAAGTTTCCATATTTAGAAAGTTAAATCATTATTATTGGTAATAAGATATCTTTTAACATAATTACACCTTTGGTCCTTGGGGTTTCATAACTTTGCATTTTATACCCCTTTACTTTCCAAAATTACACTTTAAACCTTTTAGTATTCAAAGTTACACATTAAACCCTTAACTTATCCATTTTACATAATGAGCACTTATTTTATTAAGTTATTCCAATGAATCCTCAATTATTCATAATTTACACTTTAAGTCCCTCAAGTTATAAAAGTTACATATTTAACCCTTTAATTTACAATTTCAACTTTTAATTACCACTAATTTCATATTAGGCCATTAAATCACCAAAGTGACACATAAAGCCCTGAATATATTAATTTACTCAAAACAGCTCCAAGTTTCCAGAAATTACATGTTTAGTCCCTCTCTTTTAATTATTTTCAAAACAAACCCTAATTAGGTTTAAAATACATTTTAATCCATTTAAATGCAAAACTTACACTTAGCACCCTCATTATATATTTTATTCGAATATTGTACAGCTCAAATAAAGTTCCAGAATTAACCCTTTAGTTTTAAAGTTCACAAAACTCACCCAAAACCTTTTTAGCCAAATCGTATAAACCAAAAACATAGATTTTAGAAACCCTAATCCTTCTAATCAATTCTCAATCATCACATCATCATTAATATCATTAATTAACACCATTTCCAGCCCTAAACCAAAACCCTAGGCCCTCGACTTATTTCTTTCTTTTTCTTTTATATACGATTTACACAAACAAGAATAATTTCGAAACACATGATTTAAGCCATGCTAATTCTTCCAATAATTTTCCAGATCATATTACATTATAACAAGTGTAAATAAATTTTATTTGGAATTGTTATGGATCGGAAGGTATATTACACAATTACACTCGTTTTTAGGGTTTTAAATCACGAAAGGGATGTCGAGCATGCATGGGTCGAATCCAACAATTTATTTGATGTTTATAAGGTATAAAGGGTCTGAGAAAAATACCAAATCAATTCTGGAACGTGTGGAAACAGCAGTTCGATCAGATGTATACTCGATTGGCCAAAACACTCCAAAAATCGTCACGACTTCACCAAAGGCCTAGCAACCTTGAAACCAATTTTCCTGGGTTGTATATGATGTAAGAATCACCAGGAAAATAAGAAATAATTTTTTTGGAGGTCGAATGAATCAAAACGAATTTAACTTGTTTATAGGGCTCGACAAAAGGAAAATTGTGCCACGGTCGAACCAAGCTTCAACAATTCAAAAGGGTATTTTTCTTGGCTTCTTAGGATGATGATAGATCATAGAAAATTGCTTAGGAATTATGGGGTGGTCGAATGGAGGCTATGGGAATTTTGTGTGTGTTTGTTAAATCGGCAATTAGGGTTAGGGATAAAAATGATATGGGTTGACTTTTAAATGATGAATGCCGATCCTAGGGGAGGGCTTGGGCCAGGAATTTCGTGATTTTAGCTTGGGTAATTATCTCTTAATAATTATCTTCTCAATTTACCATATATATATCATTTAAATCAAAATAAAACTAATTAAAATACATTTTTACCTTAATCGGACATATAGGGGCATTTTGGTAATTTAGCCACTTGTATCAATGTTAAATGTAATAGTTAAAATTATTTGGATACATAACTTGTTCATTGTTTGAAGTTTGGGACTTATTTGGAGACTTAATAAGCTTTTAAATAATTTTTAAACTTGTAAGGGCATTTTGGTCATTTCACATGTTCTCAGATTTTAGGTGTTACAAACATTGGAGGCCTTGTTTCATCGCCAAAGATCAGAATATGACGAATTAGGGAGCTGTGACTTTGTTGTTGATGATACTGTTGCTGATGAGAATATTGGTGAGGAAGGTAGTTGGAAGAAGGTACTGATGCTGATGACTGTTGCTGATGAGAATATTGGTGAGGAAGGTAGTTGGAAGAAGATGATTGAGACATTGTAGATGACATTTCTCTCCCCCTTGATTGTTGCGACGTAATCGAAAGAATCAAACAAAATGTCACACTCAAGGTCGGAATAGTGATTTCTGGTTTTCCCTCCAAAATAATTTGAAAAATTTTCTCTTCCAAAATTTTGAAAATCACTTTAAAATGCAATTCTAAGGTTACAGAAAAAATTTGAGATTCAAAAATTTTGCCGCCAAATTTTACCAAAAAAAATTGAATTTTGGCCTAAAAATTTGAATTTTGGGCCAAAATTTTCACTGTTAAACCAAAATTTGAATTTCGCGTAAAAATTGAACGTTTAATCTCCTGTAAGAAGATAGTAAGGAGAGATTTAGAAAGAAATTTTTTTAGAAAGAAACTTGTGTAATTATGGATCTTGTAGAAGGTGTAGAGTTAACCAAGTATCGAAAAAACTTTGCACAATTTCGGATTGCGAAACCTTGATCAACAGGGATTGCAAAACTTTTAGGTTTTCGAAAAAACTTGAGATTGCGAAAAAAAATCAAGGTTTGCGAAACTTTAGGTTTTCGAAAAAAACTTGAAATTGCGAAACTTGTTAGGTTTTCGAAAAAATCAGGTTTTCGAAAAAAATAAGATTTCGAAACTTTTCAGGTTTTCGAAACAATGGGATTTCGAAACTCTTCAGGTTTTCGAAAAAATAGAATTTCGAAACTTTTCAGGTTTTCGAAAAATATAATTTCGAAACTTATCAGGTTTGCGATAACGTTTGTGATTTCGAAAAAAATAGAATGTTTTCGAAAAAAAACACAAAGTTACGAGAAAAAGACAGTTATCGAAATTATACAATTTCAAAAACTTTCCCAAACGTCGAAGTACTTAACTTTCTTATACAAGAAAGAAAATACCGAGTCCACACAAACGAAGTCGAGGTAGTGCACGTAGAGAAGATCTCGAAATGGGGACAAGTAAGATCTCGATAACTTGTTAGTTTTTGTTTTTCAAAGAAAGCAATCCTAAAACTCGTTTTTATTTCAAGATTCTTGTACTTTTAGGTGTAAAATGAAGAGATCTTTAAGAAAGTTGAAAACTTTAAGAACTTTTCAAAGTTTATAAAAGATTGCGAAAATAGTACAAAAATCCTAGTCGAATTTTATAAGGAAAAATGTGAACTTTTTTGTTTGTGTTGATTTGTAGCACAAGTTTGTAAGCAAATATGTGATAAAAACCAAGAAACAAGCAAGAAAGTACAATAATTTCTTAAAAAATTCGAATGAAAAACAAGTTTAAGAACAAACTTAATGAAAAAACAAAAGCTACACCTTTATATGGCGAATGATACCACTTGTTAGGTCACACTTTATGTAAACACAAGTATAAGAATGATAGAAATGAGATGAGAATGAGAATGGGATGATTATGAGAATTAGAGAATTAGAATTGCAAGAGTTTCCTTAGTATTTCACATAACCAACCCAATACAAATGAGGCCTAAGACTAGTATTTATAGGAAAGGAGCTAGGGCAACATCCCTGCTCCATCCTTTACATAAAACGTGTGGGCTTCAAGCCCATGGGTCATATTACTTAGGCCTAGTAAACATGTAACTTAACCAATATTGTAAGTAATAAATAACTTAAGCAACCTATTATTACAAATGACCGAGACTTGACAAAATAGTAAAAACTTAGGTTCCAACATTGATGATTTTGAAGATTTTTTGAAGACCACCGGGTACGCCATTCTTTCACAACTCATTGCCATGCTTAGATAAATATGCTTTATTTGATTACGTTGTTTGCATAGATATAGCTTGCTATTTCCCTCTATTTGTTCGATCATATATATATATACTCTTATACTTATTATATTCAATATATATATATATATATATATATATATATACTTACTTGCACATAACCTAGATACGTCATTAGTTGACTTTCTAGAACTCCAGGAAATTGTTCATTATCGAACCCTTTCCTTCCCCCTCGCGTTATTCTATTAAGTCCTATTTTAGAAGACTCATGATGATGAACGGATATGAGTCAAGTGGACTTTTATCATGCAAGAACGCCTTCGCACGTGAACACTATGGATGAAACAAACTCCTTTCGCCGACTATATTCTATCTCCGCTATTATCTTTCAAACCTCACCCATCAACCCATCTTTCACTCACATTTATACTTATATACATATATACACTTATTCACATATTCCCGAACACACCTCAAACCCCTCATCAACTTAACACTTTGATCATTTTATCCAAAATTGTCAAAGGTACATTTTAATTATCAAAACGGTAATTAAAAATTGTTAAGTATTTTATCATCGTGCCAATAAACGTTTACGTATTTTTGATATATATTAAATCTAATTATATACGTATAAATATATTTGTTCCAGAAACTAATTCCGCGAAAATTCAAAAATTTCAAGGGCGGCCCCCTTAAAGATTAAGGGGACCAGCTTGTTATCGGGGGTGGTCCCCTTAATGTTTAAGGGGACCGGCCATCTGACACTCCCAAATCTGTTTTCCACCTTATTTCCATTGCCAAACACTCCATTTGCTCATATATTTCTTCCCCACCACTGCTGAGTACGAACCAAAACACCCAAAACCAGCAAAATGCTCCACCATATCACCAATCCGGGGTTGTTTCGCAAGGGGAAAACGTTAACCAAACATATAACAACATCTTTTGTAAGTTTTTCAACATGCATTTCATCACATTTCATTCAATTTGGTGTCTAATCAATAATTAGGCATTTTATTAAAATTTATTTTAATTCAAATTTTAGTGAAATAGAAGCTAGGAATTGAACTACCAAATGCTTCCCATAGGATTAGGATGATGTATTGCAACTCAAATTTAGTATAACATATCATTTTGTCAAAATCATTAATCGCCCATAAACCCTTATTGAATTTTATTTTTCAAAAGGCACATTGTTGATATAACTCTTAAAAACTAGTTAAAACTTACTACATTACATTGTTTCTGATGACGTATAGTCTATATATGGGCCACGAGCCCAAATGATAAACCTTATTAAGGCCCAAAGCCACCATGCGTGGGCTATTATAACTTGTGCCGCATCAATAATGGGAATAGGCTCACGTAAGCCCAAACCCAAATAAACTATACACGGTATAGATAACGATCATCTATCTATGGAATAGATATCCTTAACCCGGATAAGTACCACGCGTACGAAATGTAAGGAGCACGAACCCTACAAGGATTCTGCACCTATATAAGGAATGACATAACTCTCATTCAAGGGACGATTCACAAACTGTCACACCCCCAAAATCGGGTCTAGCGGAAGCATACGTGTAGCTGGGGTGTAACTCAATTGGTATTACAACACAAGTTCAAAAATGGTTTTCACTTGAATCATTTAGAATAAAATAGTTTAATCAAAATGTTAAATTTACATTGTTAAAAGTAGTGCGGAAGTAGGCCATTAAAATACTTTAGAGCGGTCCCCAAATAAATAATCAGAGTCTTCTATGACCATGCCATGCCCTGCCAAAACCTCCAGTAGCGTGCCATTGGTTAATACCTGAAAATACATGCTAAAGTGTCAACACGAGGTTGGTGAGTTCATAGAGTTTGTTTAACAAGTAATGCCTATAGAGAAATGATCGCCCAGCAAAGGCATTGTAAATCCACTCAGTTGCAAGTCCCGCCATAAGAGACTTGTAACCTGTGTGTTTACAACCCACTGCCAAATATGATATAGTTTTGTTTGTGTAAACAATAGTAATAAGATTGATGTAAAAGCATCGTAATTCATAAGAAATTTTCGTATGTACAATAGCCAAAAGTATAAATTAAGGTGACAATATGTCAAAAATGCTACATTGTCTCTTAAGCTCATGACCCCGAAGCTAGACTTTGTAATGGCCCCACCAGAGTGTTTACCAGACACTCAATTTGTTAAGACATGAAATGCATTCGTCCCGTTGGAGCAACCCAAACGCGAATGGAGGCGTCACCCTCGATAGATCTATCCACTCACTCTCGCTTAGCTATAATTAACGGTCCATGATAATAAAGGGGACTTAACTTGGTAAATAAGTAAACTTAAGCAATGCATGGAATTTGTAATACTTTGGCATTGTACAAAATAATTCAAGCAGTGTATTCTTCCCCATAAGTAATTTCAATCGTATAAAACATAGAACAAGTATTTCAACCTTTCAGTAATGTTTGAGAAATTGAATTGCGTTCAAGTAAAACAAGCATTGAATTCAAATAGTAATGAGCATGTATCTTCCCCCAAAACAGTTGTAAAACACGTAAAAGTAGGGGTTATGAACTCACCTGGTGCGATAGCTATGATGACAAAAGTGAATACACTGAAATGAGGCACGATCTCTAACCGCAACCTAATATGAATGGTATAATCTAATGTAAGAAATGAATTGATGCTACACATGCAAATACGTATGTTATCGATACCACTCGTTAGTTTTGAAAATAGCGTTTATCGTCGAAAAATATATTTTTGACGTCTCGTTAGTTAATAATCACTTTCCATGTAAATATGTTGAAACGGTACTCCACGATCCTTGTTTGGCGTTCTATCGGCAAATATAAGGTTTTCGTCGCAAAATAGCATTTTCGTTACTTGAAAAATATGCCCAAAATGGCCTCGTAAAACCAGTCGCGAAATATTGTACGTTAAGTGTTAATGGTCAAGCTCGGCGTTTTTGAAAACCTTGTAACAACATTTTGAAGTCGTGTTATTTAACTTTTGGCGATACGGGTCTCGATCGATGAGAAAATCAACTCTTATTGTTGTTACTTGAAAGTATTATGCTCAATACTTAGAAAATCTCATTATAGTAAAAGCTGTCAAAATATATATAGTTTATCGAGTATATAGACGAGGTCGTAGTTTATTCGTTATAAGTCTATTCGACGAACGGCCAATTGATTTGAAAAGCTTGTTAGAAGATCTTGATTTCATAAAACTACGGCTCGGACTCAAATTGATCCGATCATGAAGAAAAACAGCCAAGAAAGTGGTGTTTCGCAAAGACAGTTTTGGGGCAAAATAATAATAGAAAAGCTGATGGAATTTGTAAAAAATCGTCTAAGTTCAAACGCTTGTATCTTTTTCGTTATAAGCTCGTTTTCTACGTTCTTTATATCCCCGGAATCGTGGGATGGCATACTAGTATATTTTTCATAAGTCGAGACGGCTAGATCAAGTTTTAGGCCTCGAAACAGTCCAAGAAAATCGTGGGACAGCAAGTAATTTTTCAGAAAATAGTTTTCGTCGTTAATATTGGAAATAGCATATCTTTTTCGTCGTAACTCGGATTTTAGTGATTCAAGCGGCCACGGTTTCGTTTTTGAAAGTATTTTCTGAATATCTAACCCAATGTTACCCGGAAACCCCTGAGTTTTCTGAAATTGGCGATTTGGGACAGAACCTATATTTGAAAGTATTTTTCGTTGTTAATATTCGGAAAATCATATCTCCTTCGTTATTAACTTGTTTTTATCCCCGTTTTCGGCCATAGTTTCGTCTCGGAATGTATTTTCTAAATCTTTGGTCCAAAATTACACCCTAGACCCTGAGTTTCCCACGTTTCAAAAATAAGGACAGTAGGTAATATATAGTTTCAAAAATCGATTTCCTAGTTTCAAACTTGTTCCAACTTCAACCAAACCACTTTCAAACACCACAAAACTAGTCTAATCCTACCATACACCTTCTTAGGGTGTCATGGGTTCCTAAACATCATCCATCACAACAATCTACCAAGGATTCACCTATATAATATATCTAAGGCTTGTAAGTTATAAAAAGTGTATATAGAGTGGTATAAATCAACATATGCATATATATCTTGAATAAAAGTGTATGATCATTGAAAGATACTTGAGGAAAAATTGATGTTTCTTGTTGTTCTTGTGTCTTGGCCGAAAATGACAAGAAGAAAGGAATAAAAAGTGTTGCTAGTTGTTTTGATGAAAATGAGATGAAATGAAAAAAATGTACAAGTTATATGTATTTTAGACTTAGTAGACAAGATCCATAAATTTAGGAAGGTGTCATAGAGGGGGGGCGGCAATCAAAGGAAGAAAAGAAGAAAATATGAAATGTGTAAGGTAATCTTGACTTTGGTGTAGAATTGGGTAGATATTATTAGTTTTTGGGGATACCGGGTACCGAGTTAACTAAAAATAAATGTTAAAGAGGTGAAATAAAATACGACGAAGTTGTAAAAGTTGTAAAATAATATTCCTAATGAGAATCGGGTGTTAAAATAATCATCGGTTTGAAATATCGTAAACCGACGGAGTTTTAAGCTCCGACCGTATAATATAGCAATTGTTTAGAAAACACCGGGTAAAATAATAATATAATTTTTATATTATTATAATGAGTATAAAAATATGTTAGGATCATAGTCGGGAGTATTGGGTATACGTTAGTAGTAACACTGAGTGGTATCGTTAATTACAAATTAAGCATACGTATCTAGAAATAATGCATGTCCGTGTAGGTTCTCAAGTGATGATGATAATGTGTAGACTATTCCAGTCTATATGAAGTGTCATTAATGAATTATGCATGAATTCGCAGCTAAACCTAACTGGTTACGCGAATTTGAATACTCGTAAACTAAATTTACGATGACATGAGTAATGCACGTGAATAGTGGTTTCCTTCCGGGAATGAATAGTGTCAAGTGAATAGTAAAATTTCTGAATGTTTCTCAAAATGTCAAATTGTCCTAAAAAATGATGAATAGTAAAATGATGAATAGTAATCGGTGAATAGTAACTTGTGAATAGTAAATTGTCGAGGTTTGGAAAATGACCGGAAATTACGAGTTGTGACAGTCTTCCCTTCTAACAGGAACTTCGTCCCGAAGTTCAGTTTGTGTTGGTCTCCGAAGTGGTACTGGTGAAAAGATGATAATAATTGAGAATTCCAGCGAACTTTCACGATAGGAGTTCGACTCTGTTTCAATCGTTTGACCTAACAGTCCATGATTTCTATTGGTTATTACCAAGTCTACGTTTGTTCTTGGGTTGGATTCCTTTCCAAATGGGATTACAAGTGACAAATCTGAAAATCATTTCCTGGGATTTGAATAGGTGAAACATAGTTATGTAATCCGGTTGTTCTCTAACAAGGCTCAAGTCTGATGGCCATTAGGCCTACTCTGTCAGTAATAGTAAATGGTTCAGTGTGTATCGGGTTTAACTTCCCGGATTTTTCTGAATGGTATCATGCCTTTCCTAGGCAGAACTTTCAACATAATCCTGCCATTAACTTCAAATTCTAAGGGTTTACAATTTATCGAATTTGTAACTGATTCTCGATTTGTAGGAAATTTCTGGTTATTTCATGAATGCTTACTGGACTAGTGAGTTAGGCTTTTTCCAAATTTCGATCCGTCAATGGATGTTGGCACTTCGACCATAGAGTGCTTCAAATGGTGTAGTCTCTAAACTCGTGTGGTAACTAAGGTTGCAACTGAATTTGATTTATGGCAAATGGTTAATCCAACCATTTCTAGTGTCAATCACACCCGATTTGGGCATATCTCCCTATGTTTGAATCAACCTCAAATTCCGACCATTGGATTGCAGATGATAGGTGGTGTGGTTCCAAAGAAATCTTAATGAAATTGCTAGGAGTTCGAGATGAATCAATTTCCTCTATTAGGAGTAATTGAGATGGGTATCATGAATCTTGTTTTGAAAGGCTTACAAGGTTAGGTCCGTCAAGGGTGTTGTTGAAAATAATAGATTAGGATAAGGTTGTGATTCCTTCGCAGGAATGTCATGAATTGGGTCTTTCTCCACCTACGATGCTTAGTCTCCATTACTAAGATTTTCCTCAAGTTCTATGTCATTAAATCACAAAATCCTAAAGGTATAAGTGATGTATTATAGTGATTGATTTTCAAAGTTTGTTTTGAGTTTGTGTGTTTTGTTCATAAACCTTCCCTGAATAAATGAATCTACAAGTTTAAGCAAACGGCTTTTTAGGTAACATCCTTCTTGATGTTTCAAAATTTAGTAGCTATGCAATATAGGAAAATTTTCAACATAAGGTATATAATATGGTTTACCAAAGATCGATGTTTAAAATTTTGTAACCTTTAATAGTTTTCTAAAAGATTAGCCAAAAGGAATTTGCTTGTCAAAGTAAGTGCATCAGAAAAGTATTTCTTACAAGATATATGTTTTGTATAACGGTAGTTTGGAGAAAATCCATTTAAAAGTGAAAATATTAAGAGGATAAAATAGTCAGGTATGTATATCTGCACAAAGGCATAGGTGTCTAACACGTTCGAATAAAGTCTATTGGTGAGGACATGTTCAATTTATAGTCTCGGTTAAAAGGTTGGATTTATCTCTATGGTGTTGCTTAGTGAGCACTCGTATCGAAACTAATCCTTATAATTTAGTTAAGTCAATAATTCCCAGATGATGGAATTTTTGGTGATTAAGCCAGTGATAGTGGTTCGAATAGTTTTATGATATCTTGGGATTTCTGTTGAGTTTTGAATGGTCTTACTGTACCGAGGGATCCTCCTCATAGATGGTATGGAAAGTCTTTCCTAGGGAGGTCATTGATAATGTCCACTTATTTATATTGGTAGTAGCGAGTGATGGTGAGAAGGGAAGAGACTGTGACAACTGCAGCATAATGAGATTGTGATATAAGAAAATACTGCGATGCAAGTGTATTGTGCATAACTATGAAAGTTCATGAAATAGAATGACTAGTTGGCAAGCTTCCAATCGGTGGTTCACGAAGTGATGAAAAGTAGGAATGTTATGACAACGAGAGTATACACACACGTAAATGAAGCATTTGGAAAATGGGTTGAGAATTTTATTCCGGACAAAATTTTTATTATAACCATTCTCAGTGTTGCAAAATTCATCTCTGAGTCAGACATAGGTGGTCAGCCTATATCTCACTATCCCGGGTTGAATATAGATGACCAGTCTATATCCCACCGAGGTTCCATGAATTTTGAAATACTCAGCTCAGTTATACTAAGACTATGTCCTTCACAAATACCAAGAGGTTCAGAAAGACAAAAGCAAGTGACCCAAAACTCGAGGTCAAATGATGAAACTATGCAAAGAAGAACATAACGCGGTGATATATACAATACATGAGCATGCTTATATGAAAGACAATTATAGTAATCAACCATAATAATATGAATATAATATACCAGATAATGAGATAACAATCTCATCACCTAAGTCAGCAACTAACCACAAATGAGGCTTCAGCTTGGCAGGCAGGCACGTGACGGTCATAGGGTTAAGTTTTCGTAAAAGTAGCTATAGTCTAGGTTTTAAAAACACTTAGTTCGCTATAGCCAAAGCTCTGATACCAATTTGTCACATCCCCAAAATCGGGTCTAGCGGAAGCATACGTGTAGCTGGGGTGTAACTCAATTGGTATTACAACACAAGTTCAAAAATGGTTTTCACTTGAATCATTTAGAATAAAATAGTTTAATCAAAATGTTAAATTTACATTGTTAAAAGTAGTGCGGAAGTAGGCCATTAAAATACTTTAGAGCGGTCCCCAAATAAATAATCAGAGTCTTCTATGACCATGCCATGCCCTGCCAAAACCTCCAGTAACGTGCCATTGGTTAATACCTGAAAATACATGCTAAAGTGTCAACACGAGGTTGGTGAGTTCATAGAGTTTGTTTAACAAGTAATGCCTATAGAGAAATGATCGCCCAGCAAAGGCATTGTAAATCCACTCAGTTGCAAGTCCTGCCATAAGAGACTTGTAACCTGTGTGTTTACAACCCACTGCCAAATATGATATAGTTTTGTTTGTGTAAACAATAGTAATAAGATTGATGTAAAAGCATCGTAATTCATAAGAAATTTTCGTATGTACAATAGCCAAAAGTATAAATTAAGGTGACAATATGTCAAAAATGCTACATTGTCTCTTAAGCTCATGACCCCGAAGCTAGACTTTGTAATGGCCCCACCAGAGTGTTTACCAGACACTCAATTTGTTAAGACATGAAATGCATTCGTCCCGTTGGAGCAACCCAAACGCGAATGGAGGCGTCACCCTCGATAGATCTATCCACTCACTCTCGCTTAGCTATAATTAACGGTCCATGATAATAAAGGGGACTTAACTTGGTAAATAAGTAACCTTAAGCAGTGCATGGAATTTGTAATACTTTGGCATTGTACAAAATAATTCAAGCAGTGTATTCTTCCCCATAAGTAATTCCAATCGTATAAAACATAGAACAAGTATTTCAACCATTCAGTAATGTTTGAGAAATTGAATTGCGTTCAAGTAAAACAAACATTGAATTCAAATAGTAATGAGCATGTATCTTCCCCCAAAGCAGTTGTAAAACACGTAAAAGTAGGGGTTATGAACTCACCTGGTGCGATAGCTATGATGACAAAAGTGAATACACTGAAATGAGGCACGATCTCTAACCGCAACCTAATATGAATGGTATAATCTAATGTAAGAAATGAATTGATGCTACACATGCAAATACGTATGTTATCGATACCACTCGTTAGTTTTGAAAATAGCGTTTATCGTCGAAAAATATATTTTTGACGTCTCGTTAGTTAATAATCACTTTCCATGTAAATATGTTGAAACGGTACTCCACGATCCTTGTTTGGCGTTCTATCGGCAAATATAAGGTTTTCGTCGCAAAATAGCATTTTCGTTACTTGAAAAATATGCCCAAAATGGCCTCGTAAAACCAGTCGCGAAATATTGTACGTTAAGTGTTAATGGTCAAGCTCGGCGTTTTTGAAAACCTTGTAACAACATTTTGAAGTCGTGTTATTTAACTTTTGGCGATACGGGTCTCGATCGATGAGAAAATCAACTCTTATTGTTGTTACTTGAAAGTATTATGCTCAATACTTAGAAAATCTCATTATAGTAAAAGCTGTCAAAATATATATAGTTTATCGAGTATATAGACGAGGTCGTAGTTTATTCGTTATAAGTCTATTCGACGAACGGCCAATTGATTTGAAAAGCTTGTTAGAAGATCTTGATTTCATAAAACTACGGCTCGGACTCAAATTGATCCGATCATGAAGAAAAACAGCCAAGAAAGTGGTGTTTCGCAAAGACAGTTTTGGGGCAAAATAATAATAGAAAAGCTGATGGAATTTGTAAAAAATCGTCTAAGTTCAAACGCTTGTATCTTTTTCGTTATAAGCTCGTTTTCTACGTTCTTTATATCCCCGGAATCGTGGGATGGCATACTAGTATATTTTTCATAAGTCGAGACGGCTAGATCAAGTTTTAGGCCTCGAAACAGTCCAAGAAAATCGTGGGACAGCAAGTAATTTTTCAGAAAATAGTTTTCGTCGTTAATATTGGAAATAGCATATCTTTTTCGTCGTAACTCGGATTTTAGTGATTCAAGCGGCCACGGTTTCGTTTTTGAAAGTATTTTCTGAATATCTAACCCAATGTTACCCGGAAACCCCTGAGTTTTCTGAAATTGGCGATTTGGGACAGAACCTATATTTGAAAGTATTTTTCGTTGTTAATATTCGGAAAATCATATCTCCTTCGTTATTAACTTGTTTTTATCCCCGTTTTCGGCCATAGTTTCGTCTCGGAATGTATTTTCTAAATCTTTGGTCCAAAATTACACCCTAGACCCTGAGTTTCCCACGTTTCAAAAATAAGGACAGTAGGTAATATATAGTTTCAAAAATCGATTTCCTAGTTTCAAACTTGTTCCAACTTCAACCAAACCACTTTCAAACACCACAAAACTAGTCTAATCCTACCATACACCTTCTTAGGGTGTCATGGGTTCCTAAACATCATCCATCACAACAATCTACCAAGGATTCACCTATATAATATATCTAAGGCTTGTAAGTTATAAAAAGTGTATATAGAGTGGTATAAATCAACATATGCATATATATCTTGAATAAAAGTGTATGATCATTGAAAGATACTTGAGGAAAAATTGATGTTTCTTGTTGTTCTTGTGTCTTGGCCGAAAATGACAAGAAGAAAGGAATAAAAAGTGTTGCTAGTTGTTTTGATGAAAATGAGATGAAATGAAAAAAATGTACAAGTTATATGTATTTTAGACTTAGTAGACAAGATCCATAAATTTAGGAAGGTGTCATAGAGGGGGGGCGGCAATCAAAGGAAGAAAAGAAGAAAATATGAAATGTGTAAGGTAATCTTGACTTTGGTGTAGAATTGGGTAGATATTATTAGTTTTTGGGGATACCGGGTACCGAGTTAACTAAAAATAAATGTTAAAGAGGTGAAATAAAATACGACGAAGTTGTAAAAGTTGTAAAATAATATTCCTAATGAGAATCGGGTGTTAAAATAATCATCGGTTTGAAATATCGTAAACCGACGGAGTTTTAAGCTCCGACCGTATAATATAGCAATTGTTTAGAAAACACCGGGTAAAATAATAATATAATTTTTATATTATTATAATGAGTATAAAAATATGTTAGGATCATAGTCGGGAGTATTGGGTATACGTTAGTAGTAACACTGAGTGGTATCGTTAATTACAAATTAAGCATACGTATCTAGAAATAATGCATGTCCGTGTAGGTTCTCAAGTGATGATGATAATGTGTAGACTATTCCAGTCTATATGAAGTGTCATTAATGAATTATGCATGAATTCGCAGCTAAACCTAACTGGTTACGCGAATTTGAATACTCGTAAACTAAATTTACGATGACATGAGTAATGCACGTGAATAGTGGTTTCCTTCCGGGAATGAATAGTGTCAAGTGAATAGTAAAATTTCTGAATGTTTCTCGAAATGTCAAATTGACCTAAAAAATGATGAATAGTAAAATGATGAATAGTAATCGGTGAATAGTAACTTGTGAATAGTAAATTGTCGAGGTTTGGAAAATGACCGGAAATTACGAGTTGTGACACAAACCCTAAAACTCTTTACGAGAACCCTAAATCGATTACTTACACTCACGCCGGAGTCTAATCGTGGGAGACAATCCCACGATAAGCCTAACGGTGTTGTTTATTTTCTTAGTGCGCAGGTTACAAATACTAAGAAGCGAATTGGTACGAGAGTAAGAGCCCATAATCAGGAACACCCAACTTTTGTATCAATAAGTGGCGCCATCCGTGGGACCTACTAAGAACTAAGAACTAAAATGACGAAGAATAAGAATTCAAGCCAGCGGACTCCGCAGTCAGAAAAACGTGACCCCCAGAGGAAGAATCAACAAGATTCGACCCCTAGGCAGGTTGCTGGGACAACCAGCGCACCTGGTCCCCAAGAGGCAGGGACAACCCAACCTCTTCCAGTGGTAGAACTGCCTGTAAGGACTACCCAAACTACCACAGTGGTCCCTAGCGTTGAGGAACTCCAGCGCACCCTCTTCACTACTCCTCATCAAACTGTACCCACAGTGAACAACACTGTGCCACCAGGTGCGCCTAACCGAGATAGGGTGCCAAACACTGAGGCAGACATTCTTGCAGCAACTGAGGACACACCCAATTTAACATTGGGAAATTTTGTATCCCAAAATTATGAAACCCTAACTGCCCTCATGCAAGAAGAAGCAAGGAGAAAGGCAAGCTCAAGCCTACAAGCTCGACTCAATTTTGGTCCTGGACGCGAACCATCACCACTGCGCCACCCACGAGGAAGACGCGCAGAACGTACTACTATCCATGATAGGCTGGGTACGACATCTGATTCACAATACTCAGAAGACAGCGAGAGGCGCACTAATGTTCACTCCAGACTTGGCAGTCGAGGGATACAAGACTGATTAGGACCTCAGCATTCACCAAGCCAAGGGTCCTCCAAACCTGGGAGTAAGAGGATTCACGACAGATTGGGGAAAAGAATGTCCCCAAGTGAAAGCCCCTCAAGCTCTTCTTCTAAAAGAAGCCGGCGCAAGCGCCGAAAAAGAGATTACTCTTCCTCCAGTGACTCCTCGGACAACGAGGATAAAAAAACAGGACACTGGAAGTCAAGAGGAAGACGTCGCGAAGAAGAGAATGAAGATATGTCTCTTCCATGGCGTCGCCAGAAGATTGATGCGTTTACACGACGCATCAGTGATTACTCCGACCGCAAACGCAGGCGCATGCTCACTAATGTGAAAACATATGATGGAACAGGTGATCCAGATGATCATATAAAAGTTTTCGAATCAGCCGCCACCATCGAAAACTGGCCACAGCCGGTGTGGTGCCATATGTTTAATTCTACGTTGGTAGGGAACGCGCGCACATGGTTTAGCAAACTCCCACGTAGGAGCATCGGTGGGTTCGAGGAATTACGGAAAGCATTCCGTCTCAACTTTACCCAGAGAAAGAAGTGCGCTAAAAATCCTGTTGAACTAGCAAGAGTAAAACAGCGCCAAGGGGAATCAACCAGTGCTTTTATGGAATGCTTCAAGGATGAGTGCATACAAGTCAAAGCATGTCCTGAAATCCTAAAAATTTCAGGGTTCATGAATGGGATTAATAACCCAGAACTTATCCGAAAGCTAAATGACAAAGTTCCCCAGACTTTCGATGAGCTAACAAAGCGCACCAGATCCTTCATACAAGGAGAAGCAGCTGCTGCGGACAGCAAAAAGGGTTATTCGAACTATAGGCAGCAAGAACAGCCTAGGAGACAATCCAACGATCAGAATAACAACCGCAGCAGGAATTACCGCAGCGGAAGAGACAATGACAAGTATACCTCTCTCACAAAAACTCCGAGGGAAATATTTGTAACAGAAGGTGCAAACTTCCCAAAACCTCCACCAATGCGCACCGCAGAGGAAAAGCGCATAGGGAATGGATACTGCGAGTACCATGGTCAAAAAGGCCATACAATTAACGAGTGCGTCCAGTTAAGATAACTAATTGAAAAGTTAGTAAGGGAAGGCAGAATGGACCACCTTGTAAAAAACATCAAAGAGGGAAAAGACAAACAAAGGAACGGGGGTAAGAAAGAACCCCCCAAAGAAAAAGCTGATACCATATACATGATACAGTCATGGCAGCGTAAGATAAAACAAAAAGTCAGCCAAAAATTCTCTCCAGAAAAAGAGATATCTTTCCCTACTCTAGCTGCGGACAACGCAGTTGTAGAACCTCTAACTATTGAAATACATACGGGGGGACATGATATCCACCGCATGTACATCAACGGAGGAGCAGCCGCAGACATCCTGTATGATCATTGTTTCAAAAGTCTGCGACCTTAAATCCAACGTCAATTGATACCAGCAACAACGTCATTGATTGGATTCATAGGAGAAAAGATCTGGCCCATGGGGCAGTTACGCTTGCTGGTGGTCGTAGGAGACGAACAACACTCAACCGCAACATGGATAAATTTCATGGTAATAAAGTCTCCTTCACCATACAACGGCATCATTGGGAGACCTGGAATATCATCCATGCGCGCTGTACCATCCACAGCACACGGAATGCTTAAATTTCCAGTGGAAGGAGGAGTTGTCACCCTCTATAACACAACAGTACAACCAAAGGAATGCAACGCGGTAACCACTGAAGTAGAGAATATCCCAAAACAGCGCACATAAAAAACACCAAACCTAAAGGTCGCTATTCATCCCGATTACCCGGACCAACAAGTTTCGATTGGTGGATCTTTATCTGACAAAGGTAAAGCAGCCGTGTGCGCACTCTTGCAAAAGAACTTGGACATCTTCGCATGGGAACCAAAACACATGACAGGAGTGCCACGCTCTATCACAGAGCATAAGCTACAAATCCGACAAGGATATCCCCCAATACGACAGAAGAAGCGCGGTTAGGCTCCAGATCGTGCAAAGGCTATTCTGGAAGAAGTACATAAACTCGTAGATGCAGGCATCATGCGCGAAGTGTACTACCACGACTGGCTCTCTAACCCAGTTATGGTAAAGAAGAGCGATGGCAGTTGGAGAATGTGCGTGGACTTCACGGACCTTAATAAAGCATGTCCACAGGACTGCTATCCACTGCCAGAAATAGACTGGAAGGTAGAATCCCTGTGCGGATACCCTTTCAAATGCTTCCTAGACGCATACAAAGGGTATCATCAAATTCAGATGGCAGTCGAAGATGAAGAAAAAACAGCTTTCCACACCAGTCAACGAGTGTACTGCTACACAAAAATGCCTTTTGGCTTAAAAAACGCAGGCGCAACATACCAACGATTGGTGGACACAACTTTCGAAAAACAAGTAGGCCGCAACTTAGAGGTCTACGTCGACGACCTTGTCATCAAAAGACACACAGAGGATGAATTGGTGCGCGACATCGAGGAAACATTCAGAACATTGGGACGGATAAACATGAAGTTAAACCCCAAGAAGTGCACCTTTGGCGCAACCGAAGGCATGTTCCTTGGATACTTAATAGAACCCGATGGAATCAAGCCTTGTCCAGAAAAAACAAAGGCTGTTATTGATCTCCCCTCACCGCGCACACTCAAAGAAGTCCAGTCATTGAATGGAAAGTTAGCAGGGCTAAACCGTTTCTTATCTAAGTCAGCAGACAAGTCACTTCCTCTCTTTAAAACACTCACGAAGTGTACTAAAAAAGGAGATTTTCGCTGGACAGAAGAAGCGGAAGAAGCTTTCCAACAACTTAAACACCATCTGGCATCTCTTCCCAAACTTGTCGCACCGCGACCAGGGGAAGAGCTAATCATGTACTTATCGGAAACTCATGGAGCAGTTAGCGCAGTACTATTGACAGATAGGAACTTCGTCCTGACACCCATATACTTTGTAAGCAAAGCCCTGAAGAAGCCAGAGACTAACTACAGCGCTATGGAAAAGCTGGTCTTAGCTTTAGTATTCGCAGCCAAAAGGCTGCGCAGATACTTCCAAGCGCACCCAATAGCTATAATCACCGATCAGCCAATCAAACAAGTTATCTCTAAACTTGATGCATCAGGACGGTTACAAAAGTGGAGTGTACTGATAAGTGAATATAACATCTCATATCGACCGCGCACTGCAATCAAAGGACAAATATTAGCCGATTTCATCGTGGAGAAGCCAGATAACGACAGTCCAACATCTGCAACCAAAACAGATCTACAGGAAACTTGGATTCTGTTCACAGATGGGTCTTCATGTGTAGATGGATCAGGCGCAAGACTTATTCTCACAAATCCAGAAGGTATGGAATTCACCTATGCGCTGCGCTTTGAATTCACAGCCACAAACAATGAGGCAGAATACGAAGCCCTACTAGCCGGACTACGCATCGCAATCCAAATGGGTGTACGCAACCTGGAAGCAAATGTAGATTCACGGCTAGTCGCTAACCATGTGCTAGGTGAATATGAAGCCAAGGATGAACACATGATCCAATACTTGGAAAAGACCAAGTCCTTAATTAAAAACTTTGACAGGTTCACAATAAAACAGGTGCCCAGAGGAGACAACAGGAAGGCTGATGCACTCAGTAAGATCGCATCCACAAGCTTCGCGCACCTCTCAAAACAGGTATTGGTAGAAACCCTAAAAAACAAGTCAATCTTGGAAATGGAGATATCCACACTGATAGAGGAACAAGATCCTACATGGATGACACCTATCATTGAATTCATCAGCAAGGGAATCTTACCACAAGACCAAAAGGACGCTCGAAAAGTGCGGCACACAGCACAACGATTTGAACTACGAGACAACATACTTTATCGACGCTCTTTCTTACAACCCTGGCTCAGATGTGTTGGACCTCTTCAAGCAGACTACATACTCCGAGAAATCCACGCTGGATCATGTAGCATGCACTCAGGGCCGCGATCTGTGGTGGCAAGCGCTCTACGGTCGGGGTATTATTGGCCAACCATGCATCGCGACGCACGCGATCTGATAAAGAAATGCAGCAATTGTCAAGTACATAGGCCAATCCCGCGCCGACCACAACAAGAGCTAACACCCATTACCTCACCATGGCCATTTTACAAATGGGGCATTGACATCGCGGGACCCTTTCCAGTTGCAGCAGGAGGAGTAAAGTTCCTCATCGTAGCCATAGACTACTTTACAAAGTGGATTGAAGCAAAGGCTGTGGTGAGCATCACAGGAAACCAAGTCAAACGCTTTATCTAGGACAACATTGTCTGTCGCTTCGGACTATCGGGAGAGATTATATCAGACAACGGAAAACAATTCTGTGATAACCCATTCAAAGATTGGTGCGCGCAATTGAACATCACGTAACACTTCGCTTTAGTAAAACACCCACAAACCAATGGCTTAATTGAGCGCGCAAACCGCAGTCTAGGGGAAGGAATAAAAGCGCGCCTTGACAGACACAAAGGAAGGTGGGTGGACGAGCTCTCGCATGTCTTATGGGCACATCGCACCACAATCAAAACCAGTACTGGCGACACGCCATTCTCCCTTGTCTACGGAACAGAAGCCGTCATACCAGCTGAGATAGGAATGCCAACTATACGAACAACAGAGGTCAACATCACAACAAATGATGAGGAGCGGCGCATAGACTTGGACTTACTGGAAGAAAGGCGTGAACGCGCAGCTATACGCGAAGCAAAGGCTAAGGCAAAAATGAAGAAGTATTATGATGCAAAGGTCAAACACATTTCATTCAGGCCAGGAGACTTTGTATACCGCGCCAACGATGCGAGCCACGCAGAAGACATAGGCAAGCTCGAACCAAAATGGGAAGGACCTTACGAGGTGACAGATGCGCTCGACAACGGTGCATACAGACTGCGCGATATGGAAGGTCACGACCTAGCGCGCACTTGGAACATATGCAATCTTAAAAGATGTTACTTTTAGGCTACGGCCATTACACAGACACCCTCGCACCCTAAGAAGTGCCCAATAAGTGTTTGTTTTTCTTTTCTTTCCTAGGAATTGTATCTTTATTTTTTCAAAAAACTTGCAAGTATCAATAAAATGTTATGGTTTCTAGCTAACTCCATAACGTATTTCACATTATTGCGTACATACTTATATATGTCAATGTTGTTATCTTATATTTTTGCCTACATGGCGTGCATGCACTAATTAAGACCCACGACGACATAAAGGATGAGTAAACCTACTAATTCACTCGTTGAGTAAGAGGGTTGCAAACCCATCAACATCGGATCACGCATCCTTACTAAGCGCCTTACTTTTGAGACGTCGAGGTAAGTTTCACGTGCGCATCCCACGACGGGTGCGCAAATATTAAGTACACCGTACAAGCTTAGCAAATAACGAGCCAAGACACTTGGTCAAATAATAAAACTTAGCAAACAATGCAAGTATATTTCCTAAAGTCACGCACTTAACGAGCCAAGACACTTGGTCAAATAATTAAACTTAGCAAACAATGCAAGTATATTTCCTAAAGCCACGCACTTAACGAGCCAAGACACTTGGTTAAATAATAAAACTTAGCAAACATTGATGCAAGTATATTTTTAAGTCACGCACTTAATTAACAAATGGGTATCTTATTCAACATTTTTTACACAAAACTTACAAGGAAAAGATACACTTCATTATTTACATATACAAAAATAGCCTACACGCTATGGCGATGCTCAGGGCTATCATCCGGGGCAGCAGAACTCCCCGCCTCTTGAAGCTTTCTCAAAATCAAAGCGTCCTTGGGAGATACGGTGGGAACACTCACAGGAACCCCATCAGACCTGGGGATGTGTGTAGCGCCCACACCGCACAACGCTACCTTGCCCTGACTGCCTCTCTTCTGAGCAGCCCTCTGCGCATGACGCTCTAGAACCTCTTTCAAGGGAATTTCCCTCTCAAGGGCAAACGGGTTGAGCATGTGGCGAGGCTGCGCAAACACATGAACCTGCAGCTGCGATTCATCAGGCTTCAGGAAGTAATCCGGCTGCGCCTCTGAATCCTCCAAAAGGTGGCGCTCCAAGGTCAACCCCGCCATAATTACCTTTATGGGGTTGTCTTGATCACGCTCCAACCGCGCAATATGAGGCAACTCAAGGACTTCCAACCCCTCCATAGCCTGCATCAACTCATCATATGCAGCCGCGTTGTAACCAGGTACCTCTTCCAGGTCCTTGCTCAAAAGCTTGGCTTCATGGAGATTGTTGACATAAATAATGTGTGAAAACATTATTTATATTTTTCGATATCTCTATATTTTGACGATCACAAAATGTAAAATCGTTAATCATATAATTACTACGTATACAAGTATTAAGCTAGTTTATATCACTATAGCCAACTTAATCACTTAAGGTATGGATAAACAAGTGCTTAATACATCTAATGATCAAAGGGATATTTAATTAACTAATACAAAAGTTTATTTAAATATATAAACATATTATATATTTTTGAAAAACATTTTTGGTAATAAAGAAAAATGTTTTAATCATACTAAATATATGATTTCAAATATTTAACAAAAATCAGTTAGTTTTTCACCAAATAAACTTTCCCCACTAAAAAACAAAAGTTCTGGCCGTTACAGCTGGGCGGCCCCCTTAATTATAAGGGGCGGTCCCCTTAATTTTAAGGGGGCCGACCTTGATTTAAGGGGGCCGACCACGCTCCTCTATCAGAACTTGTTGCCTATAAATACCACTTTAAACCTGGAATTTTTCTCACCTTTTGCATGAAATTTTCAGATCTATAACTCTCTAAACATCCTCTAAAACCCTTTGATCATTTGTATATTAATCCTTGTTTCAAGTGATTCAATCCCTCATCATCCATTCTCATCCAAAGTGCAAAAGAAGAACACTCTTTCTACAACCAAGATCAAGAAGTGTTGAAGAGTAGTTGTGCATAGTGTATATACATTCATTTGTGAATATTGTGTTGTGCTTGTTATATATTGTTTAGAAGATATAGAAGTTGTGTAGGTAGTAGAAGTTGATTAGTAGTGAAGTAGGTTAGTAGTGAAGATTGGTGTGAAGTAGAAGATTGGTGTGTAGAAGATAGGTGTGAAGAAGATTGGTGTGTAGTATATTGGTGTGAAGAAGTTGTGTAGAAGTAGTGATCAAGTTGTGAAGTTATTGTGGTGTGTAAATTGGTGTGTAAGGTTTTCTCCGCCAAAAGGGAGTTTGTTGACATAGTGAAGAAAACTCTCGAGTAGGTGACTCGGGGAGTGGAGTAGGAACAAGGAAGGTGTCCTTGTAGCCGACCCACTATAAATCCTTGTGTTGTGGTTTGATCTTTCTAACTCTTCTCATTACTTATTTATTTACCTTTACTATATTAGCTTTATTAGTTAGTTACCATACAATTGTTCTCACATAAACTAGAATCGAAGTTTTTAAAACAAACTTGTGTTTATAAATTTAAAAAGACGTAAAACTATTCAACCCCCCTTCTAGTTTTCCACAATTGGTATCAGAGCCACGTCTAGCAAGATTTTTAAAATATATTGTATTTTAAAACTTGTAACGATCTATGGAATCTGAAAAATATTTAGAAGGGCAATCTATGTTAATAACCCACCAAGGTAATAATCAAGTCAAAGATAACAAAATAGATCTACTTGTTCAACAATATGAGCAATTCACGATTCCGGAAGAGAAATCAATTGATAATGCGTTTGCTAGATTTAACACTATAATCACAAGTTTAAAAGCACTTGATGAGAATTTCTCTAGTAAGAATTTTGTTAGGAAGTTTCTTAGAGCTCTTAACCCAAAATGGCGAGCTAAAGTGACGGCTATTGAAGAATCAAAGAATTTGTCACCGCTACAACTTGATGAATTAATTGGTAATTTAAAAGTCTACGAAGCTATAATAAAGAAGGACTCCGAAATGGTTAAAGGGAAACGAGAGCAAAGCAAGTCAATCGCCTTGAAAGCTAGAAAGGAATCCAACAACGAAGATAGCTCATCTTCCGAAAGCGAAGACGAAGAATATGCCATGGCCGTAAGAAATTTCAAGAAATTCTTCAAAAGGCGAGGAAGATTCGTTAGACAACCACACGATGAAAAGAGAACATCTCAAAAGAATAATGATGACAAGTATAGTAAGAATGAGAGAAAATGTTTCAAGTGTGGTGATCCAAATCACCTTATTGGAAAATGTCCAATGATGACAAGAGATCAAAATCAAAGAGCGTTTGTTGGAGGAGCATGGAGTGATAGCGACGAAGATGAGAAAGAAACAACAAAAGAAGAAAAGTGTCTCATGGCTAAAACGTCAAGTGAGGTACGTTCCGAAACCAAATATTTTAGTGATGAAAATCTATCATTAGATGAAAAAGATTTAGATAGTGAATACAATAGATTATGCAAACTAGGACAACAAGTAATGACTAAAAACAAATCACTAAAATACATAAATAACCAATTAGAAAAGGAAGTACTTGAACTAAAAATTAAAATACATCAACTTGAAAAAGGCAAAGAAACCTTTGAAGAATGTAAATCATGTCAAGAACTTAAAAGTGAAAACTACAAACTTAAGGAAAAATTTGTAAACTTGATAAATTTGAAAATAGTAGTAACTCACTTAGTAAAATTATAAGTATTCAAAGAATATCCGGAGATAAAACCGGTCTAGGTTTTAACTCAACCGAAGCCTCAACAAGTGAAGTTACAAATGTTAAATTTGAAAGTGAACTCAAGGAACTAAAACCTTTAAAATCTAATCCTAAGTATATACTCATAAATGATAAGAAAATACCTCTAGCTAGTAATGAAGAAATAAAACCGTTTTATAAACCATCTTTAAAAACCGAAGTAGGATCGTCCAAAACTAAAACAAGATCTAAAACTCCATGATGCGTGGGAATCGCACCTTGCTTTACCTCTCGAGGGATCTCGAGAAGCTTACAACCCCCACCAGGCAGTGTACCTGATCGTTGTAGTATAGTATAGTGACAAGTACCGGGGGATTGATCGTTCAACTTAGGAATAGTGTCGCTAGGATTAGAAAACCTAATTAATAGTTCTAAAGTTGAGGGATGATTATTTTTGTATTTTTATATTTTTATGAAAGCAATTAAAATCTCGGTTTTTGAAAGAGTGGGCGGAATTAGTTGCTATTCAACTAACCCAAAGCTAAGATATATTCAAAATAAAATACTGAAAATGAAATTAAACTAAATTATACTAAGGTTGTGAGCAATATTTGGAGAAATTGTGTTTACTTAGACTTCACTACTCCCTAGATATCTTTTACACGTTAATTACTTGTTATACTTGTATGGATGACGGATTGTATTCCTTAATACCATTCGTGGGGTGGCATACATAACTCCCCAACTCTATGAGCTCTTATCTCCTCCTACACCATGACCCAGCACAACTATAGGGATTGTAAACAGTGGCTCATGCATTAAATACAACCAATAAAGACCTAGTACGCCTCGGTTCATGTTTCTTAAGACGTTCAAGCATGTTACCATTTGGAGATCTGCCAGTTTTCTTAAGCCTAACATATAAATCATTCATCCAAGAACAAGAATAAACAAGTAATCAACACATAATCAACATCTAGGTTTCATTAGATCTAAGCAAACACAAGAGAGATCTAGCCTAGCATAATTGAATTGAGACAAGAACAAGATATAAACAACCAACACATAGACATATTGATTGATTTAGAAGAACACTTATCTCAATTACAATGCAAGGTATCAAGGGTTTGGAACCCTTGAAAAACCTGTAAAAGAGGCACCAAATTCGTCTTTAGGGTTTCACCAAAACTTCTCCCTTTTTTATGAAAAAACTAGAAAACTATATATAGGAAAACTGGGCTGACGGCGTCAAGACAAGCATGTGACGCCGTCACCTCGCCGCCAAATACTTCCTCGGACGGCCTTGATCTACTTATGACGGCCTATGTGACGCCGTCACCACCTAAGGTATTTTATTCTTGGGACTTTGACGCCGTCAGGATGGATTGTGACGCCGTCATCAACTACGGTGTTTTATTCTTGATGTCTGATGCCGTCAGGGTGTAACTCTTGACGCCGTCACCTAGTGTCTTCAGCATGGAAAATTGATACTTTGCCGTTTTCTTCACTTTTATGCTCCAAAAACGTCCAAAATGGCTTCTTTTCCAGAATTCACTCTCCAAACACCTAAAATCACAAAAGGAACGATTTAGGGCAATATTTGATCAAATAAAGTCGGATTCGGGGTTAAATGACCCCCTAAAAACGGATCATTTTTCGCCTCATCATATACCCTTACACTTGAGATTTGCTTGTCCTCAAGCAAATGAGCTTTTATTCTACTCAAAAGACAAGTTAGGGGTCATTTAACACTAATATAAAAGTAATTACAACAAATAATCGTTCCACTAAAGACCAATAGACAAGCACGGAGGTCATACACAAGCACCTCACAAATAGTGTTTAGATACTCACATCTCTCGGGTGTAATAAAGTAATATAAAGGGTTGTAACGTTAGGTATAGGGATATGAATTACACGGTTTTGTTGGATAAAGGAAGTTTTACTGGTGGCGAGTTAACAATCTTGGTTAATTACATGTACAAGATGGCGTTGCTAAGCCAAGACTAGACTCGACTTAAGCTAATAAATGAAAAATAACAAAAACATAAAATAAACATAGAATGAAACGGGATGGTAGTCCGTATGTTTTTTTTTCTCTTTTTCTATTTTTTTTTCTTTTTCTTGATTTTTCTATTTTTTTCGATTTTTTTTTTTTTTTTTTTTTTTTTTTTTTTTTTTTTTTGCATACACTCTTACCCTACCATCCAAAATAATACATCATAGGGGTATGAGCATTCCCCTTACACTTGAATCTTTACATACTTTACATTTAACTAATCTAATGACTCGAATTAAGAAAATCAAAACACTTGGAGCACTTTTAAGATTAACGTACATATGGGGGTAATAAGTGATGTTCTTCCCCATTACTCCATAAAATAAGTACTTACCCATGAGTCCCAATCGTCCCAAAACAATATGTACAAGGATATGACTCGACTTAGCAACCATGTAATCAATTAGATAGTTAACTTAGGGTTTAACAAATAACAATAATGCACTAAAAATGAGCGCATACACGGAAGGCTAAGGCGATTTGGGTGTACATTTAAGTGGGGTGTAACAAATTCTTCCTTTAAGTAAGATGCTTAAAGTTAGAAACGAAAAGATAGGCTCGGAGGGGTGTACTAGGGGTTTCGTGTACTAAAAATGAGTACAACGCTAAGGGTGTGGGAAAAATTAGTTGACTTAACTAGCCAAATAATATGACTTAAATGGTCAAGTAATTATAATACGGGTTTAACACAAGGGTGATCCTAATGCCTCTTATCATGTAGTAAATCCTACCACATGAATGTAGTCTCACTAGCGGTCTCGGGATGCATCACTAACGCGAGTTCTAGAATCTAAATGCTACCGGTACACTCATAAGCACTAATAATGAATGCTTTTCCTATCAAATCTAAAGGCGAACCTCACATTTTTGGGTGGAAAATTTTTCTGAATATACGGTTATGTGCTAGTCATACAACCTCCTATCCATGAGACGCTTGCTATGGCTAAAGTTTCACTCCTAAATGTTGTAAAAAATTTTAAATTTGGCGCTAAAATTGCACTAACAAGTATTTCTCGTAGTTTTATTACACATCTACTATCAAACAAAACAAACTCAAGCGAAAGTGCATATGTAAGGTATCATCTTTTTACCTTCCCCTTACACTTAAGATGAACATTGTCTCCAATGTTCAAGTAAAGAATGTAAAAGTGAAAAAGTAAAGAGAATGAAATCAAATACTCCCCTGATTCGCTCGGTATGGATTTTAGGTTGACCAGGTTAAATCCTCTTCCAAGAAAACGAACAATCAAAGCTTCCCTTCCAGAATATAAATCATTTTCTTGTCAAACATAACCTGTAAATCCTGACAACAATAGACAAGGCAACCTCGCGTAAAATCGGCGGCATCCTATATAAGTTACTAAGTCCTAGAAAACAAGATAAGATATAATGCTTGTGGAATGAAGTTTGCAGATTTCCTGGAGATTATAAAACTTAATAATTCACAAAAACCATAAGACTCCGTTAGAAAAACAAAACCGGTAAAATTTCCAGATTTTTAACTCCTGACGCCGTCAAGAGTAATACTCTGACGCCGTCAGAATGGACCTGCAGAAATTCTTATGTTAAGTTTCCGGAAAATTTCTGGAAAAACTTCGTCCTACTTCCTGGAAAATCCTGCAAAACTTCATTATGACTCAATACAAGCATTTGACTCTAACAAATACGAATATACATGTTCATTTAAAATTGTGGAGAATCATGATCGGTTTGTTTCTTGAAAACATATTTGGGGTTTCCCCTTACACTTATCTTTTGCAAAAATACCTTTAGGTTGGAGTTAAGACTAGGCCAAACAACATAATAAAGTATTTCCACATTTTAATTGAGAAACATGATCAACCAACAATAAAAATAAAACATGCATACGGAAGCAAATAACAATCAAACAAATAAAATCACACAAAACATGGGTTGCCTCCCAAGAAGCGCTTTTCTTTATTTACGAGTCTTGTA
This sequence comes from Artemisia argyi, assembly GCA_030686995.1. Taxonomy (NCBI): domain Eukaryota; kingdom Viridiplantae; phylum Streptophyta; class Magnoliopsida; order Asterales; family Asteraceae; genus Artemisia; species Artemisia argyi. Next base: position 151,635,899 of record CM060682.1, on the reverse strand, counting down.
GCTAGACTCAAAGCCATGGGTTACTACGTGATCTCATCATTGGTTCCACTCTCTAGGTCGTCTTCTAAACCAGTTTTGTATTCCGGACCTAGTTGCAAGCACTCCTTGTAGAAACCAAGCATCCTATTTCTAACATACTCTACTCCTCTACGTCTATCCTCATCATTCCTATAATAAGCCGCTTGCTTGCGTTCCTTTTCGAAATTAGAGAGAAGGCGGTATTGCTCAATCTTGTAGGGCATTTGATAAGCAATCTCATCATTCTCTTCCTTGAATCTAACTATCCCTAAAGTAGGATCATAACTCATCCTAATGGCCTCAACAAATGGTTTCCCAAATATTATTTGACTTAGGCAAGCATCTATCACCGGACGAGTGTCTTCCACTATCATAAAATCAATCTCATAGGTAAGATTCCCTATGATAACATGTAATCTCTTAACTCTCCCTACAAAATTACTTATCTAATTTTTACCGGGCATCATCCTAAAATTGAGTTGCTTCTTCATCACCCAATTGTAAAGAGTCCTAGTCATGATGTTCACGGGGGATCTAAGGTCGATGTAAGCTTTCCATATATGCATGTGCCCAATATTGCATGGGATGTTAATGTTAGAGGGGTCTCCCATTTTGATAAGGGGGTCGCCAAAGATATATGTTTTCTCGGGACTATCGAATAAATCCTTATGGTATTCCCGTTCTTCCTCGGTTGGCAACTTATCAAAGTATTCCTCTATAGGTTCTACCTCCTCTAATTCCTCATTATTATTAACCTCAACTTCCCTACTCTCATCCTCACTATCGGCTTCTACTCTAACTTCATCCTTGTCACTCTCCTCTATCTCCTTATCTATCGTCTTAATGGTGACAACATTGACAAAGTGGACATGTTTGGATGATGAGGGGTCCTTAGTTTGGATTCCACTATCGGTGTCCCTAGTATCCTTCCTAGGTGTGATCAATGTTTGGTTGTTGAGGGCTTTCAACAAGTTGTCAATCTTGTTGGTCATCTCCGTTTGTTGTTGGTTGAATTCGGTTTCGAACCTAGCTATGCGGGCTTCTTGAGATGCCATGAATTTTGACATCAATCCTTCAAGATTGTTGGTACTACCATAGTTGTTCGAAGCATTGTTGTTGAAAGTACGGTTGGATGGTGGACCGTTTGGTTGGTAACGATTAGGTGGGTTGGATGAATTGGGTTGATTTTGTTTCCACCTAAGGTTTGGGTGATTTTTCCATGAGGGGTTGTATGAATCACCGTATGTGTTTGGCTCGGGCTTGAAAGTGTACCACTTATCTCCCGCTTCGTCGGTACGCGTGGATGCGTAATCCGCAAAAGCTGTTCTGGGGAGTTCCACACAATTCGCATGAAGAAGTGATTTTGTTCACTTGGCTTGAATGCTTCGGAGCTTCGTAAGATTTCATGAGAAACTTGACTTGGTCCTCAAGTTCCATGATCCTACGGTCGGGAGTGCTAGAATTGTTTGAAGGCAAAGATATTGCCTTGACCGTTTTGTTCAAGTCACGGGGATCATTCCAACTTTCGTTGTCATAGAGAGCAAGATCTTCTATGAGTTCCCATGACTGTTCCGCACTAAGATCACGTAGCTTACCACCGGCCGATTGGTCAATGGTTCGCCTCGTGGAGATGTCGATATGGTCATAGAAGATTTGGACTTGGAGCCAAAGATCTATGCCATGATGAGGGACTTTTTGGAGTATGTCCTTGAAACGAGTCCATGCTTCATAAAGAGATTCATTTTGACGTTGTTGAAACATCAAGATGTCATTCCTAAGCTTAGTAGTTCTCCCCGGTGGGAAAAATTGAGCAAGGAAACGAGTGGTGAGATCATCCCATGTGGTGATGGATCCCGCGGGTAAATGCTCAAGCCATTGACTAGCTTGATCCCGTAGAGAGAATTGGAATAGGCGTAAATGGGTAGTCTCTCTAGTTTCAACACCTAGGTCTATGGAATCTACGATTTTGAGGAAGTCCTTAAGGTGTTGGTTTGGATCTTCGGAACGAAGTCCATGGAATGCACATCCGCTTTGCACCAACCGGATGGTGTCGGATCGCAAGGGGGTCATATTGGCTCCGGTGAGCTCAATGGTGTTTCGGTAGCCTTGATGGCTAGGTCGGGAGTACTCTCCTAAGGTTCGGGGCCTAAGGGGTTCTAGTGGTGGGTTTTGTTGTGGTGGGATGACGGGTTCAAAGATGTTACCACCTTCCATGATGTCGGATGGTAAAGAGTTACGAACGAAGGCACGAAGAAATAAGATAGACTAAAGAAGACCTAAAAAAAAATAAAAATAAAAATCTTACTAGAAAGGAATCTAGCAAGTAGACCTAATAAAAAGAAATCCGAACCTAGACAATAACTATTCCCCGGCAATGGCGCCAAAAACTTGATGCGTGGGAATCGCACCTTGCTTTACCTCTCGAGGGATCTCGAGAAGCTTACAACCCCCACCAGGCAGTGTACCTGATCGTTGTAGTATAGTATAGTGACAAGTACCGGGGGATTGATCGTTCAGCTTAGGAATAGTGTCGCTAGGATTAGAAAACCTAATTAATAGTTCTAAAGGTGAGGGATGATTATTTTTGTATTTTTATATTTTTATGAAAGCAATTAAAATCTCGGTTTTTGAAGGAGTGGGCGGAATTAGTTGCTATTCAACTAACCCAAAACTAAGATATATTCAAAATAAAATACTGAAAATGAAATTAAACTAAATTATACTAAGGTTGTGAGCAGTATTTGGAGAAATTGTGTTTACTTAGACTTCACTACTCCCTAGATATCTTTTACACGTTAATTACTTGTTATACTTGTATGGATGACGGATTGTATTCCTTAATACCATTCGTGGGGTGGCATACATAACTCCCCAACTCTATGAGCTCTTATCTCCTCCTACACCATGACCCAGCACAACTATAGGGATTGTAAACAGTGGCTCATGCATTAAATACAACCAATAAAGACCTAGTACGCCTCGGTTCATGTTTCTTAAGACGTTCAAGCATGTTACCATTTGGAGATCTGCCAGTTTTCTTAAGCCTAACATATAAATCATTCATCCAAGAACAAGAATAAACAAGTAATCAACACATAATCAACATCTAGGTTTCATTAGATCTAAGCAAACACAAGAGAGATCTAGCCTAGCATAATTGAATTGAGACAAGAACAAGATATAAACAACCAACACATAGACATATTGATTGATTTAGAAGAACACTTATCTCAATTACAATGCAAGGTATCAAGGGTTTGGAACCCTTGAAAAACCTGTAAAAGAGGCACCAAATTCGTCTTTAGGGTTTCACCAAAACTTCTCCCTTTTTTATGAAAAAACTAGAAAACTATATATAGGAAAACTGGGCTGACGGCGTCAAGAGAAGAATGTGACGCCGTCACCTCGCCGCCAAATACTTCCTTGGACGGCCTTGATCTACTTATGACGGCCTATGTGACGCCGTCACCACCTAAGGTATTTTATTCTTGGGACTTTGACGCCGTCAGGATGGATTGTGACGCCGTCATCAACTACGGTGTTTTATTCTTGATGTCTGACGCCGTCAGGGTGTAACTCTTGACGCCGTCACCTAGTGTCTTCAGCATGGAAAATTGATACTTTGCCGTTTTCTTCACATTTATGCTCCAAAAACGTCCAAAATGGCTTCTTTTCCAGAATTCACTCTCCAAACACCTAAAATCACAAAAGGAATGATTTAGGGCAATATTTGATCAAATAAAGTCGGATTCGGGGTTAAATGACCCCCTAAAAACGGATCATTTTTCGCCTCATCATATACCCTTACACTTGAGATTTGCTTGTCCTCAAGCAAATGAGCTTTTATTCTACTCAAAAGACAAGTTAGGGGTCATTTAACACTAATATAAAAGTAATTACAACAAATAATCGTTCCACTAAAGACCAATAGACAAGCACGGAGGTCATACACAAGCACCTCACAAATAGTGTTTAGATACTCACATCTCTCGGGTGTAATAAAGTAATATAACATTATGGAAATGGAAGATATCTCTCACTACCTGTCATAGCAAAATAGATTACCATAGGCTTGGGAAAGGATCAAACCTCCACCACATGGCGTAAGCACCTAGGATAAACTATCAAAGAGGTCTTTTAAAGGGTTGTAACGTTAGGTATAGGGATATGAATTACACGGTTTTGTTGGATAAAGGAAGTTTTACTGGTGGCGAGTTAACAATCTTGGTTAATTACATGTACAAGATGGCGTTGCTAAGCCAAGACTAGACTCGACTTAAGCTAATAAATGAAAAATAACAAAAACATAAAATAAACATAGAATGAAACGGGATGGTAGTCCGTATATTTTTTTTCTCTTTTTCTATTTTTTTTTCTTTTTCTTGATTTTTCTATTTTTTTCGATCTTTTTTTTTTTTATTTTTTTTTTTTTTTTTTTTTTTTTTTGCATACACTCTTACCCTACCATCCAAAATAATACATAATAGGGGTATGAGCATTCCCCTTACACTTGAATCTTTACATACTTTACATTTAACTAATCTAATGACTCGAATTAAGAAAATCAAAACACTTGGAGCACTTTTAAGATTAACGTACATATGGGGGTAATAAGTGATGTTCTTCCCCATTACTCCATAAAATAAGTACTTACCCATGAGTCCCAATCGTCCCAAAACAATATGTACAAGGATATGACTCGACTTAGCAACCATGTAATCAATTAGATAGTTAACTTAGGGTTTAACAAATAACAATAATGCACTAAAAATGAGCGCATACACGGAAGGCTAAGGCGATTTGGGTGTACATTTAAGTGGGGTGTAACAAATTCTTCCTTTAAGTAAGATGCTTAAAGTTAGAAACGAAAAGATAGGCTCGGAGGGGTGTACTAGGGGTTTCGTGTACTAAAAATGAGTACAACGCTAAGGGTGTGGGAAAAATTAGTTGACTTAACTAGCCAAATAATATGACTTAAATGGTCAAGTAATTATAATACGGGTTTAACACAAGGGTGATCCTAATGCCTCTTATCATGTAGTAAATCCTACCACATGAATGTAGTCTCACTAGCGGTCTCGGGATGCATCACTAACGCGAGTTCTAGAATCTAAATGCTACCGGTACACTCATAAGCACTAATAATGAATGCTTTTCCTATCAAATCTAAAGGCGAACCTCACATTTTTGGGTGGAAAATTTTTCTGAATATACGGTTATGTGCTAGTCATACAACCTCCTATCCATGAGACGCTTGCTATGGCTAAAGTTTCACTCCTAAATGTTGTAAAAAATTTTAAATTTGGCGCTAAAATTGCACTAACAAGTATTTCTCGTAGTTTTATTACACATCTACTATCAAACAAAACAAACTCAAGCGAAAGTGCATATGTAAGGTATCATCTTTTTACCCTCCCCTTACACTTAAGATGAACATTGTCTCCAATGTTCAAGTAAAGAATGTAAAAGTGAAAAAGTAAAGAGAATGAAATCAAATACTCCCCTGATTCGCTCGGTATGGATTTTAGGTTGACCAGGTTAAATCCTCTTCCAAGAAAACGAACAATCAAAGCTTCCCTTCCAGAATATAAATCATTTTCTTGTCAAACATAACCTGTAAATCCTGACAACAATAGACAAGGCAACCTCGCGTAAAATCGGCGGCATCCTATATAAGTTACTAAGTCCTAGAAAACAAGATAAGATATAATGCTTGTGGAATGAAGTTTGCAGATTTCCTGGAGATTATAAAACTTAATAATTCACAAAAACCATAAGACTCCGTTAGAAAAACAAAACCGGTAAAATTTCCAGATTTTTAACTCCTGACGCCGTCAAGAGTAATACTCTGACGCCGTCAGAATGGACCTGCAGAAATTCTTATGTTAAGTTTCCGGAAAATTTCTGGAAAAACTTCGTCCTACTTCCTGGAAAATCCTGCAAAACTTCATTATGACTCAATACAAGCATTTGACTCTAACAAATACGAATATACATGTTCATTTAAAATTGTGGAGAATCATGATCGGTTTGTTTCTTGAAAACATATTTGGGGTTTCCCCTTACACTTATCTTTTGCAAAAATACCTTTAGGTTGGAGTTAAGACTAGGCCAAACAACATAATAAAGTATTTCCACATTTTAATTGAGAAACATGATCAACCAACAATAAAAATAAAACATGCATACGGAAGCAAATAACAATCAAACAAATAAAATCACACAAAACATGGGTTGCCTCCCAAGAAGCGCTTTTCTTTATTTACGAGTCTTGTAGCTAGACTCAAAGCCATGGGTTACTACGTGATCTCATCATTGGTTCCACTCTCTAGGTCGTCTTCTAAACCAGTTTTGTATTCCGGACCTAGTTGCAAGCACTCCTTGTAGAAACCAAGCATCCTATTTCTAACATACTCTACTCCTCTACGTCTATCCTCATCATTCCTATAATAAGCCGCTTGCTTGCGTTCCTTTTCGAAATTAGAGAGAAGGCGGTATTGCTCAATCTTGTAGGGCATTTGATAAGCAATCTCATCATTCTCTTCCTTGAATCTAACTATCCCTAAAGTAGGATCATAACTCATCCTAATGGCCTCAACAAATGGTTTCCCAAATATTATTTGACTTAGGCAAGCATCTATCACCGGACGAGTGTCTTCCACTATCATAAAATCAATCTCATAGGTAAGATTCCCTATGATAACATGTAATCTCTTAACTCTCCCTACAAAATTACTTATCTAATTTTTACCGGGCATCATCCTAAAATTGAGTTGCTTCTTCATCACCCAATTGTAAAGAGTCCTAGTCATGATGTTCACGGGGGATCTAAGGTCGATGTAAGCTTTCCATATATGCATGTGCCCAATATTGCATGGGATGTTAATGTTAGAGGGGTCTCCCATTTTGATAAGGGGGTCGCCAAAGATATATGTTTTCTCGGGACTATCGAATAAATCCTTATGGTATTCCCGTTCTTCCTCGGTTGGCAACTTATCAAAGTATTCCTCTATAGGTTCTACCTCCTCTAATTCCTCATTATTATTAACCTCAACTTCCCTACTCTCATCCTCACTATCGGCTTCTACTCTAACTTCATCCTTGTCACTCTCCTCTATCTCCTTATCTATCGTCTTAATGGTGACAACATTGACAAAGTGGACATGTTTGGATGATGAGGGGTCCTTAGTTTGGATTCCACTATCGGTGTCCCTAGTGTCCTTCCTAGGTGTGATCAATGTTTGGTTGTTGAGGGCTTTCAACAAGTTGTCAATCTTGTTGGTCATCTCCGTTTGTTGTTGGTTGAATTCGGTTTCGAACCTAGCTATGCGGGCTTCTTGAGATGCCATGAATTTTGACATCAATCCTTCAAGATTGTTGGTACTGCCATAGTTGTTCGAAGCATTGTTGTTGAAAGTACGGTTGGATGGTGGACCGTTTGGTTGGTAACGATTAGGTGGGTTGGATGAATTGGGTTGATTTTGTTTCCACCTAAGGTTTGGGTGATTTTTCCATGAGGGGTTGTATGAATCACCATATGTGTTTGGATCGGGCTTGAAAGTGTACCACTTATCTCCCACTTCGTCGGTACGCGTGGATGCGTAATCCACAAAAGCTGTTCCGGGGAGTTCCACACAATTCGCATGAAGAAGTGATTTTGTTCACTTGGCTTGAATGCTTCGGAGCTTCGTAAGATTTCATGAGAAACTTGACTTGGTCCTCAAGTTCCATGATCCTACGGTCGGGAGTGCTAGAATTGTTTGAAGGCAAAGATATTGCCTTGACCGTTTTGTTCAAGTCACGAAGATCATTCCAACTTTCGTTGTCATAAAGAGCAAGATCTTCTATGAGTTCCCATGATTGTTCCGCACTAAGATCACGTAGCTTACCACCGGCCGATTGGTCAATGGTTCGCCTCGTGGAGATGTCGATATGGTCATAGAAGATTTGGACTTGGAGCCAAAGATCTATGCCATGATGAGGGACTTTTTGGAGTATGTCCTTGAAACGAGTCCATGCTTCATAAAGAGATTCATTTTGACGTTGTTGAAACATCAAGATGTCATTCCTAAGCTTGGTAGTTCTCCCCGGTGGGAAAAATTGAGCAAGGAAACGAGTGGTGAGATCATCCCATGTGGTGAGGGATCCCGCGGGTAAATGCTCAAGCCATTGATTAGCTTGATCCCGTAGAGAGAATTGGAATAGGCGTAAATGGGTAGTCTCTCTAGTTTCAACACCTAGGTCTATGGAATCTACGATTTTGAGGAAGTCCTTAAGGTGTTGGTTTGGATCTTCGAAACGAAGTCTATGGAATGCACATCCGCTTTGCACCAACCGGATGGTGTCGGATCGCAAGGGGGTCACATTGGCTCCGGTGAGCTCAATGGTGTTTCGGTAGCCTTGATGGCTAGGTCGGGAGTACTCTCCTAAGGTTCGGGGCCTAAGGGGTTCTAGTGGTGGGTTATGTTGTGGTGGGATGACGGGTTCAAAGATGTTACCACCTTCCATGATGTTGGATGGTAAAGAGTTACGAACGAAGGCACGAAGAAATAAGATAGACTAAAGAAGACCTAAAAAAAATAAAAATAAAAATCTTACTAGAAAGGAATCTAGCAAGTAGACCTAATAAAAAGAAATCCGAACCTAGACAATAACTATTCCCCGGCAACGGCGCCAAAAACTTGATGCGTGGGAATCGCACCTTGCTTTACCTCTCGAGGGATCTCGAGAAGCTTACAACCCCTACCAGGCAGTGTACCTGATCGTTGTAGTATAGTATAGTGACAAGTACCGGGGGATTGATCGTTCAGCTTAGGAATAGTGTCGCTAGGATTAGAAAACCTAATTAATAGTTCTAAAGGTGAGGGATGATTATTTTTGTATTTTTATATTTTTATGAAAGCAATTAAAATCTCGGTTTTTTAAGGAGTGGGCGGAATTAGTTGCTATTCAACTAACCCAAAGCTAAGATATATTCAAAATAAAATACTGAAAATGAAATTAAACTAAATTATACTAAGGTTGTGAGCAGTATTTGGAGAAATTGTGTTTACTTAGACTTCACTACTCCCTAGATATCTTTTACACGTTAATTACTTGTTATACTTGTATGGATGACGGATTGTATTCCTTAATACCATTCGTGGGGTGGCATACATAACTCCCCAACTCTATGAGCTCTTATCTCCTCCTACACCATGACCCAGCACAACTATAGGGTTTGTAAACAGTGGCTCATGCATTAAATACAACCAATAAAGACCTAGTACGCCTCGGTTCATGTTTCTTAAGACGTTCAAGCATGTTACCATTTGGAGATCTGCCAGTTTTCTTAAGCCTAACATATAAATCATTCATCCAAGAACAAGAATAAACAAGTAATCAACACATAATCAACATCTAGGTTTCATTAGATCTAAGCAAACACAAGAGAGATCTAGCCTAGCATAATTGAATTGAGACAAGAACAAGATATAAACAACCAACACATAGACATATTGATTGAATTAGAAGAACACTTATCTCAATTACAATGCAAGGTATCAAGGGTTTGGAACCCTTGAAAAACCTGTAAAAGAGGCACCAAATTCGTCTTTAGGGTTTCACCAAAACTTCTCCCTTTTTTATGAAAAAACTAGAAAACTATATATAGGAAAACTGGGCTGACGGCGTCAAGACAAGCATGTGACGCCGTCACCTCGCCGCCAAATACTTCCTCGGACGGCCTTGATCTACTTATGACGGCCTATGTGACGCCGTCACCACCTACGGTATTTTATTCTTGGGACTTTGACGCCATCAGGATGGATTGTGACGCCGTCATCAACTACGGTGTTTTATTCTTGATGTCTGACGACGTCAGGGTGTAACTCTTGACGCCGTCACCTAGTGTCTTCAGCATGGAAAATTGATACTTTGCCGTTTTCTTCACTTTTATGCTCCAAAAACGTCCAAAATGGCTTCTTTTCCAGAATTCACTCTCCAAACACCTAAAATCACAAAAGGAACGATTTAGGGCAATATTTGATCAAATAAAGTCGGATTCGGGCTTAAATGACCCCCTAAAAACGGATCATTTTTCGCCTCATCACTCCACCACCTAGGAAACCAAATAATTCTTACCCTAGACCTAAAACACCTCAACCAAGAGTAAACCAAAATAGACGAAACTTTAACAATAATCAACAAATGTGGAACTTCAATCCATGGGGAATGTTCCCACCTTATATGCACCCAAGTCAAATACAAAACATGTTCGGGACAAATAACTTTGGTCAAATGAGACAATGGGGACCAACGTAAAAATTCTCGCCATTCAAGCATGGAAATCTTTGTTATCACCTCTTGTTCGGACTATCTCTTGAAGATTTTGAAGTTTAACGCATTGAAGACGTAAGGTACACATTTCCTTTTATTTTCTTGTCAACCAATGCATGCTTAGTTTAGTATCTAGTTTTTATGTGATTTTGATTGGTTCATTATTCCCTCTAATTTTTTTTCTATACATATATATACTTATCTACTTATATTATATCTAAATAAATATATATATACACTTAGCTATATCTAGGATCTTATAACCTAGAAAATTCATTTGTTGATTTTCTAGAACTAGAAATTGTTCGTTTACGAACCTTTTTTTTCCCCATTTGCCTTATTGAACTTTAATGTTCAACAACACTCATGCTGATGAAGAGAGATGAGTCGAAAAATCTATGGATGAGACAAACTCCCGGCTTCCGTTGCATACGTCTCGCTCCTTTATTCTCGTCTTATAAGCCCATACTACATATATATATACATATAGATATATACATATACTTATGAACCTTCCACAACTTTCTCGTGTACTTGACAACTTGATAAATTTCATCTGAAATGATCAAGAAAATTTAATTGGCAAAATGTCAAGTAAAAGTGTCAAGTAATTCCTTTCGTGCGAATACCCTCCAACGTATTTTTGATTAAATATAAATCTAATACATATATATAAATATTTTCTTGTTCTTTCCAGAAACCAAAATCACAAAAATCAAATTTTGGAGGGCGGCCCCCTTAATGTTTAAGGGGACCAGCAGCCAAATGAAGGGCGGCCCCCTTAATGTTTAAGGGGGCCGGCCATCTGATTGATCAAACCCATTTTTCCCTTTGTTCCACTTGCCAAACACTCCACTTTTTCATATTTCCCTTCCCTTGCCTCTGCTGTGACGAAAACCAAAACCCAAAAACCTCTCAAATCACTTCCAAATCACATAATTCGGGTTAATTCGCAAAGGGCAAATTCATCTAACACAATCACCATTACATATTGTAAGTTTTTCATAACACATTTCATATAATTTTATCTTATTTGATCATACTCATGATTATGCATGTTTTATAAAATTTGTCGAATTTCACAATTTCTTTCGAATTAAGCCTTAAAACTCCATAACCAAATGCTTCCCCTAGGATTAGGATGATTGATCAACACTAGAAACTAGTTATTATAAACTATCATGTCGAAAATTTTTGAAAAATTTCATACACTCCTTTTCAAAAATTTTAGTAAACTCATTGTTGAATAATGATTTGAAAACGTGTTAAAACTAATCACATTATACTTTTTTAACTTGTAAAACTTGAAATTACATTTTTCGACTAAGAAAATTTATATTGGTTCACAATATAGGGGTGTTTGGATTATGTCCAAATAATATCGAAACCTAGTCATTATAATTTTTATAAAACTTTGTTATAATTATAAACCTAAAAAATTACTAATCGAACTTGTCAAGATATATAATTCATATATATATTGACATACTAGTGGTATAAGTCACTAGTTAAGGAAGCGTTTGGTTTATTACTAAAAATAACATTTTTAAGTAAAAATACAAACCATCTTTTTCAAAAACAAATCACATGCATAAGAAACTCGCAAGAAATAGCTAGTTTTAGAATCTAATGTAAATCTACTAAATTTCATGATATATTAAGATGTTTAAAAGGGCGTTTGGATTTGTCCATAATTACTTATTAAACATCATAAAGTATATCTATAACGAGTTAAAAACAATACTAAGGAACATGGTAATCTACTTCTTAGGATTAGTAACGAAGTATGTTTACGTTCCAACATAAGCCTTAACAATAAACATATACTTTTATCTTTCTTTATATTTATTTTGGTCTTTTTGTATTGTTGATGTGTTTAGGTGAAAATGCCAAAAGCTACAACCGAAGATCTTTCTCACACTAAAAACTACATTCCTAAAGTTTCCCAACTCCCTACCACATCTCCTTCCATTGGACTTATCTATCGTCAAATTGAAGATAGAAATGTTCATGAAGGACGTGTAGTAGATCTTGCTTTTGCTCAATCCGACTACATAAATCGCGTGTTTACAAGCATCAACTTCAATTGTCTTTATGAAATAAACGAACCTATCATCCCTCGCTTCATAATGGATTTCTATAGCCAAGTCACCGTCCAAGCCAATGATCTTGGTTTCATCACCATCTCTTTCATGATTCAAAATGAATTTATCACCCTCACTCTCGAACAACTTGGTCATATCCTCCAAATTCCTTTTAGAGGTCAAGCCGTTTTCACAAACGAGTGGGACCTCGAATCTCTCAATCGCTATCGACCAACCTTCGGTCCCTATTTTGACGAAATTCCTCATCCTGACGAAATTCGTCAAATCCTTGGCGTGGACCGTGCCACCACAAGCCGAAAAATTAAATCCAAAAATGTTCAAATCTCTCCATACCAACTTCTCCTCAAGGAGTTAAGCCCCCACATGAAGTGTTGGGAAGAACTCATTCGTGAGAATGCGTTTGGTACCGGAGGTCACCGGGACCATCTCCCGGCGTGCCTTGCTCACATGTTGTACTGTATAGCTGTCGAAAAGCCGTACAATTTGGCCTACTTCTTTATCAAACGGATTGAGTGTGCTAGAAAAACTCCCAAAGCAAACCTTCCATATGGAATGTTCCTCACTCGTCTCTATCGTTATGTTATCGAGTACTACCCCGATCTTGACAATAGTATCTATGAGTCCATGTACCCCACTCTACGTCCTCTCGCTCTAAAACAAGCTCGACGAACTCGAAGTGACAAGGGTAAACCTCGTCGTCATAGCTTTCATGGATCATCTTCAAGGCAAGACGATGACGATGAGGAGGAAAACATCCATGATGCTAGTACCCCTTCGTTTTCTGAGTTCGTTGATAATTTAGAGAATCTTGACTATCCCGAGTATTCTACCCCATCTCCTAGTGATCAAACCGAAGAAGTGCTTCATGAACGAACTACCGAGATGCTTAGAAGACAAAAGAGTTTGCATGAAGAAGTTAGAGGTGGCTTCAAATCTATCGGGAAGACATTGAAGGGCATATTCGGGAAGAAAAAGTGATGATGTGCTTGGATTATATTTGTTGAACAATACTTATTTTTAAGTCTTGTGTGCTATTTGTCCGAAGTATATTCGGAAGTACTTGTTATTTGGATATTTGTTTAGGATGCTAACTTGATGGCTTTTAATATATGCTTTTTAATGCATGCTTCTCTTAATCTATATATATGTTTGCATGATTAGTTAATGTTTATATAAATATATGGCATGTATGCTTTCTAATATATCAAAACAAATGTGAAATGTCCAAATAGAGCTTGCTGCACATACAAAACAGAACATAACAATTTTCCAGAAAATTTTTGAAGATTTTTGATTTATGGGTCGTCAGATGGGCGGCCCCCTTAAATCATAAAGGGCGACCCCCTTAAAATTAAGGGGACCGGCCTCCATTTAAGGGGACCGGCCATCTGAAACAGTTTTTACACTGTTCCATTTTGCATCCTGTGATCCCTCTTGCTAGTCCCAGCTACCATTTCCCTTAAAAACTAAACTGATTTTGGAATATAACATTACAATTTCAAATTAATTCCACTTCTAAACATGTTTTCCCACTATATAATCTCCATGCATGTTTAATTCACATTCCATCATCCTCAAACATTCATCAAACATCATCATGTCATCACCAAGAACCACCTATTCAAACAATGCCAAGAAACAAAAACTTGTCATCATTCCACCCAAACAACTCTTCATTGATCTTACAAATGAAGACAACACCACTCCATCTCCACCACCTCAATGTTCATCTCCTAGTGCACCAAATGCACCCTCCAAAACACCTTCAACAAATGGAAACTCCACTTCCTCCATACCATCCACTTCATCTATAAATGACTACATCAACACCCACTTATCTCCTCCAACAATTGATCAACCATCACAACCTACCAATGAGAACACATCTCTTGCACTCACTCTCTCATTGTCACCATTAACACCTCTTGATGCACATTTCTCATCATCTCCTATCAATCCACCAACCTATAACCCCGTCCCATGGAGCTTACTTGAAGCTCATGGAGACACTTGTCTTTGTTGCATTCACAACCGAACAATTGTGTTCGGATTAAGAGATGAGATCCAATACATGTTTTCTCATATTGAAAACTTGTTGCATCAACCACCAACAACAAACACAACACCTCCACCACCATCAACAAACTCACCTCCACCATCACCATCTCCATGTTCACCATCCATTCCTCCCAATTAAACATGCTTGGTGTTTCACAAATAAAATTGTATTAAACCTTTTTGGATGGCAAGCTCTAGAAAGGACTCTCATGTTTGAGACTTGGTCTTTTATTTTAATGATGATTCTAAGCCTTTAAGGCTTTTGTTAGTTGCATTATTTTTTATGGTTGTTAATGTAATGCTTGATGTATCTTTTTCATATTATTAATGTTATGGTTATGTTTAGTCTCCACTCTTGCATGCTATATACATATATATGTTGCTTGCCACTAAATATTTTTGCAAGATATCCATATCCCGATTCCTTTTGGCCTCATAACGAGGGGGAGTATACTTCGAGGGGGAGCTTACATTTACATGGGATAACCTTTTTGATGCTAACAAAAAGGGGGAGAAGTGATATAAACTCACAATAATACTTGAATATATACTAATTTTCGATTAATGAGTTTAAATTTTGTAATCATCAAAAAGGGGGAGATTGTTGACATAAATAATGTGTGAAAACGTTATTTATACTTTTCGATATCTCTATATTTTGACGATCATAAAATGTAAAATCGTCAATCATATAATTACTACGTATACAAGTATTAAGCTAGTTTATATCACTATATCCAACTTAATCACTTAAGGTATGGATAAACAAGTGCTTAATACATCTAATGATCAAAGGGATATTTAATTAACTAATACAAAAGTTTATTTAAATATATAAACATATTATATATTTTTGAAAAATACTTTTGGTAATAAAGAAAAATGTTTTAATCATACTAAATATATGATTTCAAATATTTAACCAAAATCAGTTAGTTTTTCACCAAATAAACTTTCCCCACTAAAAAATAAAAGTTCTGGCCGTTACAGCTGGGCTGCCCCCTTAATTATAAGGGGCGGTCCCCTTAATTTTAAGGGGGCCGGCCTTGATTTAAGGGGGCCGGCCACGCTCCTCTGTCAGAACTTGTTGCCTATAAATACCACTTTAAACCTGGAATTTTTCTCACCTTTTGCACGAAATTCTCAGATCTATAACTCTCTAAACATCCTCTAAAACCCTTTGATCATTTGTATATTAATCCTTGTTTCAAGTGATTCAATCCCTCATCATCCATTCTTATCCAAAGTGCAAAAGAAGAACACTCTTTCTACAACCAAGATCAAGAAGTGTTGAAGAGTAGTTGTGCATAGTGTATATACATTCATTTGTGAATATTGTGTTGTGCTTGTTATATATTGTTTAGAAGATATAGAAGTTGTGTAGGTAGTTGAAGTTGATTAGTAGTGAAGTAGGTTAGTAGTGAAGATTGGTGTGTAGAAGATAGGTGTGAAGAAGATTGGTGTGTAGTATATTGGTGTGAAGAAGTTGTGTAGAAGTAGTGATCAAGTTGTGAAGTTATTGTGGTGTGTAAATTGGTGTGTAAGGTTTTCTCCGCCAAAAGGGAGTTTGTTGACATAGTGAAGAAAACTCTCGAGTAGGTGACTCGGGGAGTGGAGTAGGAACAAGGAAGGTGTCCTTGTAGCCGAACCACTATAAATCCTTGTGTTGTGGTTTGATCTTTCTACGTCTTCTCATTACTTATTTATTTGCCTTTACTATATTAGCTTTATTAGTTAGTTACCATACAATTGTTGATATAGTGCAAGTATTGAGTTCACATAAACTAGAATCGAAGTTTTTAAAACAAACTTGTGTTTATAAATTTAAAAAGACGTAAAACTATTCAACCCCCCCTTCTAGTTTTCCACAGAGATCGTCCATAGCCTGCGACTTTCCGCGCGCCACCGCATAGTGAACCACCTTCCCAAAGGCGTCCAACACCTCTTGGGATTCCAGAGTGCCCATAGCTGCCAGGCGCAGCCCGTGACTGATCAACCACCTACATCAAACAAGGACAACTTGTGTTAAGGAAAGGCATAGCAACAAAGTATAATAAAATGAAGAAGGCTAAAAAGGAAGTACCTGCGCTTTGCAATCGTCGACATCAAATGAGGATATAACTCCTCATCGTACTCTATGCTTAAGCCACGCAGCTTGTTCTCTTGCATCTGTACGATCTCCTCCATGCGCTCCTTGAACTTGACAATACTAGCAAGGTGCTCCTCCTTCTTCTCCTCCAAATACCTCACAGCCCAAGTCATGTTGGACTTGTAGTGATGAAGCTACCCGCGCACCTGCTCCACCTCAGCCAGTGCGGACAACTTCTCATGGGTGACCTTCTTAGTATACACCCTGGAGGACTCCACCTCCGCCTGCGCTTCAGCCAGCTGCGCACGGAGCCTAGTTATTTCCTCATCCTTCTGGGCGAGAGTACTGCTCTCCCCGACGTACCTAGTCCTCAACTGAGCCACCAGCTCAGTCTGACGCGCAGCAGTCGCAGCCAACTCATCCATCAGCTGCTGCGCAGGTACGCCCTCATCAACCTTATCTTTCCCCTCCTTGTTTTCATTCTGCGGAGAGGAAACCACATCCACGAAGACCCCATCACCCTTCGTGGCATCATCCCTACAATACATGAAGAAAATAGTTAGTACATATTAAGACAAGTAATATAAAAGAAACAAAATAGAAACGCAGATCCTTACAGAAATGGAGAGGCCTCTGCAGCCTTCTTATCCGCGCCAGGAGCGGTTGTCTCCTCCTCCGCGGACGACTCCGCATCTCCAATCAGGTGGCGTCGTCTCTTTTTAGTGCCACTGCTCCCAGCCTCCCCTTTGCGCTTAAGATTCTGCGCCACCTCTTCCTTAAGCACTTCCTCAGGCTTTAGGATTTCCACGCTGTCAGATGATTCAGCGTGCGCCTCCTCCTCCTGCGCCATCTCCACATCTGGCGCCACGCTCTGAACAGGCGTTACTTGGAGCGGCGGCGTATTTTCCGGGATAACATCCGGCAGCACTGTCAAACGACCCTCGGTTGCCTCCAGTAGTGGCTAATCACCCTCCCTCAGAGGGCGCACTCCCACCGTCACCTGCTTTGGCTTTTCCAGCTTCACCACAGCGAATAGATCCATCTCTGCGCACATAAGCAAAACAGCAAAACAGAAAGGATTAGTTACTAAATGTGCGCATATAAAAAGACTTACACATTTGAAGTAGAAGGGACGAACACCCACCCCGGCTTTCCTCATCTATGAAGGTTGGCACCTCATCAACACCGCCGAAGTAATTGCGACTCAACCCCATGTGCACCAAAAACTCCTCCGGATAAGGGTTAATGGGTATGCGGTTGGCATCAAGAGTCTGCACATCAGTCAGCCTATAGGAACCGGGTGCGGGGCGCTCATCCCTTGGCAAAGTATCTTGAGTATAAAACTCAAAGGGCGATGGAAAAACCACGTCATCAACCCAGAAAAAATGCTCCCTCCAATGTCTTAGGGAGTCTACCTTCTCAGTGTAACACTGAAGCGCCCCCGGGCGCTTCGCAAAGGACACCCATCCATTTGACCACGTTGTGTGGTAGAAGACACGGAACAAGGCTATGGTCGGCTCTATCGCAAGTAAACAGCAGTTTACTTCAAAGTCCGACACCTTAGCCGCACCTATACAGTGCAGCTGTGAGATGTGGAGGCGATAGTGGTTGAGCAAATCGCTCAGAAAGATAGAAATCGGTACGCGGTAATTCGCGTACTCGAAGAAGCACGTGTATAATCCTATTTTCCCTTCGGGGAAATCAGCTATACATGCGTCAACATCTGGAGCCTCTGGATGCACATCCAGAGAAATGAAGTAGTCAGATGTAAACTGAGTAACATCATTCTCAGTCAACGCAGAGCGAAAATCTTCTAATTGGGAAACCATTTTTATTAATTCACTGAGACACGCACACAAAATTACCTAATGAAACGATTACTTTCTTTGCAAAAATACGTTTTCAAGAAGGTGAGCAAGGGTGAGTGTGTGTTTTACTGTGTGTTTTTGTAAAAATGGAGGCGGTGACTATTATATAGGGGGTAAAAAAACCTAGATGATGTCCACGTGGATCCCACTCACAAAAACGTGTGGCTAGAACCGAAATGGTACATGCACTTTTTCCCGATTTACGAGGGACACGTGGACACAACCCCCTATTTTCGAGGTATTTCTTTGAAATATCTATGACTAGGTATATTGCACTCCAAAAATGGGTGGCAATATTTCAATGATCTCCCGCCACGCTTACCGCTGTTATGATTAGTCTAGCATCCGCGGCTACGAGCCGCGCACACTAGACTGGGGGGACATGATGACGTATAGTCTATATATGGGCCACGAGCCCAAATGATAAACATTACTAAGGCCCAAAGCTACCATGCGTGGGCTATTATAACTTGGGCCGCATCAATAATGGGAATAGGCTCACGTAAGCCCAAACCCAAATAAACTATACACGGTATAGATAACGATCATCTATCTATGGAATAGATATCCTTAACCCGGATAAGTACCACGCGTACGAAACGTAAGGAGCACGAACCCTACAAGGATTCTGCACCTATATAAGGAATGACATAACTCTCATTCAAGGGACGATTCACAAACCCTAAAACTCTTTACGAGAACCCTAAATCGATTACTTACTCTCACGCCGGAGTCTAATCGTGGGAGACAATCCCATGATAAGCCTAACAGTGTTGTTTATTTTCTTAGTGCGCAGGTTACAAGTACTAAGAAGCGAATTGGTACGAGAGCAAGAGCCCATAATCAGGAACGCCCAACTTTTATATCAACAGTTTCAATGTTATAAACAATCAAAACATACTTTTCAATTCGTTATAAAATGGTTCATGAAGACAACATGGGCGTTTGGTTCATGTACAAACTATAACTAGATGTAGTTATTTGAAACTTAAAACAAGCTCAAAAAATTTATTAATACTACTAGAATCAATAGATGTCATCAAGATATATAATCAATATATATATTGATGTTTTAGGATATTTTTATCTAGTTAAGGGAGCGTTTGGTTTATCTCGAAAAAGATATTTTGAAAACGAAAATTCGCATTTTAACCTTTTAAAAATGCTTATGTTGTGTCAAACTCTTATGAAAAGGCAAGATATATAATCTAATATATATCTATCCTTACTTCGAAATGAATTATGATATCATACTCTTTGATATCATATATTCTAAACGAGTTTAAAATCAAAATAAAAGGAACATTATGAAACTACTTCATTGAATATTTTTTTTTTTTTTTGTTTTTTGTGTCGAAGTAGAATTTCGGTCCACATATATTGCATATAATTATATATATAAATATATAACATATGCATGATAGTTGTTTTTATCTTAATGTTATTTTTGTTGTTATATTGTTTAGGTGAAAATGCCTAAGACCACGGTTGGTGATGTCTCCAAAACCAAACAATACATTCCAAATGTTTCCTCTACTCCAGGCATGTCTCCTTCAGTTGCATGTTTCTATCGTCCTATTGAAAATAGAAACATTCACGAAGGAAGAATTGTCAATCCATCCTTCTATGAATCTGATCAAACCGAACGAATGTTCTCCAATATTCGTTTTGAATGTCTTTTCCAAATCAACGAACCAATCATTCCTCGTTTTATCCTCGACTTCTATAGCCAAGTGACGGTGCAAACCGATCCTTATGGTCATCTTCTTATTTCCTTCATGATTCAAAATCAATTCATCACTCTTACTCTAGCTCAATTTGGACAAATTCTTAGAATCCCATACAACGGCCAAGCCGTATTCTCAAATGAATGGGATCTTTCCTCTCTTGAAAGAAATCGTCCTCAGGATGGCTTATACTATTCTGAGATTCCTACTCCTGAAGACATTCGTCGAATGCTTGAACTAGAACGTCGTACGACTAGTCGAGTAATCAAGTCGAAGAATGTCGATATTCATGCAAATCAAATCCTCCTCAAAGAGCTAAGCCAAGATATGAAAAAGTGGGAAGAACTCATTCGCGAGAATGCGTTTGGTACTGGTGGTCACCGTGATCATGTCACGGCGAGCATTGCCCACATGTTATATTGTGTAGTTGCTGAAGAGCAATACAATTTGGCTTATCTTTTTATTCATCGAATCATGTCCGCCAAAAACACCCCAAATGCAAATCTTCCTTATGGTATGTTCCTCACACGACTTTATCGTTATGTGATGGAACATTACCCACATCTTCAAAGAGATTACTACGTTCATATCCTTCCTACTTTGAACCAACTTACTCGTGTTCGTACTTGTCGCTCTCGAAGTGACAAACGAAAATCTCGTGTTCCTTTGTATTCTAGGCCTCGTGGTTCTACATCTCATCGTGAGGATGATGATGATGAGGAGGAAAACACCTCACGTGTTAGTACTCCATCCCCCATGACCTTTGTTGAAAATCTTTCCGATATTGACGATACCGAGTATCAAGTTCCTCTTCCTCATGAACGTACCGATGAGCTTCTCTTCACTCGTCAAACGTCCATCATCAACCATCAACAACAAATACATGAAGAACTTCGAGGAGGATTCAAATCCGTTGGGAAGATGTTTAGGAAGATGCTTGGAAAGAAGAAGAAGTAGAAAATATTGACGTATTGCTACTTGTTATTATTTTTTTATATTAGACAGTTGTATGGTTTGCTATTTGTCCGATTTATTCGGAAATACTTGTGTTATTTCTTGTTTATCTCTTGAATGATGTTTAGACTTTAACTATTATCATGCTACTATCTTAATGTTATGCTATGTTTCTTTTCAATGTGGATTATAATATGTTAATTTGCATGCAAAATTTGGTTATATATATATATATATATATATATATATATATATATATATATATATATATATATATATATATATATATATATATATATATATATATATATATATATATATATATATATATATATATATATATATGTTTATATATCATCATTCCTAGAGTATATACTTCTAATAGAGCTTGCTGGAAAAACACACTTGAAAAATCACCAAATTCTGCAAATTTTGGGTTTCTAATCGTCTGGGAAAACACCAGATGGGCGGCCCCCTTAATTCCCTAGGCGGTCCCCTTAATCATTAAGGGGGCCGACCTACAATTAAGGGGACCGGCCATCTGGAACTGGGTTCACTGTTTTCTTTTGCATCTTGTGAACCCTTTCTCTAGTATCAGCTACCATTTCCCATTTTAACCCAACTGATTTTAGAATCTCATTCAACCATTTCAAATACATACCTAAAACAAATATTTCCATACTATAAATTCCCTCCATAATCACCATTCTTCATCTCATCATTCATCATCTAAATCATCATGACTCCACCAAGCACCTCACACTCCAAAGCCTCCAAGAAACAAAAGCTTGTAGTCATCCCCCCAAAACAACTCTTCATTGACTTAACAAATGAAGACAACAAAACCCCATCACCTCCACCCAAATGCTCATCCCCAAGTGCACCCAATGCACCATCTAAAACACCTTCCACTCATGGAACTTCCTCATCCTCCATACCCTCAACCTCATCAATCAATGACTACATCAACTCACACTTGTCACCATAATTCATACACAAGAACCTATCTCCACCCATCTTACCATCCCACTTTCACCAATAACACCTCTTTATACTCATCTTTCATATCCACCAATTACACCACCATTCTTTGCCAATCCCGTGCCTTGGAGGCTACTTGAATCCCATGGGGATACTTGTCTTTGTTGCATCCACAACCGCACCGTCATCTTTGGCCTTAGAGATGAAATTCAATATATGTTTTCATATATTGAACATTTGCTTACCAACCCACCACCACCACCAACTCCACCATCCTCTCCAATCATTCCTCCAACACAATTCTCACCCATTCCTCCACCATCACCATCAAGCTCTCCAAATTAAGCATTTGATATGCTTAATAAATAAAGCCTCTACAACCCTTTTGCTTTCAAGCTCTATGAAGACCATGTACTCTTTACATGATGATGTATTTTCCTAGTTGTTTATTTGTGTACTAGCTTTCCTACTTGTAATCCTTATTGCTACTTGTATGTTGTGTCTTGACACAATCATTTCTTTAATATGAATGCTTTATTTCAACCATGCTTATTTTTTTTATCACCTAATATATGTTTGCATGAATATACTTGTCTTCTAATATTTTTGTTTTGCAAAGCATTCCATAGCTCTTTCTCTTGGTGCCCCCAAACGAGGGGGAGTACACATCAAGGGGGAGATAACTTCCCGTCAAATTTTCACGTTTGAAAATTGTCGGCATAACCTTTTTGATTCTACAAAAAGGGGGAGAAGTAAATATAAACTCACTAAAATACTTGTTTAAAAACTAATTTTTGAGTTAATGAGTTTAAGTTTTGTAATCATCAAAAAGGGGGAGATTGTTGATATAAATAATGTTTAAAAATGTTATTAATATCTCTCAATAAACCTATGTTTTGATAATCACAGAACTCAAATCAAATTAAGTCAAGATTAAGACGTAAACAAGTATTTGGTAACAAATATTTACCTCTACATCTAATATCACTTAAGGTATGCATAAACTAAGCATCTTATGCATTACATGATCAAAGGAAACCTTGTCTTAAGACATAACTTTTTATAAAATGATATTAACATTTTATACATATTAGTAAATCATTTTTGGAATTGTTATATTAAACTACAAAGATATGATTTCAAATTTCCAACCAAAAAGGGCAAATTTTATCCAGAAAAACTTTTCCAACGTTCAGGAGGGCGGCCCCCTTAATCATTAAGGGGACCGCCACCTAATTAAGGGGACCGGCACGCTCCAGAACAGTATTTTCTGGCTCTATAAATATTGGATCATTTCACATATTTTTCTCACCTTTTTGCACTATAAACTTTCTGATCCAACCTCCATTTCTAGATCTAAATCCTTTGATCATATAATTCATAAGTATTTGTTTCCAAGTGATCCAAAGCTTCATCCATTCAAGTGCAAGAAGAAGAACACTCCTCTACATCCATCTAATTGTAGTAGTGTTGTGATTAGCTAGTTTCATATTGTAGTAGTGTTAGATCTTTGTAAAAGTGTTGTGTGAATTTGTTGATTGTAGAAACTAGGTGTGTTGTAAAGTAGTTTAGTAGTTGTGACCTAGTTGTGCTTAGAAGAAGGTGTGAAGTTGACAAGGTGTGAAGTCTTGAAGAAGTTGTGAAGGTGTGAAGAAGGTGTGAAGTTGTGAAGAAGTTGTGAGATTGGTTCTAGCTACGATTAGAACTCGACATTTAGCTTAGTGTTGTTAACTCGTGTAAGCCAAGGTGTGTAAGGTTTCTCCACCATAAGGAGTTTGTTGACATAGTGAAGAAAACTCTCGAGTGTGGTACTCGGGGAGTGGAGTAGGGCAAGGAAGGTGTCCTTGTAGCCGAACCACTATAAATTCGCGTGTTGTGGTTTGATCTTTCTAACTCTATCTTTTCTTCATTCTATTTAAATACTTTCATTATCAGATTAGAATTGCTTATATTGGTTGTTGTTTGAATTCACTTGAGATCGAATCGAAAGTTTTTTAATAAGCTACAAAATATTTTGGTAATAAATTTAAAAGGACGTAAAACTATTCAACCCTCCTTCTAGTTTTCCACAGATGACATTATATTCGGATCAACTTGTCAAGAATTATGCATGGAGTTCTCAAAAATCATGCATGACGAGTTTGAAATGAGTATGATGGGAGAACTCAACTTTTTCCTAGGACTCCAAATTAAACAACTAGAAGATGCTATCTTCTTTAACGAATCTAAATATATTAAGGACATGCTTAAGAAATTTGGATTCGAAGATTCGAAACCAATCAAAATGCCCATGTCCACGGAAACAAAACTCACCAAGGATGAGGAAAGTGAATCCGTAGATAGCACTAAATATAGAGGTATGATTGGAAGTCTACTTTACCTAACGGCTAGTAGACCTGACATGATGTTTAGTGTTTGTCTATGTGCTCGTTTTCAAGAAGACCCTAAGACAACTCATCTCGAAGCCGTTAAAAGGATTTTTAGATATATTAAGGGCACTACACATTTAGGTTTATGGTATCCCAAAGGAACGGGAATAGACACCATAGTGTATGCCGACTCGGATCATGCCGGTGACTATGTTGATAGAAAAAGCACAAGTGGTATTTGCACTTTTGTTGGACATTGTCTCACCTCATGGTTCTCTAAGAAGCAAACGGCTCTTGCTATCTCAACAACGGAAGCCGAGTACGTTTCGGTCGGAAAGGCGTGTCAACATGCTCTTTGGATGAAGCAAGCTCTTGTCGACTACGGAATTCAACTTAACGACATCACCATTCTTTGTGACAACAAAGGAGCCATTGATCTTAGCAAAAATCCAGTTCAACATGCTCGTACCAAACATATTGAAATCCGTCATCATTTCCTTCGTGATAACGTTCAAAAAGGAAATATCTCAATTAGGAATGTTTCTTCCGAAGATAATATAGCCGAAATTCTCACAAAACCTCTTAAACGAGAACCTTTTAACCTTCTTAGGCTAGGCTTAGGACTCATGGAACCTACATTGTAGTTCTAGACATTAGACAAAAATCACAAAAATCAAAACAAATCAATAACTCTTTTTCTCAGCAGGGTCGGCGGAACCCTCAGCCACAACGGACAGAACCCACCTTTAGGTTCCGCCGTATCCTCCGACCTGCAGAACCTTTTTCTTAGTTTTTATTAAACCAAACACCCATTATCTCATACCACCACTTCCAAACTGCTACTATTCACTTTACCATTCATCCACACCTACGAAAATTTGGTCCTCCTTTCATTAACATTGCTCATCAATCATCATTGTAAGTATTCTAAACATGATTACAATCCTGATCTGAGTCTAGGAATTCTATTTTTGCACAAAAAACAAAAACTTTGGGTATGCATTAACTTGAGAAACCCATGCATGAAATTAGGTGTTTAACAAAACAAATCATGTTCCCCATAGTTAGGAATTGCATTCTTACTAATTGTAAACATATTTTCTAAAACACCCCATGTCAAATTTTTGCAAAAATTTCTCACAAATAGGACAAATATTTTTTCGTCTCACATTGTGAATACAAAATCAAAACGTTATGTTTAAAACATCACTTGCATAATGTCTCTTGAATGCTAAAGGGAATACATAACCAATATGTATTTTCGGGTACATTCAAACGAAGCTACATTGAACAAGGAGCGCTTGGGTTATCTTTTGTTGTATAACAAAACTTGCATTCTAAAATGTTTTTGAGCATCAAAATGAGTCAAGATAACCGCATCTCCACATTGTTTTCATATAGGCACACACTAGAACATCCACATTACAATAGTCGTTTACTTAGACTAAAATGTGAAATTTTGTTTTTCTAGGAATCATCATGCCTCCTCTAACCCATTACGACCACAAGGACACCATTAAGTACCTACCCAAACACCACAAAACCAAAGGTCTTACTCCAACTCAAATTGACGTTTTCAAAGCCTTAGAAAAACGATATGTCCATGAGGGTAGAACCATTGACCCATCTTTCATAGAAGGTATAAACCTACCTATGGAAGTTGCAATCATCAACTTTGATTGTCTCCTAGAAATCAATGAGCCTATTTGTCCTAGGTTTATTTTAGAGTTTTATGCATCCGTCACTCTCTCCACGGATGAGTATGGTCGCATATCTATTAACTTTAGGCCTAGTAGTCATCAATACTCCATCACTCTCGAGGAATTTGCTCAAATCCTAGGTGTCCCAAACCGTGGTACTTACATCTACTCCGACATGCACTCCCTCTCAACTCTTGACACACTCTTTGACCGCATCCATCCCTATGACACCCCTCTTGTGTCCAAAGATGAACTTTGTGACCACCTCTTCATTAGGACAACCAACACTAGGAGAACCCGTTCGGGAAATGAGGTCGATAAGGACCCATATGGAATGGAACTAAATGAACTCAAGCCCCAATTCAAGAAATGGGAGGAACTCCTTAGAGCCAATGTCATTAGCACCATAGGAAACCGGGATCATATCAATCTTTGCCTTTGCTACATGCTCTACTCCTTTTCCGTTAGGCAACCCTTCAACCTTGCCTACTACATGGCCAAGAGAATGGCCGAAATTCCCGTGTATGGCACAACAGCTATGCCGTATGGAATGCTCTTGACCCGTCTCTTTAGGTTCATCTCTCCCATTCCACCAACTCCTAACGGTCTTCGCCTTGACTACTCTCTCATTCCACACACCTTTGTCCCACTAAGTGATAAGAGAGTTTACAATGCCCAAGGAAAACGTCCTCATCCTCCTACCTCCTCATCATCATCCTCAATGAGTGAAGATGAGACTTTGCCCAACTCTAGGCTCCCACCTCTAGAATACCTTTCCCAACTTTCGGATACTCCGAATGAGTCGGTGGAGTTCAAGCAAACAAAGGGGATGTTCAAGAATCTTGGGAGATTCCTTGGAAAGCTAAAGAAGAAGATTGACCGTCAATGAGAGCGGGTGTGTAGGAGTGTTTGGCACAAGGTGCTATTTGAAACAATTTGGTCGTTTAAACAATGTTTTTCATGAATTTGTATGTTGGTAGGATATTTGCTACAATTTGGTACGTGTATTTACTAACTATGATGCAGGACGACAACATTTGGCATGTTGTCAAATTTTCAAGTTTATGAAAATTTCACAAAGTATAGTGAAATTCGCTAGCCCCCGGTCAAAGTCCAATGGTATGCGCGTTTACATGTCCAATTTTTGCATTTCCTAACCAGATATGAATTATATTTTTGGTTTTAGGAGTTTTCAAAAAATTTGAAAATCGTCTCGTGGGTCAAAATTGCGGACTGCCTACTTTTTCAGGCTTGGCGGATCTGGCGGCACCCAAAAATGGGTTCCGCCGGTGTATTTTTTGGGCAACCCAGAAATGGCCCAACGGACCAGACGGAACCCAATTCAGGGTTCCGCCTGTGTTTTTCCAGGGTTCCGCCAGTTTGCCTGCAGATTTTTTTTGGTTTTCGACATTCTAATATCCAATCCACAACAAATCATCCTTTTTAGATAGAAACCCATTTCCTACTATTTGTTAAGCATATTAGGATCTTTCTCATCCTCTAAAACTCATAGAAAACCATTTCCCGCCTAATTTCAAACTTAGCCATAACCACCTCAAGGAACCTTCACCCATAAAGGAAGGAACCCTTCCAAAGGTTCCTTGCAATCCGTGGAACATATACCTTCAACCAATTTGCCAAAACCACTAAGCATTTAGTGCAAATCTTTGTCTTCTTCCTTCACCATTTTTATTGTATTGACTTCCATGATTTGACAACCCTCATTAGTCTTCCAAATCATTAGGAACCTCCATTTTTGTATGGCTAAACATCAAATCCAAACACTCGTTCCCCTACTTCTTCTCCACTATAAATTAAACCATCTTAGAACACTCTCAAATCACACCATCACCATCACAATCTCTGATTCTAAACCTCTAATAAACCATTTTGACAATGACAAAGTCAACAATAACCTCTCAACCATCACGACCCGTTCGGAGAACCGCACGCATAAGTGTCAAACCACAGAATCAACTTAACCTCTTCATCCTCGGATGAATTCTCCTCACCCATCAAAAATGAACATTTTCTAAACCTTGCATCTCCAACTCCATCACCCAATGAACCTAATAAGCTCACCACTCCACCACCAACAAAATCACCCATTGACCCAACTCCACCAAGTGCTCCAACCCAACCATCCAAAACTCCATTACCATCACTATTACCTTAACTTGAACCAATGGAGTTATTTGGGTCTCCTCCAACATCACCACATCCGTTTGTACAAGATCTCAATGATCTTCCACCAAGACCAACAAAACCACCACCTTTCACAAATGAAACACAAAGGTCATTGCTTGACCAAAATGAGTCTTTTGTCTACAACCAATCACCACAAGAGTATCACCACCCAAAACCAATGTTGTTTCACCCTATCTACCATGACATCCATGGTCCTCTTTATGGAGAACCTAACTTTGAAAACCTTGATCACCCAACTCCACCACATTCTCAATCCCAAACCTTTGAGTCTTTATTTCCTTCTTATGAGGAAATCCAAAGCATGGTTGAAAATCACCTTCATCAAGCAATGGAATTTCAAACCACCTTGCTTGACTCCATACCAAACCCATCCTCTAACCAAGAACCCAACACCAACCCACCACCACCAACATCATCAAACGACCCATTTCCACCCACTCATCATCATGTTTGCTCACAATGTGAGCAAATGTTAAAAATGGGTGAAAGCATCAAGTTGTTGCTTCACCAATTTCAAGATGAAACCCGTTTTGCAATCCAACACATCAAAGAGCGTTTGGATGCTCTTTCCCACCTAAACAAATCATAGACCACATTTGGAGGCCTTTTGCCCCATTTAGGAAATGTGTCGAATGACTTCTACTTATAGAAGTAGGATTTGATTTTTCTATTATTTCTTGGTTATTTTTTATCTTTTATTTTTATCTTTAGAAGTAGGAGGATAGTTTTCATTTCTTGTCTTTGACTTTTGCAAAGTCAAATTTTACTTGAAATGACATCTTTTACTACTTTCTTACTTGCATTGTTGGTTGATCATATATGAGTTGCCATTGTGGTTGCATATTGTGTGGTGACTACAAGCTTGATTATATGTCATTATCACCAACTAACCATTTTTTTGTAGGTTCAAAATCCATGTTTCCCATCTTGGTACTCCTTTTAGGGGGAGTATCGACCAAGGGGGAGCACGTGCATCGTTCCGCATCGCTACTCTACTTTTTGTTTCGACAAAAAGGGAGAGAAATATATATTAACTTTTCAACTTAAAATGATTTTCATCACTTAAGTAAAGCAAGTTTAATATAACATTTTTTTAAGTCTTAAACACTAAAATTTTGTGTGTTACTTAAAAACAAAGTTTATGTTTTGTCATCAACAAAAAATTGGGAGATTGTGTCACACCCCCAAAATCGGGTCCAGCGGAAGCATACGTGTAGCTGGGGTGTAACTCAATTGGTATTACAACACTAGTTCAAAAATGGTTTTCATTTCAATCATTTAGAATCAAATCGTTTAACCAAAAGGGTTGAGTTTACATTATTAAAAGTAGTGCGGAAGTAGGCCTTTAAAACAATTTAAAACGGTCCCCATATAAATAATCAGAGTCTTCTATGACCATGCCATGCCCTGCCAAAACCTCCAGTAGCGTGCCATATGCTTAAAACCTGAAAATACATGCTAAAGTGTCAACACGAGGTTGGTGAGTTCATAGAGTTTTAGAGAACAAGTAGGTATGGTAAAACATTTGGAGAGAAGAATTTCCCAGTAAAAACATCGTAAATCCGTAATAAGGTTGATGCAAAGGCATCGTAAATCAGTAATAAGAAATCAGTAATAAGATATCAGTAA
This sequence comes from Artemisia argyi, assembly GCA_030686995.1. Classification (NCBI taxonomy): domain Eukaryota; kingdom Viridiplantae; phylum Streptophyta; class Magnoliopsida; order Asterales; family Asteraceae; genus Artemisia; species Artemisia argyi. The sequence goes on along the minus strand of CM060682.1, from coordinate 151,605,876 downwards.
TAAGAAATCCGTAATAAGAAATCAGTAATAAGAAATCCGTAATAAGAAATCAGTAATAAGAAATCCGTAATAAGAAATCAGTAATAAGATTTATAAAAACCATCAGTATTTAACTTTAATCGTATGTACAATAGCCCAAGTATAAAGTAAAGTAATAAGTTTTTCAGTCATAAAACTACATTGTCTCTTAAGCTCATGAAACCGAAGCTAGACGTTACTTGGCCCCAAATGAGTGTTTACCAGACACTCTAATAATAAAGACATGAAATGCATTCGTCCCATTTGGAGCAACCCAAACACGAATGGAGGCGTCACCCTCGATAGATCTATCCACTCACTCCCGCTTAGTACTAGAAATTAACGGTCCATGATAATAAAGGGGACTTGTCAAGACGTGGTAATAAGGAAACTTAAGCAATGTAAGGAATTTAATACTTTGGCATTGTACAAAAATAATTAAAGCAGCGTATTCTCCTTCAAAAAGTAATTCAAATCGTATAAAAGTATAAAACAAGTATTTAAGCATGTATCTCCCCCAAAGAGTTTATAAAGAAATTAAACAAGTAAAAGTGGGGCTATGACTCACCTGGTGCGATAGCTACGATGACAAGAATGGATACACTGAAATGAGGCACGATCTCTAACCGCAACCTAATATGAGTAATAACGATCTACCTTAGATCATGACATGATGAAATGAATGCACATGCACATGTTGCCTATACCACTCGTAACTTGGAAATACTAGTTATTGTCAAAGTATAATAGTTTCCATACTTAGGAAAATAAGTCCAAATATAGAAGTATATAACTTGTCGTAGTATATCGTATAAAAATGTTAGTGTTATATTCCTCGTCTTGCAAACCTTATAATAGTGTCTAGTAGTCGCGTAATAAACCTTGAGTCGTACGTACTTCGTTAGTTAATAATCACTTTCCATGTAAATATGTTGAAACGGTACTCCACGATCCTTGTTTGGCGTTCTATCGGCAAATATAAGGTTTTCGTCGCAAAATAGCATTTTCGTTACTTGAAAATATGCCCAAAATGGCCTCATAAAACTAGTCGCGAAATATTGTACGTTAAGTGTTAATGGTCAAGCTCGGCGTTTTTGAAAACCTTGTAACAATATCTAGAAGTCGCGTCATTTAACTTTTGGCGATACGGGTCTCGATCGATGAGAAAATCGACTCTTATTGTTGTTACTTGAAAGTATTATGTTCAACACTTAGAAAATTTCATTATAGTAAAAGCTGTCAAAATATATATAGTTTATCGGGTATATAGATGAGGTCGTAGTTTATTCGTTATAAGTCTATTCGACGAACGGCCAATTGATTTGAAAAGCTTGTTGGAAGATCTTGATTTCATAAAACTACGGCTCGGACTCAAACTGATCCGATCATAAAGAAAAACAGCCGAGAAAGTGGTGTCTCGCAAAGACAGTTTTGCGGCAAAATAATAATAGAAAAGCTGATGGAAATTTGTAAAAATCGTCTAAGTTCAAACGCTTGTATCTTTTTCGTTATAAGCTCGTTTTCTACGTTCTTTATATCCCCGGAATCGTGGGATGGCATACTAATATATTTTTGATAGGTCAGGATGGCTAGATTAAGTTTTAGGCCTCGAAACAGTCCATGAAAACTGTTCAACAGCAAGTAATTTTTCAGGAATTAGTTTTCGTCGTTAATATTGGAAATAGCATATCTTTTTCGTCGTAACTCGGATTTTAGTGATTCAAGCGGCCATGGTTTCGTTTTTGAAAGTATTTTCTGAATATCTAACCCAATGTTACCCGGAAACCCCTGAGTTTTCTGAAATTGGCGATTTGGGACAGAACCTATATTTGAAAGTATTTTTCGTTCTTAATATTCGGAAAATCATATCTCCTTCGTTATTAACTCGTTTTTATCCCCGTTTTCGGCTATAGTTTCGTATCGGAGAGTATTTTCTAAATCTTTGGTCAAAAATTAACCTTGAGTTCCTGAGTCTCCCACGTTTTTAAAATAGTAACAGTAGGTATATGTATATTTTCCAAAATCATTTTCCTAGTTTCAAACTTCATTCAAACCACTTTCAATCACCACAAAACTAGTCTAATCCTACCATACACCTTCTTAGGGTGTCATGGGTTCCTAAATATCATCCATCACAACAATCTACCAAGGATTCACCTATATAATATATTTAAGGCTTGTAAGTTATAAAAAGTATATATAGAGTGGTATAAATCAACATATGCATATATATCTTGAATAAACTTGTATGATCCATCAAACCACTTGAATAATTTATAAAAATAGGTCTTGATAACTTACTTGAAGATTAGTGGACTAGTGGAGATGAAAAACTTGCAAAACCTTGAGTTTAAACTTCAAAACCCTAACAAGGAGTACTAAATAACCTTGATTATCACTTGATCTTGGAAAAATTATGGTTTGTTCTTGTTGTTTTTGTTTGAGCCGATCCACCCACCAAGAGAGAAAGAGAGAAAATGTTTTCTAGTTTGTTTTGAAATGTATGAAATGTAAGAAAAATGAAAGATTGAAATAGATATATTTGGTCTAAAAAAATCTTGAAGTCTTGGTCCTAGGGGGCATGTGGCCGGTTTTTAGGAGAGAAATGGGGGGAAAGTTTGTGGCTAATTAAAGCTTATGTCCCCCATGTGTAAGATTTAGTTGGTTTTGAGAAGTATTAGGTGTTATCGGGTACCGAGTTAACTAAAAATAAATGTTAACGTGGTGAAATAAAATACGACGAAGTTGTAAAAGTTGTAAAATATTATTCCTGATGAGAATCGGAAGTTAAAATAATTATTGAATTGAAATAACGCAAACCGACGGAGTAATAAGCTCCGACCGTGAAATATAGTAATCGGTTTCAAAACACCGGGTAAATTAATAATATAATTTTTATATTATTATAATGAGTATAAAAATATATTGGGATCATAGTCGGGAGTGTCGGACGTTTTAGTTACATTATTGGTCGTTTGTTAACGTTTATTTAGAAATAATTATACGTAAAAGTTAATTATACCCAAAGTACTAATTTAAATATCCTACGAGTGGAATAGTATGCAAGTGCCATAAGGATGATACGTAGACTATTTCTAGTCTGTATGAGATGTCCCAAGTGATAATGCATGAATTCGCTCCTGAACCAAAACGGTTACGCGAATTTGAATACTCGTAAACTAAATTTACGATGAGATGAGTAATGCACGTGAATAGTGGTTTTCTTCCGGAAATGAATAGTGTCAAGTGAATAGTAAAATTTTTGAACGCTTCTCGGAATATCAAATTGACCTCAAAAACGATGAATAGTACAATGATGAATAGTAATTGGTGAATAGTAACTGATGAATAGTAAATTGCCGAGGTTTGGAAAATGACCGAAAATTACGAGTTGTGACAGATTGTTAATACAAATATTGCCTAAAAACGTTATTTATATTTTACGATCTTTGCTAAGTTTTGTTAACGACAAAATGTAAACTTTAGTTTCTAAGTAAAACATAATTTTAGTTTAAAGACTTGCATAATTAGACATTTGCTACATTTTACATTTCACATTAAACACAACACTTTTTATATTTCTTAAAATAGAAAAATGTTAACATCACATCATACATTTATGGTAAGCTTGTGTGTTTGACTTACCATAACCTTTTACACATTTTTGGAAGCTTTCCATCTTTCATTCAATGTGTTTGACTATAATTTAGTTGATGTGACTTTGGTTGGTTTGGATAAATTTATTGCAAAACCAACTGCAAGCCTGGCGGAACCCTGGGGGTACACGGGCGGAACCCATCTGAGGGTTCTGCTGTATCCGTCGGACCTGCAGAAGGTTTTGCTATAAATACCAAGCCATATGTTTAAATTTTTGTCCTTATCACTCTACATTACATTTTCACACACATATATTTATATCATTCATCTAACCCTTTAACATTTCACTTTGATGTGAAGTTTCTTTTGTAGTAAAGAAGTTCAAAAGTTCATATAAAGTTACAAGTATTCAACACAACGTTGCAAGACTTGTTAGCTTAGCATTGTGTAGACTTTGTGTAGTTTACACTTCATTTGATTGTGTGTTTTCACTAGTGATCGGTTAGTATTTTAGACCTCAAAATAAAAAGTGTGACGGGAGTTGTTGTACCCTTGTAAAAGAACTAACAGGAGTGGTTGTACCCTTGTAAAAGAACTCGACATCTAGCTTAGTATCGGTAAACGTGTATAAGCGACGTGTAAGGTTTTCTCCGCCGGTGAAAGGTGCTTGTTGACTAGTGAAAGAAACTCTCGAGTTGGATACTCGGGGCGTGGACGTAGGGCAAGGAAAAAGAGTCCTTGTAGCCGAACCACGATAAATACTCGTGTTGTGGTTTGATTGTTTCTTTCTTTATACTTGCATGTTATATATTGTGTTTGTGTTCATATCTTTGATTAAACGGAAAGTTTCAAAAGATAATTAAGCAAGTTTAAAGTTTTTAAACGGTAAACTATTCAACCCCCCCTTCTAGTTTTCCACAATTGTGATCTGTTGAGATCATGGAGATCTCTTGTAGCTTTTGTGATAGAGTGTTGATCAAGTGGATCAAGGGTAGATTGTGTAGATTGTGTAGATCGTGTAAGAATCATGTTGATTGTGTAAGAGTTAGGATCGTGTGAGAAGTTAGGATCGTGTAAGATTGGTACTAGCTAGATTAGTACTCGACATTTAGTTTAGTATCGGAAATTGTAATAAGTGACGCGTACGGTTTTCTCCGCCTGAAGGGAGCTTTATTGACATTGTGCTTAGAACTCTCGAGTCGGGAACTCAGGGAGTGGAGTAAGGCGAACAAGAGCTTCATGATCGAACCACTATAAATCTTTTTATCTCGGTTCTATCTTTTCATCTCATCTCTTTATATGTAATACTTATATTAGTTAGTGTAGTGTAAATTTCATATTGATGTTGATTGATTTCACAAAAGAGTTGAATCAAAGTTTTTTAAAGAAACTTTTTTAATAAAGAAAAATAAATCGGTAAAACTATTCAACCCCCTTCTAATTTTACACAATTGGTACCAGAGCCACGTCAGGAAATTTTTTAAAGGAAATTGTATTTTAAAGCTTGAATCGATCAATGAATTTCGACAAATATCAAGAAGGGTAATCTATGCAAAGACCACAACTTTTCGAAACATATTATTTTATATATTGGAAAACAAGATTCAAAACGTATGTGAAATCAAAAGATATTGATCTTTGGCATGTTATTACCGATGGTGACTTTAAACGTATTGAAAAGGATCCTATAACTAAAACGGATCAAATTATTCCTTATGAGCAACAAAGTGACAATCTTAAAAGAAAACTAGCTAAAAATAATGAGGCTAAAATGGTAATTTACAATGCTTTGCCGAAAAAGGAATTTGAAAGAATTTTTATGTGTAATACGGCAAAAGAGATTTGGAAAACTTTGTTAGTCACCCATCAAGGTAATAATCAAGTCAAAGAGAACAAGATTGATCTTCTTGTTCAACAATATGAACAATTTTCCATTCTGGAAGATGAATCTATTGATAATGCCTTTGATAGATTTAATACTATTATTACTAGTCTTAAAGCTCTTGATGAAGGTTATTCTAGCAAGAACTATGTTAGAAAGTTTCTTAGGGCTCTACATCCCAAATGGAGAGCAAAGGTTACCGCCATAGAAGAATCAAAGAACTTGGCGACGTTATCACTTGATGAACTTATAGGAAATTTGAAAGTTCATGAAATGATAATCAAGAAAGATTCCGTCATTGTAAAAGGCAAAAGTGAGAAAGTTATATCTCTAGCTTTGAAAGCCAAGAAGGAATCTAGTGATGAGGAAAGCTCAGATTGTGATAGTGATGATGAAGAGTATGCATTAGTGGTTAGAGATTTTAAGTTCTTTAGAAGAAGAGGTAGACATGTGAGACAACCTCGTGATGAGAAGAAGTCGTTTGCAAAGTATCGTGATGACAAGAAAGGAAAAATTGATAGGAAGTGCTCTAGATGTGTAGATCCAAATCACCTCATTGGAGAATGTACTAAAACACAGAGAACCAACAACCAAAGAGCATTTGTAGGAGGTTCTTGGAGTGATAGTGGTGAAGAAGAAAAGGAAGAAAAGCCCAGTGATGAAACGTGTCATATGGCTCAAGCTTCAAATGAGATATGCTTGAGAATCGACTTGGAGCCCGACAAATGGATCAAGGACAGTGGATGTACAAATCACATGACAGGGAGCCGAAGTCTATTCTCACCATACAAGGCTTACAACGGAGGTAATGTCACTTTTGATAGCAAACTTAAGGGCAATACCATCGGCAAAGGTACGATTACTCAAGACTCCCTTACTATTAGAAATGTTGAGCACGTAGATAACTTAGGATTTAACTTGCTTAGTATTAGTCAAATGGTTGACAATAAGTGTAGAGTTATATTTTCTGAAGAGGGTAGTGAGATCACTAAAAATGGTAAGATCATAGGCAAAGGAGTTAGGAAGAATGGTTTATTTGTAATGAAAATAGGAAATGAGCCTCAGGATAAGATTTTCCTAGCAACCGTAGATGACAAATCCACTCTATGGCATAGAAGGTTAGGTCACGCCAATATGCATTTGATACAATAATTGGCATCTAAGGAATTAGTGAGAAATTTACCTAAGATTAAGTTTGATAAACATTTTTGTGATGCTTGTAAGGTTGGAAAACAAGCTCACTCTACTCACAAAGCGAAGAACATGCTCTTGACCTCTAGATGCCTAGAACTACTCCACATGGACTTATTCGGTCCATCCACTATACGGAGTTACGAATGAAATTACTACACCATGGTGATAGTAGATGACTACTCTAGGTATACTTGGACTATATTTCTTAAGAATAAGACACAAGCTTTCGATGAATTTGAAATCTTTAGTAAGAAAGTCCAAAACCAACTAGGAGGTACAATAGTATCAATTAGGATGGATCATGGTCAGAAGTTTGATAATGAAGTGAAATTTGGAGTGTATTGTGATGCTAATGGTATTACACACAATTTCTCGGCTCCATGCACTCCACAATCAAATGGGGTAGTTGAGTGGAAAAATCGTTGTAAAACCCAGAAATTTTAAACATCTGAAATACCTAATTTACCCCTCAAAATTTAAACTTTTGAAGAACGAATAATGTGTATAACCTAAGTATAGATATGTTAATTTTTATACATTTCGCGACATGTAAAACCTATAATACTTAAGATACATAAACGTTACAACTTATGTATATGTAATATATGTATCACACATTTAAAAGAAGAATCATGGGCCAAATATTATGAAGTTGTGTACAAATTATCCTAAGCTTAAAACAAGCCCAAAGTATACATAAAAATAAGCAAGTCCAAGCCTAACTAGAATTTGACTCAACCCATCTTGTAAAAAAAATAAAATTCGGTATATTACTCCCTGCCACAAACGAAATACAGAAAAAAAGAATGAGAACCCTAGCCTTCATAATTTCTTGTCATCAAGAACTCAAGATCAAGATTCGTGGTAATCCCTGAAGGTTTGGTATGATTAATCACCTATTTCTTTAACATCTTTTGTTTTAATTTTTTTCTTGTAACCATAATTGATGGATATGATTAGGGTTTATTAAAATGTCAGTAATTAAACATGTTTGATCATTAAAACATAATTAGGGATGTATTAGACGTTTAATATCGCATTGGTTAGGGTTTGGGTTTTGTTAGTGATGCTGATAGAAATTTGGGTCGGATTGATATGGGTAAATCTTGATGATATCAACGTGGTTTTAAGTGATTTTTGATTCTAAACATAAGTACTATTTGTCTACTTTCTGGAAATATAAGATTCAAAGCAATTGGAGGTCGGGAGAGTGGTATTTTGATTTTTGGGAGATTAAGTGTCAAAGCTGAGAAATAGGGTCTGAAAGTCAGTTAGTGTTTTTGATTTTTCGTTTTCAAATTGTAAGGAGTTAGGGACTCTCCTTCTACATGAGTAATATTTGGGTTATGTGTGACTTCCTGGAATTTTTGTAGAGTGTTTTGTGTGTCAAAATGGGTGTGATAAATGTAAACTTTTGAGGTGTTTCTGCAGATCTGAATCTGGGTATGATAACATAAATGATTTTTGTAAAGGTATTTCTACTTAATAATAAAATCTGTAAAAATTCAAGTAGACTCCTAAGACATGATAGCCTCTCTGAGAATTTTGGTGAATTTTTATTTTGAGTTCTGGTTTGGTCATAAAATTGGTTAAGCAGACCTAATTTTATTATAAAACCAGTCATTTTATATGCATGTGTCAAATGTATTTTTAATGTGTTATTTTGATGGTTTGGTGCCTATGCCTAATGCATGTTCCCACATGGTGTGTGTTCTTTTAATGTCATGATGACTTAGTTGTGTGTATGTGTAACCTGACATAATAATCCCGAACCCTAAACTTAATTTACCTAAATTGGGAAGTCGGGTTAAAACATACTAAATATGGAAAGTTAGTAATTCGAGAAACTTACTAAATATGGAAACTTACTAATTTGGGTGATCCTTTGATATGAGCTTTTGGTTGATCCTTTATATGATTCGATTTCTATCCATTTTGTTTGGTTACCTGATTACTATCTCATGGTTGAGATTTTGTTTGATTATGATATGATTCGTTTGATATGGATATGCTTTGTTGATATGATTCTGTTCTTATGCCCGAGCTTGCGAACTATCCATGGAGGTACCATGGGAGTGTCAGTGATGGCACCACTGGCATGACACTTTCTGGGGAGGTGTGATTGATATCTGGCATTCCCTTTTATTTGATATATATGTGTACACTGGCCAATTAGTTATATATGTGACCATTCATGAGCTGGCATATGTATTTTGTTTGATTCAGGGAGTGTATGGATGCATCCTAGGCTTTTTTTTATGATTAGGTAGTGACTGGCTGTACGTGCCTTGTGCCCCTTTCACTTTTGGTACATGTGAGGTCGCCCCTCCTTGTATAACTTATGATTTGATGGATATGTGATTATGTGATTTGAGATCTATCGAGTACCTCAGTAGGTCGGCTCGTGGCTTTCCTATGATTCGTTTGTCCATTTTAGTACCTTGTTTGGACGCTCCTTTGTTGATACGTGCTCATTACCTTTCCCTTATGATTATGCTTATGTGATATATCTTTGATACTTTGTTTCCCTTTGACTCATGATATTCGTTCAGTGTATGTTTATCTCTTCTGCATTTGACAGATGATATCCTTTTTAACAGGAGCTTATGATTCCCTTTTCTATTACTTATAAACATTTCGATTATCCGTTTATTTTGCTATATATCTGTTCACTGGGCTTTTTAAGCTCAGCCGTATTTCTTTTCCTGCGGCAGGTTTTAGGTTGGAAGCTGGGTTTGAATGAAGAGTGCATAGGAGCTTAGTGGACTACCCTGATGATTAGAAGCCCATTACATCTGGACTAGTTTTGGACTTGGATTAGATTAGACTTTGTTTAGTTTGTATTTTCTCTTCTTTTATAGTTTTAGTATTCCCTTTGTACTGTTAGATTTTTCCCTTGTAACATTTTGTTTTAAGTTTTCCACTTGCGTTGTATGCTTTATATGCTTTGATATGTCACCATACTGTAGCGCTTCGGACCCATGCCAGGTTGGGGTGTTACAATTATGGTATCAGATATATGGCTGTGACTTGTAGTACCTAAGTTTTGGCTTGTGAGTTTTGGACCCTTAGGTTTGCACCTTAGAAGCTTCAGGAATAACTTTTGAAGGTTTGGTCTTAAGTTTCTCCCCTTAAGAGCTTGAGTATGACCGGTGAGGATTGGGTAGATATATGATCAGACGTTGGTTTTTTTGCTTCCGTTTTACTCGGACTTATGCCTTTGCTTTTCGTTAAGCTCTTACAAGATCAATCATTTCGGAGAGTTAGAAGACTTATCAGGATTCGCGACATGTGTTTAGGATGTCTTTAGACTTCGTAGTGTGCCTCATAACTTCAATTCTTGATTCGTTTGACATTCGTTTAGATGCCTTCCGTTCGTTTGGAGATTCGCGTATGTATGAATCCTGTTATAATTTTTATGAAAATTTTTTGTGTTCTAGAAAACAAGTACAATAACCAAAATCGAATTTTTTAAGCTTTGAAACTTCAAAAAGATTGAAACTTTCTTGTTGGAAAAGGTTTATAACACTAGTTTGTAATCAAAAAAGTGTTAAAAGCCAAGAAAAACAAGAAAAGTAATGATCTTTTTAAACAAAAACGTGTAGAAAGCTTTAAAAAACAATACAACCAAACTCAAATCACTCCTAGATCATTGTTAGGCTCTTGATGCCACTTTTTGGGTCCCGACTTTTATGTATTTTCACACATAAGAGAAATGTTTAGAGTGAGAAAGATATGTGTTAGAGAGAGAGAGAAACAAGAGAGGAAATAAGAGATATTTCTTATTCCTAATGAACAAAAACACTCTCAAATTAGAGATTACAAGATTATTTATACTCCTAGTTTAGGGCATCTTACATGTTTCTCATAATATCACTAATGGCCCTTAGACTTTAACAATACATGTATTCTAAACAAGAATAATTATAAAACATATTAAAACTTTAACGTACTAACATAATATTGCAACCTATTACAAGACTCATTGACTCGATAATGATTGTCACTTCAAGCGTACCCAACAAATCTGATGTGGTTGACACATTCTATGGCTTTTCCTTTGCTTTTGATAAGCATTTTGAGATTCCTTCTACACTATTGATTCTTGCCCTACCTATTCTATCTCTATGATAATCTTGGGACCTTCCATCATGAATACCCGATTTGTTCGATGCGTTCGGGGGATATTTGGAGACGAATTTTGTTTTGCTAATCTATTTACGTTGGAGTGGTTCGATTCGGTATTGTTCTGAGTATGGATTTGTTGATTGAGCATTGAGATGCTAACAACTATCATATTTCTTTTGTCATCCATGTAGAGTGGTCAAACTCAAATTCTACACCATGGTTCCTAGCCTGATAATCATTTATGATCACCTTTGTTTTGTAAACTCGTGCGTTAATCCCTTGTAGTTGTGAGGATATTTCGATTGAAGAAACCCGCCTCGAGAGTCATTCAGACTGTTTTGAAATTTCGCGATGTATTCCTTGATGAACTGCTAAGATTACCATCAGGATGTGCAGTTGTTTTGGTATGGGTATGAGGATTGGTTTAGTCACGACTCGAGGTAGAATGTGATTGCAATAAAGGCATGTGTATATGATGCAAGTATTATGACGCCTGGCTAACGTGATAATAATTACATCATATAACTTGAACTTATTGGTATCATATGATATTCTGAGCAGCGCCCGAGAGCAGTAAATTGGTTGATTCGGGAACTCTCTGTATAAGAGCGTCGCTTTGCCTAAATCTGAAAACTCCGTTTTGAGCACCATGAGTTGAAGGGAAAGAATTGAAGGACCAACTTTTAGGAAGTGGTTTTATCCGTCTGAGTATGTCTTTGTGTGGTGATTGTTGGGAAGAATGATGATAGTATGAGGTTGTGATTTCTGGAGGCTGAATCGTGTCAAGTTTTGTGTGAAGAGTGAGATGTTCTTAGAAAATTCTTTTCGTATTTGTTTTGATCTTTTATAAGTGTTGAGATGCCAATTATATTGGCTATTGCTCAGACCATTTCTATGAAATTGATAAATCGTGCCTTTCATGAATACTTGGGCAAATTGTCATAGTATGACATATTAGTGTGTTCAGAGACGAAAGAGAAACACGAGGATCATCTTCATTTTCGTGTTGAATTTCTATGTCAGGAGAAGCCTCTGTGATATTTTCGAAGAGTAACTTTTCCGGGATGAAGAATGATAGAAGAAGTTTGAGAAGATGAGGAGAGATTTTGTTTCTACCAAGGAGGAAGGAGATTAGCTATGGAAGCTGTTTGAAGTGAAGCACACAGTTCTATCAACTCTATTCATCTTAGTTGTACTAATATGTATAGAGTCTTGAAGCAGGAGCTGGACGGGATGGTATGAAGACGGTGATGGCTACATTGGTGATTTCCACACACAGGAGGAAGGACAACACGAGTAGAGTACATTGGAGCTTTGACTAGGATGGCTTGGCGTTTGAGGAAGCTTTAGTTCGCGACTTGTTAGACCTTGGAATCATTCTCATCCGTACGATTATTCTATTTCTTCAGTTATGCCTTTGATACGTTTTGATATGCTGATTCGTGATTTGGAACGTTAGTATGAATCTGTTACCCATCTCTTGATGAGATTCTGGATACATTTGATGATTTGATTTGTTCTTTCGACTCTAGCAAGTTCCTTTGTTCGTTCAGAATTTGGTAGGAATTTATGGAGATTTATCGGTTAGCACTATCTCCGTTTTGCTTCGTAGGAATATGTATGTTTAGTGTATCTCCTTGTAGGATTTTACCTATCATTTGTCATCTGTCATCTGGTACACATTTGTTTCGCATTCGTTGGATTCGATTTGTTATTATAGGAGAGCCTGGGGCTATCCAAGTGTGTCAGGATCGAGTCACGAGAAACTATTTTGTTGTGAAGATTCTTTTGGAAGAACCTCCCCGAGTGTGAGGATATTTGTGACGATCTTTTGTGAATTGCTACGACTCCGTCTAACTTTCACGATTTCAATTTTCGAGGACGAAAATTTTCTTGTCATCAAGAACTCAAGATCAACATTCGTGGTAATCCCTGAAGGTTTGGTATGATTAATCACCTATTTCTTTAACATCTTTTGTTTTAATTTTTTTCTTGTAACCATAATTGATGGATATGATTAGGGTTTATTAAAATCTCAGTAATTAAACATGTTTGATCGTTAAAACATAATTAGGGATGTGTTAGAGGTTTAATCTCGAGTTGGTTAGGGTTTGGGTTTTGTTAGTGATGCTGACAGAAATTTGGGTCGGATTGATATGGGTGAATCTTGATGATATCAATGTGTTTTAAGTGATTTTTGAGTCTAAACATAAGTACTATTTGTCTACTTTCTGGAAATATAAGATTCATAGCAATTGGAGGTCGGGAGAGTGGTCTTTTGATTTTTGGGAGATTAAGTGTCAAAGCTGAGAAATAGGGTCTGAAAATCAGTATGTGTTTTTGATTTTTCATTTTCAAACCGTAAGGATTTAGGAGCTCTCCTTCTACAGGAGTAATATTTGGGTTATGTGTGACTTCTTGAAATTTTTGTAGATTTTTATGAAGTGTCAAAATGGGTGTGATAAATGTAAAAGTTTGAGGTGTTTCTGCAGATCCGAATCTGGGTATGATAACATAAACGATTTTTGTAAAGGTATTTCCATTTAATAATAAAATCTGTAAAAATTCAAGTAGACTCCTAAGACATGATAGCCTCTATGAGAATTTTGGTTAATTTTTATTTTGAGTTCTGGTGTGGTCGTAAAATTGGTTAAGCAGACCTAATTTTATTATAAAACCAGTCATTTTATATGCATGTGTCAAATGTATGTTTAATGTGTTATTTTGATGGTTTGGTGCCTAATGCATGTTCCCACATGGTGTGTGTTCTTTTAATGTCGTGATGACTTAGTTGTGTGTATGTGTAACCTAACATAATAGTCCCGAACCCTAAACTTAATTTAACTAAATTGGGAAGTCGTGTTAAAACCTACTAAATATGGAAAGTTACTAATTCGAGAAACTTACTAGATATGGAAACTTACTAATTTGGGAAACCTGCCAAAAATTGAAAGTTACTTAAAATTCCTAAGTTATTATAAATGGAAGCTTATTATTTTTGAAAATTTACTATTTTTGGAAAGCTGCTATAAATGGAAAGTTACTAAAAATGGAAAGTCGACTAAAACGAGTAATCTGATTTAAAACAAGTTATTAATAATTAGCCAATCATTAATTCGTGTAGATTCGCTAAAGAAGGAGTGACTTCTTATTCCTATGGTTATGTTATGGTTTCGTTGGCATTTAAGGTACATATATTCTGTCTCTATTCAGTAGATATTCCCTTCAATCTATGTTACTATGATCCTTTGCCATTGCTATGTTCCCTTTTGTGTGATCCTTTGATATGAGCTTTTGGTTGATCCTTTATATGATTCGATTGCTATCTATTTTGTTTGGTTACCTGATTACTATCTCGTGGTTGAGATTTTGTTTGATTATGATATGATTCGTTTGATATGGATACGCTCTGTTGATATGATTCTGTTCTTATGCCCGAGCTTGCGAACTATCCATGGAGGTACCATGGGCGTGTCAGTGATGGCACCACTGGCATGACACTTTCTGGGAAGGTGTGATTGCTCTCTGGCATTCCCTTTTATTTGATATATATATATGTACACTGGCCAATTAGTTATATATGTGACCAGTCATGAGCTGGCATATGTATTTTGTTTGATTCAGGGAGTGTCTGGATGCATCCTAGGCTTTGTTTTTTTATAATTAGGTAGTGACTGGCTGTACGTGCCTTGTACCCCTTTCACTTTTGGTACATGTGAGGTTGCCCCTCCTTGTACAACTTATGATTTGACGGATATATGATTATGTGATTTGAGACCTATCGAGTACCTCGGTAGGTCGGCTCGTAGCTTTCCTATGATTCGTTTGTCCATTCAAGTACCTTGTTTGGATGCTTCTTTGTTGATACGTGCTCATTACCTTTCCCTTATGATTATGCTTATGTGATATATCTTTGATACTTTGTTTCCCTTTGACTCATGATATTCGTTCAGTGTATGTTTATCTCTTATGCATTTGACAGATGATATCCTTTTCAACAGGAGCTTATGATTCCTTTTTCTCTTACTTATATACATTTCAATTATCCGTTTGTTTTGCTATATATCTGTTCACTGGGATTTTTAAGCTCAGCCGCATTTCTTTTCCTGCGGCAGGTTTTAGGTTGGAAGCTGGGTTTGAGTGAAGAGTGTATAGGAGCTCTTAGTGGACTACCCTGATGATTAGAAGCCCATTACATCTGGACTAGTTTTGGACTTGGATTAGATTAGACTTTGTTTAGTTTGTATTTTCTCTTCTTTTATAGTTTTAGTATTCCCTTTGTACTTTTAGATTTTTCCCTTGTAACCTTTTGTTTTAAGTCTTCCACTTGCGTTGTATGCTTTGTATGCTTTGATATGTCACCATACTGTAGCGCTTCAGACCCATTCTGGGTTGGGGTGTTACAATCGTACTCTACAAGAGATGAGTATAACGATGTTTAATGAACAATCAATTCCGCAAAAGTTTTGGTGTAATGCGGTGGACACCTCAACTTACATACTTAATAGGATCTTGATTAGACCAATCTTAGGAAAAACAGCATATGAGATCTTAAAAAGTAGAAAACCCACTCTTGATTACTTTAGAGTGTTTATAAGCAAATGCTTCATATTATACACAAAAGATTACCTCACTAAGTTTGACCCAAAGTCTTAAGAAGGTGTATTCCTAGGTTACTCCCAAAATAGTAAAGCCTATATTGTTCTAAACAAAGAAACAATGAAAGTAGAAGAATCACTTAACGTGACATTCGAGGAAAGTCCTCCACCAACTAAGACATCGCCCTTGGTAGATGATGACTTAGACGAGGAAGAAGCCATTAAGGTCAATGGCATGGAAACCTTAGATAATGACATTGAGGATGAAATAGTTGAAGTTGATAAAGTTGTCAACATTAAGGAATCCAATAACCATCCAATAGAAAATGTTATAGGAAACCTAAACCAAAGAACCCTTAGGTCACAAACATAAAACAAAAGTAATTTCTTTTATTTTATATCAACTGTAGAACCTAAGAGTATCGGTGAAGCGATAAAGGATGAAAGCTGGGTAGTTGCCATGTAAGAAGAGTTAAGTCAATTCACTGCAAACCAAGTTTGGGATTTGTGGAAAACTAGAAGGAGGGGGGTTGAATAGTTTTACATCTTTTTAATTTATTGTGAAAACTTTTGTTTACTTTGAAAACTTTGTTTCGATCTTATGTGAATTCAATACTTGAGCAATATGAACAAATATATGTAAGTAAATAATATCAATGTAAGTAAGGTAATGAAAGAAAAGATAGGGATGGAAAGATCAAACCACAACACAAGGATTTATAGTGGTTCGGCTACAAGGACACCTTCCTTGCCCTACTCCACTTCTCGAGCCACTTACTCGAGAGTTCACTTCACTATGTCAATAAACTCCCTTCGTGGCGGAGAAACCATACACACTTTTGCTTATACCGATTAACGACACAAAGCTAAATGTCGGGTTCTAATAATAGCTAGAACCAATCTCATGACTTCTTCACGACGGCTTCACTATTTCTTCACAACGGCTTTACGACTTCTTTACACCGCAACTACTTCACACTACTTCTTTACAACACAACTATTTACTTACACTTGGATCTACTTATTACAAATACACAACACTTTACACAACAAGCAAACAATATAGATTAAACTACAATACTTCTTCTCTAGTTGTTGAAGGAGTATTCTTCTTTTTCACTTTGATGGTGGAAGCTTGAATCACTTGGAAACAAAAGCTTAAGATTAAATGATCAAAGGATTTTAGAAGATAGAAATGGAGAATTAGATCAGAAAGTTTGGAGTGTAAAAGGTGGGGAAAAGTCCAGAAATGATCCAGTATTTATAGGCAAAGCAGGGAGGCTGAGGAGCGTGGTCGGTCCCCTTAATTAGGGGCCGGTCCCCTTAATTAGGGGCCGGTCGCCTTAATAATTAAGGGGGCCGTCTAGTTAATTAAATGGGCCGCCTAATTAGAACGTTGCACTGCTTTTTCTTTTTGTGGGGAAGATTTTTCTGGAACATTTTTGCCATTTTTGGTTGAAAATTTGAATTCATATATTTATTTTAGATTAAACATATTTTTTTTATTTCCAAAAATGATTTTGTAAAATATATAAAATGTTTTGTGACATTTTATAAAAAGTCATAGTGTTTTAAGAAAATGTTCCATTGACCATAAAATGCATTAGGCATTTTGTTTATTCATACCTTAAGTGATTGAGTTGTTGAAATGTATATTAACAACTAAATACTTGTTTACATACTAAACTTTGCGATTAATGATTTTACATTTTGTGATTATCAAAACGTAGAGATATCGAAAAGTATAATAACGTTTTTAGGCATTATTTATACCAACAATCTCCCCCTTTTTGATGATTATAAAATTTAAACTCATTAAATCAAAAATTAGTTTTAGACAAGTATTTAGTAAGTTTATATTCATTTCTCCCCCTTTTTGTAGCATCAAAAAGGTTAAGCCGACTAGTTTTATGTGTAAAATTAGACAGGATGAAAGTTCCCCCTTGATGTATACTCCCCCTCATTCGAGGGCACCAAGGAAACGAGCTATGGAATTCTTGCAAAACAAAGTTTAGAAGTACAAGTATATATATAGCAACCAAAAGTCATAATAATTGAACCATTCATTAATATGAAATACATCATACAAGTAGCATGTAATCTAACCATACATCATACAAAGAAAGACAACTACAAGCATGCATAAAATGCTACACCACTCCTAGTATAGTAGGTTGATTCCCATAGAGCTTGCAAACAAAAGAGTTGGGAAAATTTATTTTTCTAAGCAATATACATGCTTAGTTTAGAGAAAATAGAGGTGGTGGTGGTGAGCTAGGTGAGGATGGTGGTGGTGGTGGGTTGGTTAACAAGTGTTCAATATTTGAAAACATATATTGAATCTCATCCCTTAGTCCAAAGACAAGGGGTCGGTTGTGGATGCAACAACGACAAGTATCACCATGAGCTTCAAGTAAGCTCCAAGGAACGGGATTGACAAAGAAAGGTGGTGTGATTGGTGAAGGTAAGAAACTAGCATCAAGTGGTGTGATTGGTGAATAGGAAATGGCTAGCTCGGTAGAGACAATTATGGAAGGATTTTGATGAGTAGGAGGTGGTGGTGATACTCTTAGTGGTGGTGACATTTGTTGTGGTGACAAATGTGAGTTAATGTAATCATTGATGGATGAGGATGAGGGATTTGAAGAAGATTGATTTCTCCTAAACTAACCAGTCAACCGGGTGCGGTCAATAGGTCAACCCAGGAGAAAGTGCAAGATAACCGGTGAAGAATAGGGTTTCCCCGGGTCGTTATGTCCCAGCGAGGCGTGAAAAAGTATTTAAAACGGATTTGTGATCGGGTGAATATGAATGAAAAAGGGTTATGATTAATTGAAGTAAGAAGTATAAGACAAAATAGCTTAAACAAGCTATGAGAATGGTTACGTGAAAGTAGAATACTTACAAACGTTTTAAAACTGAAAATACGTACATAACGGGAAATAACAAGTGTTAAAAATCTAATTGAGGAAAATTAACCCTATAAACGCAAATCTAGTATTAAAAGCAACTATTAACTATTAAAAAGTAGACTACAATTAATAACGATAAAATTAAAGCTAAAAATACGATATAAAAAGATATGCCTGCCAAGTGTGGTGAAAAGATCATCAAGTGTGAATTGTCGATTTTAAGACTCTTTTTAATTAATACCCGTCAAAATTAAACTATTTTCTCACAACGTTGGTTTATATTGAAAACAATTAATTTTTCTTGGTAACATTTATTAAATCTAGATAGTCAATTATTCTAACGGCTATTGCCCGTTACAATACCCAACTACAAAGATCTGAGAATAATCCAGAAATTATTAATCAATAACCTCTAATATTTCATACTTAATTCACAAATCATGATCACTTAACAAGCATATATAAGTTTACTCGCTACTAATGACTACTAAGCTAACAATAATAAGCATATTTCTAAACTAACTTATATAAACTAATCGCGCATAATTAAAACTACACTACAAGCAATAAATGAAGCAACAATAATAACTACACTAAACATGGCAATAAATATAAACATACTAAAATAAAGAGACAAAAATATTAGAGATTACCAAATGAGAAGAAAAATATAAAAATAGCGAGATGAGACCCGTTCCATAAGCTACAAAAACCATTTGATAGCTCCATTGATTAAACCCAAAAATTCATCTCTTAACCACCACTCTCTAACCTCGTCTAAGGCTTAAATCTTATATTGAGCAAAAGACTTGAAAAATGGTTTAAACTAAAGAAATAAATAAACGTGAATTGCTAAAAGGAAAGAAAGTAAAGCTAGAATTAATGACAGACATCGAAAGCAACTACAATCATTAAGACCATTTCACTAGATTTAATATTAGGTAAATGATGAAAACATTTAAAAATAGATTAGTAAACTTGTTCACTAAGAGTAACCAAAGAAAAAGTGACGTTTTAGAAATACTAAAAACAATTAATTAAAAGCATGTATCTAATAATATCATATAAAACATTGCATTAATAAAAGCATATATCACTATGGTTTACAACCTTGAAGCTATCACAATTCATATGCTAGAGTTTTCCAAGATATATATCAAAACCCTAATCTAGGATCTCCTTTTATAGACACAAGGAGTCCTTTACAAGAAAACAAATAACATATTCATCATATCTTTTCTATTCTTGCATTACACTTCTTTCCTATTCTGTTATAACATAAGCAGTACAAACTATGTATACTAATCAGTACTAACTAACTTTGTACTGTTAGTGTAATCTTCAGCAGTAGGAACTTTGTCTTCAATCTTGTTGATACTGATGAGTATAATTCCCAACAAAATTTCATCAATATCATTTCCACCACAAGGTATTTTCACAGGTAAATTTTTGCTTTTCATTACATGCATGACTCTCTAGACCTGCTCATGTATCCACCTATGCCCAACACCACTATGTTTACATTATGTAAACACCCTAGTATATCAAGTCTAGATCTTAAACATCATTACACTAAGTAATATATCACTCTAGTATACTATATCTATCAGAAAACCTAATTGAACCCTTTGCGTTTACGGTTATCTTTAAAACCCTAATTGCTTATCTAAACTAGTATGAAAGTGTTCAAAGCTTATGTATGAGTTACCTTAGAAAAATTAGGATATCTTAGCACCCCTAAACCCTAGTAGAACCCTTTAGAGCTTATGTACAAGTTCTTTAAGCACCAAACCCTAATTAGGTCATAAAGTCCTGGAACTAGGTCTAAACTATCCCGAGTCATTATTATAAGCTGCCAACACCAAGGAAATGATCCCTAACCCTTAATCCTAGTTACTAATCCTTAAAAAAACCCTAATCTAGTCACTAAACCCTAGTCAAAACCCTAACCTAGTTTAAGCCCTAAACTACCCCTAAACCTAGTTAAAACCTACTCTAAGCTAGCAACCAGCTTAGTACCACCCCTAGTAGCTTACAAGCAACACCATAAGCTCCTTGTCAGTACCTAGCAACCAACCACACACCTTACAAGTAGCTTTGTAAGATACTTGTCAAAAACTCCACCATGGCAAAACCGTGGCCACAAACACCCCTACACTGCCGTCCTTAGTCAGCTTCCCTAGCCTTCCTTAGTCAGCTCTAGCTGCCATGAATCACCTCCTCACGACACCTCACCCCCATTTTTTGGCCAATACTCCAAACATACCCTATAAATACCCCTCGAACTCTTTCATTTCAAACCATCCCTTTCTTTCTTCACCACCTCACTTCTATAAGACCTAGCACTAGTATAAGAGTCCTAGTAAGCCAATAAGTCGAGAACAGTATGTTGGGTTTATTAATTTGATGAGACAAAATGACCAAGAATGAAACAAGAGGGACTTAATATGACAAAAAGGATTTCTAAAAAAGATGGAGAAGGACTTGCTTGAAAAAGAAGATTTATTTATTAGTCCTTCGTAGTATTTTGTAAACCCTAAATCTCTATTATATAAAGAGATCAAGGGTTAGGATTTTATTATTAAGTCTTCCATAATGTAAATATCAAAAGGCGTATGTGTGTGTCTAGGGCGTAGAATATAAACGCCTAGACTAGAAGTGTTTCGTAGCCTCAAGAATCACCTGATTCATCAAGGTGGCATCAAAGCTAGGTTAGCTCGTGATATAGGGATTCATCAAGGTTTTTTTTTTATTGTTGAAGAAGATGCAGCTTTGAAAAAGGGTTTTGAGGTAATCATATGTTTTTGCTGCTGCTGAAATTGTTTTACATGGTCAGTGAGGTATTCGCTTGTTGCCATTAAATACTTATCTCGTATCTATTTAATGGTCAACATGGGTTATTATCTTAAAGATTGGTGATTTCAATATTTTTCTCGTACTGTTAGAATTCTTCATCATGATTAATTACTTATAGTGAGTCGGTGCTATTTAATTCCAATGAGTATTTAATTGGGATTTAATTGTTCATTAATAATTGCTTATCATGGGTCCATGACTTTATATGTGCTTCAAGAGAATGGATCCCTTGTGGACCACTGCCCTGTCGGTACGATTTCAAAGTCCTTCAATGAAGGTTTCAACCCACAAGGGTTCGAATCTGGAGAAGGCAGGGTTTACTTCAATTTAAGTGTCGTGCCTTCGGGCGGCTTAAATTGAAGGTTTTCCCCCATCGGGTTTCAAATTGGACTTGGATTTCCCAAATGAAAGTCAATTTTCAAAAAAAAAAAAAAAAAAAAAAAAAAAAAAAAAAAAAAAAGAAAAAAATAAAAAAAAACTGATGGGTGAATATTGGTGCATTTATGATACCTTGTACCTCATTAATTGGTTGAAGGATTTGATTTACCTCGTACAATTATGGTGATATAATACTAACCTGGTACTAATTGAAATCACGTAGGGTAAGTTATCATTCACATGGGTCAGTGGAGAATGTATTGGATTATTTATTTTTACGAGGTGTTGCAGCTGATTGATTTATTGCTTGGTGATTAAAGTATGGCACATCTGATATTGAAAGCAAGTAACATGGTACTTAAAGTTGAATACTGGTTTTATGGTTTACGTTAATATTGCTGGTTGGATAAAAAAAATTTAGCGCTGCTCTCGTATTATTTCTCTACTGCTCGTTCCAAAAATACTATTGCTAGCTTGTTCAACTTTCTGCTGCTGTGCTATTCGATACTACTGCTGCTTTCGAAATTTTTGTATTGCTGCTAGTTAACTAATTCTGTTGCTCAGTATTACATTCTGCTTCTGTGTTATTTGTACTACTGCTGCGATTGGAAAGTAGGATTTGGGTTTTGGATGGTTTTACACACATGGATTTTGGATGGTTACAGGATGTGTGTGTGTTCGATTCAATGATATGACCGTACATTATCTTACTCCCCTTTACCCAAGTTAAAAAGACTCGTATTTGGATTATTTATTAATTGATTACGAAGAAGGTTGATTATCACATATTTGATGTTGTAGTTGAGTTTCTCAAGTTTGTGTTCTTATCATATCTCAAAGTGGGGTGTTACACTTTGAAGATAACTTGTTTGTTTTATACAGTGGTGACGAAGACTTGCCAAATCTAGTTTTCATAGGTCAAGGGGAGGATGGACGAAGACCTAGTTAACTATCACTTGAAGGAGTTACGTTATTGTGCTCAGTGTCTCATTGAAGATGAGGATTTTGTCAAGAGATTGCGGTCTACTTATATATTTGGTTTTGGGTATAAGTTCAAAATCACGTGGTTAGTATAAGACATAAGACACAAGTTTGGGTTATTCTACTTCTTCATCAAGTTTGTTATATTTGGTTTTCTTCACATGTGATCATTACATAGAGCCTACAGAATTGAAGATTCAAGAAGATGGTAAACATATTGGTTTCAGGGGAAGCTTATTGATTAAATGTTTAACCATCTACATGCACCACTCAATGGGAAGTTTATATTGCTTACATTCCCTATTTGTTGATAACAAAAAAGGGAAAAGATATTGAAGTGGCATGGCATGGATTAAGGGGAAGACAAACTTGTTTCATTCATGGAGATGCATACATCTCAACTTTTCTACTTCGTCTAGGGAAGTTCGTACAAGACTATGTTTGTTTTGTCAAATAGGGGAAGATTGTTGGGTTTATTAACTTGATGAAACAAAACTACCAAGAATGAAACAAGAGGGACTTAATATGACAAGAAGAAATTCGACAAAAGATGGAGAAGGACTTGCTTGTAAAAGAAGATTTATTTATTAGTCCTTCGTAGTATTTTGTAAACCCTAAATCTCTATTATATAAAGTGATCAAGGGTTAGGGTTTTATTATTAAGTCTTCCATAATGTAAATATCAAAAGGTGTGTGTGTGTCTAGGGCGTAGAATATAAACGCCTAGACTAGAGATGTTTCGTAGCCTCAAGAATCTCTTGATTCCTGTTACGGATTATGTGTAACCGTATTATTCTGATCAAATAATATTTGAGGCTTGGATGGGAAAAACCATAACTATTGATTTGTTTAATTCCGCTGTGTGTACGGTTATTGTTATTGTGTTCCTAGATACTATGAGTTCTTAACAACCTCGAGCTACAATGATCCAACATACTAGACCTAGAACCCTTGTCGAATTGATTTCCCATCGAGAAACACCCTAAACCCTTGCTATCTTTCATTTTTGACAAAGTAAGCTTTTAATCTTATTTCCTTAGCTTTATTACTGACCTAAGATAGTATTAAGATGCCTTAGATCATATTAGAACCCTTGCCTAAGCCTTGATCACTAGAACTTGCTCGTTTTCTTTTTAAAACCCTAATATGAGTCAAATTCATGTTTTCATGCTATAATCCATTTTCATAAGCTATAACCTAGTCTAGGTCACTTATATAAGCTAATATTAATAAGTCATAAGCTTAGAAAACTCTTTGTTTCATAAAAATATAGTTTGCATGGAATTAGGACTAGTTTTGCAAATGTTTTCATGCATAAGGGTATATATGGTAACTTTCTGAAAATGCTAAGTCTATGGACTATTTCTGACATTTCTTGAAAGTATTATGCATAAGCACCCTTTTGCAAAGTTATATAACCATAGGATTAAATTATATATATTTATAAACATTTAGGACTAGTTTTGTAAAAGTTGTTAAGTTAATGATATAAATGGTAATTTTTGAAAACTTATAAGTCTAAGGGTCATTTCTGTCATTTCTCTAAAATATATAAGTATAAGGGCTAAATTTTAATAATCTGGGAAATTAAAACTTAATAATTAAGTATAGGGTAGATATTGTAAATATATAAACTTAAAGGTTAAATAGTGTCAACTTATAAACTTCAAGATATAAAATGAAGTATTTGGTTATTAAAGAAAAGTACTATCTTTTTATGTAATGTGGCACAATACTAGGGAGCTTCATGTGAGGGGTTTCATTTGTTTATTCGTTTTGACAAGTTTGCTGGGTTTACGACTTAAAGTGTCCTGGCTCCTCAAATCTTTACTACAATATGACCTCTGAATTATGATGGCCCAAACGGTGATACGTTATATTTAAATCTAGTACTTAATAACTTAACACAATAGTAGGGAGCTTCGTGTGAGGAGTTATATACTTCTGAATTATTGTGGCCCGAACGGTATTATGTTGGCAGCATAATACAATAGTAGGGAGCTTCATGTGAGGAGTTATACTTCTGAATTACGATGGCCCGAACGGTTTTATGTTATAACTAAATCTAGAAACCCTAAGTGTGATTACTTGAAAAACCTAAAAACAATAACAAGGACTTGACATACACACACACTAAACACTACCCCCAAGATACGTGAGTAAGCAGTCTAATCTCTGAGTCAGTTTTCACATCAATCAGATTTCCCTAAGCCCAGGTGAGTTCATAGCCTCACTCGTTCTAAATGCTTTATAAACCCTGTGAGGGGGATATATGCTTACTTTTTCTCTTTAAACTGCCTTCTCTCTAATTTCGAAAAGGAACACAAACAAGCTGCTTATTATAGGAATGATGAGGATAGACGTAGAGGAGTAGAGTATGTGAGAAATAGGATGCTTGGTTTCTACAAAGAATGCTTGCAACTAGGTCCGGAATACAAAACTGGTTTAGAAGACGACCTAGAGAATGAAACCAATGATGAAGTCACGTAGTAACCCATGACCTTGAGTCTAGCTACAAGACTCGTAAATAAAGAAAAGCGCTTCTTGGGAGGCAACCCATGCTTTGTGTGATTTTCATTTTATTTGTTTGTTTGTTTTGTTATTTGCTTCCGTATGCATGCTTGATTTTTATTGTTGGTAGATCATGTTTCGCAATTAAAATGTGGAAATACTTTACTTTGTTGTTTTGGCCTAGTCTTAACTCCACCTAAAGGTATTTTTGCAAAAGATAAGTGTAAGGGGAAACCCCAAATATGTTTTTAAGAAACAACTCGATCATGATTCTCCACAATATTAAATGAACATGTATATTCGTATTTGTTAGAGTCAAATGCTTGTATTGAGTCATAATGAAGTTTTACGGAAATTTAACATAAGAATTTCTGCAGGTCAATCCTGACGGCGTCACGAGTTAACTCTTGACGGCGTCACGGGTAAAAAAATCTGGAAATTTTACCGGTTTTGTTTTTCTAACGGAGTCTTATGGTTTTTGTGAATTATTAAGTTTTATAATCTCCAGGAAATCTGCAAACTTCATTCCACAAGTATTATATCTTACTTTGTTTTCTAGGATTTAGTAACTTATATAGGATGCCGCCGATTTTACGCGAGGTTGTCTTATCTATTTCTCAGGATTTACAGGTTATGTATGACAAGAAGATGATTTATATTCTGGAAGGGAAGCTTTCATTGTTCATTTTCTTGGAGGAAGATCTAACCTGGCCACCTTATTATCCATACCGAGCGAATCAGGGGAGTATTTGATTTCATTCTTTTTACTTTTTCACTTTTACATTCTTTACTTGAACATTGGAGACAATGTTCATCTTAAGTGTAAGGGGAGGGTAAAATGATGATACCTTACATATGCACTTTCGCTTGAGTTTGCTTTGTTTAATGGTAGGTGTGTAATAAAACTATGAGAAATACTTGTTAGTGCAATTTTAGCGCCAAATTTAAAATTTTTTACAACATTTAGGAGTGAAACTTTAGCCATAGCAAGCGTCTCATGGATAGGAGATTGTATGACTAGCACATAACCGTATATTCAGAAAAATTTTCCACCCAAATATGTGAGGTTCGCCTTTAGATTTGATAGGAAAAGCATTTACTATTAGTGCTTATGAGTGTACCGGTAGCATTTAGATTCTAGAACTTGCGTTAGTGATGCATCCCGAGACCGCTAGTGAGACTACATTCGTGTCACTACAAAAAAAGGGGCCTTTTAGGACCTTTTCCTGCGACGCTTTTTAAAGCAGTGTCCTAAAAACACATCTAATGTGACGAGCTAGTTTATTAGTCCTATTATCATGGAACCTAATAGAACATTTCATGTATTGGTCTTATTAGATGGGTGTTATAGGACACTTACTCATTTGAGTCTCGTTATGATATAACATAATACGACACTTGCTATTTAAGTACTATTATCTTAAGTTTTATAGGACTCTAAGCCATAGAGGTCATATTATGTATTAACTAATATGACACAACTATATGTGTCCTATTAGATTCGATTTTATAGGACACATATATGGTTTGGTTGTATAATGAAGAATTTTAATAGGACACTTAGTATACATGTCGTATTAAATAAGTTTTATGGGACACTTATTTACTTAGGTCTTATTATGAAAGAAACTTGATATGAAGGCAATCCTTGTGGAATTCCTATCGATTTGTGCTAGTATCAAATACTTTTGTATTTGGAATAGTGGTTTTTATAACTTACAAAAAATAAAACTATATTTGAGGTGATTTTTATAAATTGTTTCAATTTCTTATGTATATCTTTAGAACTGACCCGATTTACACTTTGACCAAGCGTGATCATACTTATTTATAATCTAACACTCATTCGCAATTCAAGAGATAAAATCGCGGAAGCTGAAACTGGAGTGTCAACTATAATTACTAAAGAAAACAAAAACAAAGATAGTTATCTTGTTAAAAAACAAGATTTTGATTGAAATCGGTCATAGTGGATAAAGGTAAAGTAATCGGAAAAAAAAATCGGAGCTTTTTTTTATATATTTTTTGTTATTTTTATTACCGATGTGTGAAATTGTAAAGGAAGTGACGGTGCTTCTAACCAGTGATTCTGGCTGACCCGACCCGAACTCGACCCGAGTAGGTTTGAACCTTGGACGTATTTTTTTTCTTTTTTAAAACCTAGAATAGGTGTAAGGATCACATAATATCGTCACCGTGCCAAATTAGGGTGTCAGTCGGGTTCACCCGAACCGAACCCGACCCGAGTCAATTCGGTTCGAGTCAATCGGGTTTAAAATTATATTCGGGTCAATCGGGTCAACCCGAATTAACCCTAGTCTAAACAAGGTCGGGTTCGGCTATGTTTATTTTAGTCTTTACCCGAACTGACCTGACCCTGACCAACCCGAGTCAATTAAAACTAAACATATTGAAGTAAAATGGCTAGACCTGAACCCGAACTGACCCGACCCGACCCGAGTGACTCGAGTTATAAACAAGGTCGAGTTCGGGTATTTTTTCTGAGGCTTGATTCGAACCCGAACCCGAACGGGTCAACCCGAATGACACCCCTACCAAATAAATATATTTTTGGAACTCACTTAAAAAAAAAAAAAAAAAAAAAAAAAAAAAAAAAATCTTAAGAAAAAATACCTCATCTTTTTCATTCCCTCCAAACTTTTCCCTCCTAACCCAATGCAATCCCGAATTTCACTCCTCACAAATCGTAACTGTGATACCAAAATTACTATGAAATCTCATTACTATTTATTGAATTCACACCAGGGAATTTCCCCCAAAATTATCCATCACCATAGGTCACGTAATTGGGATCTAGGGTTTAATACTTTGAGGTATGAAATCAACCATGTTTAGTATTGAATTGATTGATAGTGTGATTTATTTGTGAGTCTTTGTATCTGAAATTGGTCACTTGAGTGATTTGTTTATTTAGTTATTAGAAATTAGTTTGATATTTAATCAAATATGTTGTCTGTGTGAATTAATTTATCATAGTTGTATTTGATAATCAATAATTTGTATGAATATACTTGTTGGAGATGTTTACATATTAACTTCCATCGATATTTATGTTCTAATACTTGTTTAAGATTGTTGCTTTTGTATCTGTTAATCAGCAATGTGTAGATTAATGTTTTTAATACCACAAATGTTTACAATAACATATTGTTTGAATGAAATTCTACCTATTTGTGAACTATAATCCCGAAACACTGAATGAGATTTTTTGAATTGGTGTTATATAAGTAGTTATCAGTTTACACCTTTTACATGGTTAGTTTCTGTGAACTCAGACGATGCCGTCAAGGAAGGATAAGAGAGCAAAGAAGGATAAGAGAGCTCGCACCAGAAGTGGCAACGACAACCAACAAGTTGAAGATGTACTTCATATGGAGTCAAACCATTCAGATGATGATGAAGGTATGTAGTAATTTTATGGCATGTTTATATGGTTCGGTAGAAGCTCTTACTCTATTAGATTATTTATTTATTTCAACTTTTCTTTTCTAGTTCAAGTGATTCAGCGCAAAAGAGTTAGAGGACCAACATTTATGCCAAAAGTTTGGACCAAATCTGGCGATGATCGTATTAGCGTTTCATTCAATGAATATGGACAACCCATTGATAAGAAAACAACAAGCACGTTGACCCATTTCATGGGATCCCTTGCAAGGAGTGGAAAATATTGTCCGCTTCACAAACCATGGCCTAAAGTTAAGAGTGCTAAGAAAAAGATTTTGCTCGACGTCTTAAATGTATCCTAAAAATACATTCAGAATTTAACTGTCTAATATATATGTTTCCACTTCTAACTGCATTAATCCATTTTGCTTTGTAGGATAAGTTTGATCTTCCTATGGGCTGCGATGATTGGCTTCTAAAGTCTTTTGGAAAGAAGGTTAGGAACTGGAGGGCCAGAGTGAAGAAAGACTATTATGATCAGTCATTGTCTTATCGTGAACAAATTAAGTCCAAGCCAAAACGAGTGCATCCTAGTCAATGGAAGAAACTTGTTAAGACTTGGAATAAAGAAAACTCAAAGGTATGTTAAATTGCTAACGAGTGTTCCTACTTGTGCTTAATGATTCTTTAAATGACTAGGGCCTACTGATTCTTTGCTTGAAATGACTAGTGGTGGCGCCATTGATCATAATATTAAATGTGACTTGTGAAACTGATTAGCATTTTTATATGGTCACTTGCTCTATATTAGTATATATCATATTATATATATGTATAATGTATGCTAATTAACTAAATAAATGTGTTTATTTCATTTGCAATTGCAGTTTGCATGTTGAACAATTTTATCATTTGGCTACATATGTTTTTTTGCCTACTGATTTTCATGTTTACCACTACTACTGATGTTTGTTTATTTGCTTACTGGTTTTACGTATTTGCTCGCTGTCAAAAGGGGTGTTTGGTCCCTGGCTTACTGCCGCAGCAACGGGTATTTGGTTGCTGCAGTAGGGGCATTTGGTACTGAGTTTTTGGCTTTGATTTTTCATGCTATAAGTTCATGATTGACTTTGTAATGGTTTGAATTTCATGTTATAAGTACATGGCTGTACTTGGTACTGAGTTTGTAATTATATGTTAATAATCAAAGTTTGTATTGTGAATGCCTACTGATTTTTCATATTAATATTTTACTAATAAGTTAAAAAGATCAATATAGGGATGAGCATTTCGAACCAAATCCCGGAACCGAACCGGAACTGTACCGGTACCGTACCGAAACGGTACCGATTCCCGATATACGGTACGGTACCGGGACTACGAAATGAGGTGAAAAAAATCGCGACCACTAATTCGGTACGGGACCGGTACCAAATCGGGAAATTCCCGAAAAAAAGGGAAAAACCCGATTTCCCGGTACCGATATCCGAATCCCGTTCGGTACGGTACCGGTACCACTAATTTATGCTCGGGAAAAAATCGATACCACTAATTCGGTACGGGACCGGTACCGTGCTCATCCCTAGATCAATACCAGTTTTATAATCATCTCCAACGTTAGTACTAGTAAGTAGTAAAAAAAAAACTTACTAATATAGTAATTGACATATCCTTTTGATACGTTATTGTCATCTCATATTTCATTTTTAAAAGCTTTACATGGGACAGTTAGTTGACATTCTTTTCATACTAATATACTAATTGACAGTTGTGTTTCATCCTTTTTTGATACTACTTTACTGTCATTTCATCGTTTTGATACTTATATAGTAATTGACAGTAGTCAAGGAATTATGCACTTAAGTTGTGTGCTATATAAGGGGAATTTGGTTTAGTACTACTGATGTTTATGTATTTTGCCTACTATTTTTACGTATTTGATTACTGTCAAAAGGGGTTTTTGGTTCCCGACTTACTGCTGCAGCAAGGGCTGTTTGATTGCTGCAGCAGGGGTGTTTGGTTCTGAGTTCATGGCTACTGGTACTTGGTACTGACTTTGTACTTGAGCTTGCATTCTAGCATGCATATAAATTACTACTTTTTGCATATCTTAACACTATTTTTGCAATGTTGGGATGATTATTCATAATTGTTTCTTTCTTACTACAGAGAGTCAGTGAAAAAAATAAGGCAAATAGGGGAAAAAAGAAGATGGTTCAAGTTACGGGTAAAAAAAGTTATGCTATAGTGCGTGAAGAAGTTAAGGTAATCATACTTAATTGTGCAAGTGTTAAGGTAAAATATTGATATGTACCGAGAATAATTTTTTTGTTGTGAAACAGGAAACTTTAGGTGGACGTGAACCAACAAGAAGGGAATTGTTCCGTGCTTGCTTCTCTACTGATGGCATTGCAAAAAATGATGAAGCTGCAAGTGCAATTGTATGTACTATGTTTATATACTCGGTTAAAACCTATCTAGTACTTCTGTACTTGTCTTATTAAAAGATAACTAACATTTACCATGCCTTACGTTCATTTATTTTTTGTCAAGTGTAGTACTTTTAAGGACAATTCACATATTTAGTATCTTTAATACAGGATGAAATGGAAGAATTGAGTTCTCAACTTCCGGAGGGTGCTACTGATGAGCCTGGACCACAAGATGTATATTCAAAAGTTATGGGTAAGGATAAGAATGGACCAGCAGACTTGTATGGGTTAGGTGTCCGTGCTTCTGATGTTTGGGGTGTGGTACCAAGTCGCTCTGCACGTCATAGAGATAAGCTCATGTATAAGTCTAGATGTGACCAGCTTAGCAGTGAACTCGCTCAGTTAAAAGCGAGAGATTCTCAAAGGCAAGGGTCGAGTGAAAATGGTTCTTCCGGTGCAAATGCAGTTAATGAACCTCTACCTTTACGCGTATGTGTCTATATTAACTGATATATGTACCTTACTAATTACAGTATGACATCTATTAATGATACATATTGTAGGTCGGAGCTGAAGTTTACCTCAAAAGTATTTTTAACTCTACCGAGATTGTAGCGAAAGGAAGGATCAAGAGCTTAGATCCAAATGAGATTGTTGGGGGTGAAGAGATAGGACCAAACTGGTGCG
Source organism: Artemisia argyi (assembly GCA_030686995.1). NCBI lineage: Eukaryota > Viridiplantae > Streptophyta > Magnoliopsida > Asterales > Asteraceae > Artemisia > Artemisia argyi. Next base: position 151,574,297 of record CM060682.1, on the reverse strand, counting down.
AGGTCAATGTTCAAGTGCCTATCAAAAGAGATGAACACTTGGTGAGGCGATATGGATTATTTGTCACAATTAGTGATGCTATTGGTGCAACTGTCGCATGGCCTTGCCCTTTTGTTTCGGTATGTCAACTTATTAAACTTGTGACATCTTATATCATTAGGATTCAACTTGAGTAATTGGTTGGGGCTGCAACAAGAAGAGGGATTTTAATGGGTTACACAACTTAATAAAGTAGTTTGCTTGTATTTTAATAGGTTAAGGCTGCAACAAGCCAGACCAGTTATTTAGTGAGTTGTTGTGGGTGATTTGTTTTATGTGTTTGTAGTTGCGAGGATTTTTAGTTAGTGAATAGAAATTTGTTGATGCTAAGAACTAAATAGGTATTGAAATCTTATGGTTGTGTGTTGCATAATTGTAGGTGGTACTTGCCAAATAGGTATCTATATCTTATGTTTGCGTGTTGCATAATTGTAGGTGGTACTTGCGGATGATGCATGAAGATCATCCATGATGACTCAAGATTATCTACTACGACTTTAGTTCTCATTGTTCAATTTCCTTGTAATATAATATATATGCAAGACTATATTTGGATGATGTTAACTGTAATCAACTCAAAACTTTGGTTATTTAAATGAAACTTCTTAGTTATTTTACCTATTATGGGTCTCATTTGTTATGTTTTATATAGTGTTCAATTAGAATTGTTCTTAAGACCTACAAGTGTTCATGAAAGTATATTGAAAATAAAATTTTGTAAAAATAGAAAGCGTTTTATAATGTATGTATGTAAGGAGACTAAATTTTGTCGCAACAGGCACTTATGTATTAGGACCTTTTTCTTGCACTCAAATAAGAGTTAATGCATCACAAAATTTTGTCCTAACAAAACATTTTGTAGGACACATGAATGCGTCTCAATATGTGATATAATTTCATTCTAAAAAAACATTTTTTAGGACGCATGAATGCATCTCAATATGTAATACAAGGTTAGCATATCTTAGAACACTTTAAAGCATCCTATTAACTTGTCTATTAAAACACAAATGGCGTCGTATAAAACGCTTTACGAGACTATTTGTTTTGTTTCATAATGTTGGCACTTATTAGGATGTTTATAAGCGTCCTAATAATTTTTTCACTTTATACAACGCCTTTATATGTGACACTTATATCATTAGTCCTATTATGCTATAGGTCCTATAAAGTTACCTTATAGGACACTACTCGGCGTCCTATAAACCCTGATTTCTTGTAGTGTGTAGTAGGATTTACTACATGATAAGAGGCATTAGGATCACCTTTGTGTTAAACCCGTATTATAATTACTTGACCACTTAAGTCATATGGCTTGACTACTTAAGTCAATTAATTTTTCCAACACCCTTAGCGTTGTACTCATTTTTAGTACACGAAACCCCTAGTACACCTCTCCGAGCCTATCTTTTCGTTTCTAACTTTAAGCATTTTACTTAAAGGAAGAATTTGTTACACCCCACTTAAATGTACACCCAAATCGCCTTAGACTTCCGTGTATGCGCTCATTTTTAGTGCATTATTGTTATTTGTTAAACCCTAAGTTTACTATCTAATTGATTACATGGTTGCTAAGTCGAGTCATATCCTTGTACATATTGTTTTCGGACGATTGGGACTCATGGGTAAAGTACTTATTTTATGGAGTAATGGGGAAGAACATCAATTATTACCCTCATACGTACGTTAATCTTAAAAGTGCTCCAAGTGTTTTGATTATCTTAATTCGAGTCATTAGATTAGTTCATTGTAAAGTATGTAAAGATTCAAGTGTAAGGGGAATGTTCATTCCCTATGATGTATTATTTTGGATGGTAGGGTAAAAGTGTATGAAAAAAAAAAAAAAAAAAAAAAAAAAAAAACATGCGGACTACCATCCCTTTTTATTCTATGTTCATTTTACGTTTTTGTCATTTTTCATTTATTAGCCTAAGTCGAGTCTAGTCTTGGCTTTGCAACGCCATATTGTACATGTAATTAACTAAGATTGTTAACTCGCCACCAGTAAAGACTGCCTTTATCCAACAAAACCGTGTATTTCATATCCATACACCTAACGTTGCAACCCTTTAAAAGACCTCTTTGATAGTTTATCCTAGGTGCTTACGCCATGTGGTGGAGGTTTGATCCTTTCCCAAGCCTATGGTAATCTATTTTGCTATGACAGGTAGTGAGAGATATCTTCCGTTTCCATATTGTAATTTATACTTTATTACACCCGAGAGATGTAAGTATCTAAACACTATTTGTGAGGTGCTTGTGTATGACCTCCGTGCTTGTCTTTGGTCTTTAGTGGAACGATTATTTGTTGTAATTACTTTTATATTAGTGTTAAATGACCTCTAACTTATATTTTGACTAGAATAAAAGCGCATTTGCTTGAGTACAAGCAAATCTCAAGTGTAAGGGTATATGATGAGGCGAAAAATGAACCACTTTTAGGGGGTCATTTAAGCCCGAAATTAAATTTATTTGATCAAATATTGCCCTAAATCGTTTCTTTTGTGATTTTAGGTACTTTGGGAGTCAAATCTGGAAAAGAAAGCATTTTGGACGTTTTTGGAGCATAAAAGTGAAGAAAATGGCAAAGTCTCAATTTTCCAAGCTGGGAACAGTAGGTGACGACGTCAAGAAGGAATTTCTGACGGCGTCAAGAGTAAATTCCATGACTTTCCATGACGACCCAGTACAGATTTGACGGCGTCACGAAGTAGGGCGTCAAGAGTAAAATGCATGACGGCCTTGAAAATGCTAACACATGACGGCGTCAGAAGTAGATCAAGGCAGTCCTAGAAGTATTTTGGCGGCGAGATGACGGCGTCACAAGTTTTGTCTTGACGCCGTCAGACCCTATTTCCTATATATAGTTTTCTAATTTTCACATTAAAAAGAGAGGAGTTTTGGAGAAACCCTAGGTCCAACTTTGGTATGAATTTTACAGGTTTTTCAAGGGTTCTTTGCCCTTGATCCCTTTCATGTGTAATTGAGATAAGTATTCTTTTAATTCAATCAATATGTCTATGTGTTGGTTGTCTATATCTTGTTCTTGTCTTAATTCCATCATGCTAGGCTAGATCTATCTTGTGTTTGCTTAGATCTAATGAAACCTAGATGTTAATTATGTGTTGATTACTTGTTTATGGTTGTATTGGATGAATGATTTCGATGTTAGGCTTAAGAAAACTGGCAGATCTCCAATTGGTAACATGCTTGAACGTCTTAGGAAACATGAACCGATGTGCACTAGGTTTTATTGGTTGTATTTACTACATGAGTAATTTCTAATGATCCCATGTTAGGAGTTTTTAACGGCTCGACATAGGAGTGAAGTAGGCACTCATAGGATTGGGGAAGTAAGTGCGCCACCCCATGAATGGTATTAAGGAATACAATTCGTCATCCACGCAACTATAACAAGTAATTAACATGTAAAAGATGTCTAGGGAGTAGTGAAATCTAAGTAAACACATTTTCTCCACTCATTGCTCACAACCTTAGTTAATTTAGTTTTATTTTCATTTTTAGTATTTTACTTTTGATTGCATTTCTAGTATTGGGTTAGTTGACTAGCAACTAATTCCGCCCAAATCCTTCAAACCCGAGAATTTACTTTGCTTTCTAAAAAATATAAAAATACAAAAATAATCTTCCATCATCTTTAGCACTAGTAATTAGGTTTTCTAATCCTAGCGACACTATTCCTAGCTGAACGATCAATCCCCCGGTACTTGTCACTATACTATACTACAACGATCAGGTACACTGCCTGGTGGGGGTTGTAAGCTTCTCGAGATCCCTTGAGAGGTAAAGCCTGGTGCGATTCCCACGTATCAAGGTGCACATGTATATGCTCAAACGGCAGTGTTTGTGACGAAGGCTATGTCAAAGGAAACACATGTGCATGCTTAGGAATTAACGAGGGTGATAAAAAAATATCACCTTTCTTTGTATTTTGTATTGTTATTAAATCTTTATATTAATAGATTGAGTGGATTATAGGTTCAATGAGTATATTTTTGTATTCTT